>CM076581.1:620635118-621176045 GCA_034641835.2 Pinus albicaulis
ATATTTTTCAGTTATTGTAGTATAGTATATATAAATGGTTGAATTAGATGTGCACATCCTGTAACCCATTCAAAATCTGGTTAAGGTCACAACCATGGTAGAAGTCACAATAAATACCTGGAATTCTTCATGCAAATGGTTGTGATATCCTCATAAGAACTAGAGAGTATAATTGGCGGGCAGCTGTTGAAAGGGCTAGGAGTGTGTCACAGCTTGCAGTTCAGATTAGTTATCCTGATGTTTATATTAAATGGAAGGATATTGTATATCCAGAAGATCATTGTACTGATTGTAAGCCTGTGAACAAAGAGGGAATTTCTTTCAGGAATGCCACTTTTTGCGGGAAAGATATGAAGGTGATGAGGCTAAGCATTTACTGGATTTTGGGAACCAGCAAGACATTCCGATCTGTGCTGTCAACAGTCAACTAGGGTTAAAAAATTGAAGAAGCTGGAAGCACTTGAAAAAAATACTGGTTGGGAGAGTTTCTTGTTCTTCTGTATCTATTGAAGGCCTTTGAAGAAAGAATTCTCCAGGATAATCCAAATACGGGTTCTAAACTAGTTTGGAAATATCAGAATACCCTGATGAAAGGAAGTTGATTAGAACACCCCCTTAAGAAAGCCTTAGATCAGCCTCCTATAAGTAGAATTATTACTAAAAATGTAGCATCATTTAGGAAAGTTGACAGTGGCAGAAAGTGTGTGGTTATAGAGAGGTAAGTGCATCAACATAACTAGCATATAAAAGATCACACCCCCAGCAAGTAGAGTTTATAGAGAAGGGGTCAGAGCATCCTATAAAAGGGAAGTTGGTATGTTGAATTTCCCATGGCATGATCAATCCATCTAATTGAGAAGTGCCCTTCTGACAGCTAGTACATCATCCAAAACCATTGAGAAGCCCAAGAGGAAGGATTCCCAGCTTGGTGGAGATTTCTAGGGATGCTATGCAATGTCATGTTTCCTAAATGTATTTCGATCCCTTAGATCATTTTTTTAGGGGGGGCAGGATTGGGGGGGAGGTCAGTTGGCATGTTGAAGAAAGAGCCCAAGAAGAGAGCATCTAGAACATAGGAAGGTTCATATAGTTGTTAGGTGACTTGGCACATGAACTCATGATGGTTACACCTTTGGAATGGGATTTGTGAACAAATAGGAGACTTGGGAATCTTTACTTGCATGATTTGTGGAGGATTCACCCCTTTGAAGCTTTGCAGGCTAGACCTTGCCACCTTTACTTTTACACAGTTAAATTCTGGAGCTGGTTTTGAGTGGCCACATCTTTTGAAGGGTTTTGTTCATGATTACCAAGGACATTTCACTTTGAAGGCCCATACGGCCACCCTGGAGGAAACTTAGGAGGGTTGACTTGCACACTTTCAGGAGTTCGTTGAACATTTGCACACTTTGGTGGTCTTTGGAGGCTAATGTTGCACCTTGGACATTCACTCTTCCCTTTCTTATGGAGATGCCTCTCTCTTTGTTGGAGAATGTAACTAGATTTGGTTTTCATAATGACTTTTGTGATCATGACATTGTATATTTTATATATAAAAGAGAAAAATATTGTTTTATTTATTCAAGCATGGATTTCGTGCTCAATGACTAGGTCAAAGCATGTTCTTCATGCTTCTAGGGCTTATTGAGTCAAATAAGAATTTGTGTCATGTATTATAGTCCCATTTGGACTTCTTGTAATAAAAGAAAAATATTATTTGTGAGTCACATAAGTCAATTTGTCCTCCAAGACCAAGTTGGCACTACAAATGAGAAGTTGGCCCAAAGGAAGCCTATTCCACCCCTCAAGAAGACTATAAATAAGAAGGAATTCTGACACATTTGGCACATCAATCAATCAAGTTCAATCTGCAATCAAAGATGGAAAACAAGTGCGAAGGACAAGAAGGCAAGGAGAAAGACCAAGCGAAGGAAGGAAGGTCGAAATTAGACCTAATTCTATCCACAAGTGCGAAAAATATAGGGTTTTGGGCTAATTGCAGGGCTGAGAATTGCAAGCCAAAGAAGCAGATATGAGGTGGAGTTTGAGGCCTATTTGGAGCAGGCATTGAAGAGGTTTGATCTTTGTTGACCTTGGAAGATTTCATCTTGCTTGAAGGAGATCTTGTTGAAGGGTTGACTTGGTGCTTGGGAGGAATCTTGGCTTTGGTCTTTGGGTCTTGGAAGTCTCATTTTGAATTGATTCTATAAGAAGAGAAGTATTATTTCTGGGTTTTCCCCTTGGAGGGGTTTTTCCCTGGCTTGGAGCCTCTATCTTGTGTACTTCGTCTTTTGTGATCTTCATTATTTTTGGTAATTGCTTGACGAAGAAGAAATAAAAGTAATAAAAGGCCAACTAATATCACAAGTAATTATCAAGTAAGAAAATTCAACTATAATCTACAAATACTTTGAATTCCAACATGGTATCAGAGCTAAGGAGCAAGAAGGAGATTGAAGATCACATCTTAGTTGGAACTCTTGTTGAAGATCTGGAAGTTGTTATGAAGAAAGGGTTCAAGTCTCTTGGAAGCCTCCTAGTGACTCTCAAAGGCTACATCTTGAAGAACATCTCCAAGCTAGCAGAAAAAATGATGGATGGAAGTTTCTCCGCTCTCTCAGGCACTTTTAAGGATGATAATGATCCGTAAACTAACGTGGATATTCCATTGGACAGTTAGTCACAACAGATCTAATAATATTGTATTAAAACTCTGGAAATTCTACACTATTACAGTTTATTAAACTTTAAGATCTATGGATTTAACTGTAATTAGTGCATGCATGCGAATGGAAATTATGCAAAAAAGTAGAGAACGACAAAATAAGCACACACACACAAAAGACACAAGATATGCTCTCTGGGAAACCCTTTTGGAAAAAAACCCAGCTGGAAGATGAGGTCGCTTCGCTCTCTTTCTCTGTCTGGAAATATGCCTGCAGGTACAAAGAAGTAATGCATGTGGCTCGTAGGCTACTACAGTGCATAGATCCTCTCTGTGTGCTCTACCTCCTATCTCTCTTGGCTATCTTTTCTCAGCTATGGAACAAAATGCTTTCCAAAAAATGGAATGCCTCTTCCTCCTACTGGCCCGGTTATAACACATCACGGTAGCCTACTAGTGGTTAATTTTGACTACATCAACTCTTAACTAGAGTTACAATATAGACTCTTCTAGAGTCTTTTACATCATAAACACGTGACTAGCTCCTTTTCCATGAATAATGGAGGTTGACATGGCATCCTCCCGAACTATAGGTGTGAAAACAGGAAGGTAAACTTCTGAGTGGCATAACTTTTGCATACGGAATTCGATTGAAGCGCTTCTTGCACCGTTGGAAAGGTATTTGTGTGTAGAATAGCATGAAAAATGTCGTGATAAAGCGACAAAGTTTCACCCCCAAAAAATGTCGTTTGATGCTCAAAATGCTCCCAGAAGGTTTCAGACCACGCCTTGCCAAACTGGGTCCCGCTGCTAAAAACAGTCCTGTGAGTTGATTCCTCCACTTTTTCCACCCTAAATGCATCCAGATGGTTGACAAACAATATCATGATCCAATCCGGATCACACCTCCCCATTTTGGGATGCTTTTGGTTCCCAAAAGCTTTTACTAAATGAGGTGAGGAAATTTTTCCTCCACCTTCTCTCTGGTGTACCATTTAGCTTTTCCTGGAAGTTGTCCCTTCAATCCAATCTACCAAAGGCCATGTTGACCCTGTCTTGTAGTTCTATGCCTCTTCTGCAAAACCGTATCTTTTGTCAACTCTCCCTGAGCATCTAGTGCCAAATCCTCCACAGAAGGTAGGACTTGTTCCTCTTCCTGATCTAGCATGGAAGGCTCATAGAGTTTCAAATTCTCTATATTCACAATTGAGTAAATGCGCATATATGGTGGTAAACTAAGTCGATAGGCATTATCACCCACCTTTTCCAGTATCTTAAAGGGACCATGCCTTAGAGCCTTGATTTTCTTACCAGGCCCCTACAACCTCTCCTTGTTCAACTGTAGCCATACTTCGTCTCCCACCTTGAATGATTTCTCTACTCTATGTGTGAAAATTCGATGACCCGAATTCCTACAGCAAAAAACTGATATTACTTCTCCTACTTGTTAAATTCTATAAGTTATTTATTGTGTTCTACAAGTAAGTATCAAAGCAAATACAACTACAGTCGTCATTAAATAAATAAAATGTGGAAGACAAATAATGAGCAAGAAGAAATAAACACACATATGACACTATTATTTTTGGACTAATGTCCCCGAAAAAACCCAATGCGGGAAAATCGGTGCAACAACTGAGGGTTTATATTATTATGCAGTCAATTTTTAATACAATCTCGATGCCCCAATCTGGCTATCCAACAGAGAATCGGCAGAAAAATAGTGAGGATTACCTCACACTATCACTGGAGATACGGCACTGACCCAACCCTGAACTGACAAGCCCCGCGCTGCCTCTGCGCAAATCTACGTCACAACTATTGGGGACTGCGTCACTCCCTTCAGCTAATATTTTTGCTGGTTGGATGCTCGATCCTCTTCCCGTCCAGTCTCACACCCCGGCTCCCAGCACTGGATCTAATCTGACCCTCAGCAAAATAGTGTATCTCTTCAAAGGCTCAATGTTGCCTCTACGTGGCTCTGCGCTTCCCAACGTAGCCCTTACGCTGCCTTTTTTGGTTCTTTCTCTACCTTCTCTATGATGTATTCCCGGCTGAGGAAAAATTTCTCCAACCGGAAATTATCTCTGCCCCTCACTGCAAGAATCACTTCAATGATCTCTCCGGCTGCTCTGCACTGCTCACTTGAGAAATCAATCTCTAGATGCTCTCCCGATGTGTTTTCCAAATGCCCATCGAAGTCCTTATAATCTTCTCGTTGAGAAATCAACGGTCCAGATTAAAACATAATCAAGGGCTAATATTAACTTGACTTGATATTCGTCTTTTTCTAGAAAATTCACACCCAGTTCTATTAATACACCTTAATTATTTTAATTCCCTAAGTTTAGACTTAGGCTTCCATTAAAAATAATTAATTATTTTAATAAAACTTTATCCGGGTGGAATTTTCCAAAACGCTTTTGGGTATTTTGGAATACATGTGTCCAAGCCTCCCTACAAAATTTGAGACTTAGAGCACATTCGATGCTACCAGAAATCAACACTCCCTCTTAGCGAGGAATGTGCTCTAGTAATGCATTGTGCTGAAGCATCACCCTGACTTCGTAACATCTCCCTCTGCGCTGTTGATGCCTGACACTACTGCCCACCAACTACTACGTTGTTGCATCTGTGTTGTTGCTGACCCTGCATATTGTTGCCAACTGCAACTCTGTTGTTGTTGCAGCAGAAAAACATCCAAAATACTGAACTAAGTGTTCAGCATGATGCATCTGATATTAGAGATTTGACTGCTGCTAACCTCTGTGATGACCCCCTGAAGCCTCTGCGCTGCTACTAGCCTTTGCACTAACCCTCTGAAGCCTCTGCATTGTTGCTGACTCTGCACTATGCCAGCTACACTGCTGCCAACTTTGGTCTGTGTTGCTCAGTCTCTGGCGTTCTCTAGCCACTACACTGTCACTCTGGCACTCCTCTACACCAACTGATACTGATCCATCCTGCTACTTCTAATGTGGGCTCTCGTGGCAACGTATTGATCCAAGAGGTGGACTCCTCAAGGATCCTGCCCAACTGCAGCTCTTCCGAACTACAGTTCTAGATCGCCCCAATTCTCCCCTGGAGATATCTGAGCAATCATAGCAAACTCTTCCTCCTCGATCCTCACAGTTACAGCGTGCGGATCATGTTTCTCATCCTTGTCCTTCTTCTTGAGAGGACATTGCGTAGCGTAGTGACTAAAATCACCACACCGTAAACATTTGATCTTTGAGACGTCCTTCTTCCGCCTTCACTGCTCCTGGTGCCCCTTTGATGCAAAGGCTGCATTCTCCTCCTCCTCCTTGGGCTTCGTCCCACTGCTCCTGTTTCCATCAAAGGCTGCATTCCCCTCCTCCTCCTTGGGCTTCGTCCCACTGCTCCTGTTTCCATCAAGCTTGCACTTGACTAAGTCTCTCCTCATCTCTTCCTGCTAAAGAGCTACCCACATTCCTTCCCAATCCGGCAACTATTCTCTGCCCAAATTACTCTAGACATAGAATTGTGATTCTTCAGAAACAAAATTCAGAGCCAATCTAACCATCTTTGTGGCCTGAGGTGCTGACCCTACAACTGCCAGCTGATCTCGAACATCCTGAAGCTTCGATAGGAACGGATCTATGCGTTCTCCCTTCTGCATCCTTGTAAATTGCATCTTCTCCTCTAAGAAAATCTTCCACTATTCGAAAGACCCTTGGTATAGCGTAGCCAATGCGTCCCACATCTCCTTGGCAGTCCCTTTGCTATAAATATGTGAAACAATATGATCCCTCACTCCGTCAAGGATCAATCTCTTGGCTTTAGCCATATCTTTCTTGTAGGCCCTCAATGGAACTGGATCTACGAGGACAGCTACCACATTGTCAATGAAGGTCTTGAGATCATGCTCGTCCAGAAGGAGATCCTTGCCTTCCAAATTACATAGTTGGAGGCACCCTCCAACCGATCCTAATCACACAACCCGGTGGCTGCCATCTCACCCAACCAAATGTCGAATTGTTGCCTCTAACCCTCTGCACAGCTGGCTCTATGCACTCCCTGCTGGAGTAAGCCAAATAAAACTCAGTTTCTATTGCTTCTGCATGGGAAATCAGAATTTCTTGGGCAAGAAATTGTCTGAGGTCAGAATTCCCTCAGTATGTTTCTTCTTCCTTCTTCTGATGCTTTCTACACCAACAACTGCTGCAGCAAAAAACTATGTCCCACCAGTAGACTGCTCTGTGTTGAATTTGCTGCTGGACTGCTCCCTTTGCGGCTGACAAATCACGAACTGGAAATCCTACCTCTCTGTCGACTCACTCAAAGAGAGATTTTCAACGGGAATCTTGCCCTCCTGGCCTGGACTGCGCAATCCCTCTAGGATTCGATCTGCTACCTAAGCATCTATTCGATCTCCCTCTTCTGCTCAGCGTTGGCTCTTCCGGCTCTACTCTGTTGCTTCACCTGCGCTCTGAAACCATGTGAAAATTCAATGACCCGAATTCCTACAGCAGCAAACTGATATTACTTCTACTTGTTAAATTCTGCAAATTATTTACTGTGTTTTACAAGTAAATATCGAAGAAAATACAACTGCGGTCGTCACTAAATAAATAAAATGCGAAATAGAAGTACTGAGCAAGAAGAAATAAACACATATGACACCATTATTTTTGGACTAGTGTCCCCGGAAAAACCCAATGCAGGAAAATTGGTGCAGCAGCTAAGGGTTTGTATTATTATGCAGTAATTTCTGAATACAATCTGGATGCCCAAATCTGGCTATCCAACAAAGAATCTGATTGGCAAAAAAATAGTGAGCATTACCTCACACTAACATTGGAGATCCGGCACTAACCCAACCTTGAACTGGCAAGCCCCATGCTGCCTCTGCACAGAGGCTGCATCACAACTGCTGGGGACTGTGTCACTCCCTTTTGCCGATCTTTCTGCTGGCTAGATGCTCGATCCTCTACATGTCCGGTCTCACACCTCGGCTCCCAACACTGGATCTGATGTGACCCTCAGCAAAAAAGTGTATCTCTTCAGAGGCTCAGCGATGCCTCTACGTGGCTCTGCACTACCCAGCATAGCCCTTACACTGCCTCTTCTGGTTCTATCTCTGTCTTCTCTGCGATGTATTCCCGACTAAGGAAAAAGCTTTCCAACCGGAAATTATCTCTGCCCCTCACTACAAGAATCACTTCGATGATCTCTCTGGCTGCTCACTTGAGCAATCGATCTCTAGATCCTCTCCCGATGTGTTTTCCAAATTCCCATCGAATTCCTTATTATACACTTCTCATTGAGAAATCAAAGGCCCGAATTAAAACATAATCAAGGGCTAGATTAACTTGACTTGATCTTCATCTTTTTCTAGAAGATTCACACGCAGTTCTATTAATACACCTTAATTATTTTAATTCCCTAGTTTAGACTTAGGCTTCCATTAAAAATAATTAATTATTTTAATAAAACATTATTCGGGTGGAATTTCCCAAAACACTTTCTGGGTATTCTGGAATACATGTGTCCAAGCCTCCTTGCAAAATTTGAGACTTAGAGCACATCCAATGCTACCATAAATCAACACTGTGTTGATCACGCCTGGCATTATACTTCTCCTACGACTTCTGCAGTGTTTCTTGTACCTGTAGATGGATATGCCTGATCTTCTCTATAAATTTTTCAACCCTCAAAGCATCTCCTGTAAGATCTTCCCTCACTCTTCCTTGCTGCCCATATGCAATATCCAAAGGTGAAGGTGGAAAATATCCAAAACAAGTCTCGAATGGGGACTTTCTTGTAGAAGTGTGGACTACTTTGTTATAAGAATGTTGTATATATACAAGATTTTCATCCTAGGTCTTCGGATGCTTTTGGTTGTATCACCTCAGAAGCTCCACCAAAGTCCTGTTGACTACTTCTATCTACCCATCTGTCTATGGATGGAATATTGTAAATCTCTTCAGCTTCGTGTCAATCTTCTCCCACAATGTAGTCCAAAATGCACTGAGAAATCTTGTATTCCTGTCTGAAAGATGCTCCTTAGTATCCCAAAGTGCACAAAAACCTGTCCAAAGAACAAGTTTATTGTTTCTTGCCCGCTGATGGTATTTTTACAGGGCATCAAAACACACATCTTGCTAAACATGTCAAATACCATGAACAAACAGTCATGTCCCTTCCTAGTTGTCGGTAAACCTCCCACAAAGTACATGGAAATACTTTCCCAAGGACGAGTAGGTACAGGTAAGGGATGATATACACCCTGTTTCTTGTTGCTAGGCTTGCTGGTACAACAAAGGATGCATCCTCTTATGAACCTAGCTACCTGCTCTTGCACCTTCGGCCAATACACATACCTCTACAAGTTAGTCATAGTCTTCCCTACACCAAAGTGCCCTACAACCTTGGAGGTGTGAGCCTCTCTAATCAGCTGTAATCGCTCACCTTTAGGAACACACAGCTTATTCAGCCTATAGAGTACTCGTCTTGGTGATGGTAGTCAATAGTGTTGTCGCCATCATAAACATGCTTTGACTCTGCAACTGTTGATACACCTCCTTAAAGTCCTCATCCTCATAATATGCCTCTCAGTATGCATCATGGGTGAATAGCTCCATGTGCATAAATGTCCCCAAAGCTGTAATCTTTGATGTGGGTGGCCTTGAAAGCTTGTTGGCCAACTTGTTTGTGATTCCCTTCTTATACTTGATCACCAAATGAAACTGTTGTAAAAACCCCATCCACTTATAATGCCTGGTCTATTGTAGCTTACTCTGGGTCTGCAAGCACTGTAACGGCTGGTGATTTGTGTGGATTACTATCTCCTTTCCCATCAGATAATACTTCCACTTCTTCACAGCTTGTACCATGGCATAAAGCTCCTTGTCGTAGGTATGGTATGTTGATTTGGATAGCATCGGATGTGCTCTAAGTCTCAAAATTTGCAGGGAGGCTTAGACGCATGTATTCCAGATAACCCAGAAATCGTTTTTGAAAATTCCACTCAAAGTGTGTCTTATTAAAATAATTAATTATTTTTAAAGCGAGTTGTTGACAGTTGAAAATGTATCGCCAACAGTGAGGGGATCTCCCCAGTGCAGAATCTCAATTAGACTCTACACCGTTTGGTTTAAGGATCCATTCGGTATGTAGGCCCGGTTGCCATTAAGTTGGTGAAGATGGTTTTCGAACAAGGAGGGGACTCTCTAAAAAGGAGAATGCACGGATGCTGAACAAACATAAGTCAGTGATTGACGAACGCCCTGTGAAACACAATACCATGAATAGAAAAGCGGAATTTAAAGCATGAAACTTACGAAAAGCATTGTTAGCAAAACTTTACCAAGATCATAGTTATAGCAATATTCACTTAACAAACGAGAAACAGTTTGCAATGGCTAAGCATTTCATTTATAACCTATGCATATTCCAATAAAGATTTAAAGCAAATATCAACAAAGCAATTCATCAACATATCTTTAAAGTTAGAGCATCATATACCATCCATGCGTTGTAAGGAAGCTCATAACACAAGAGAATACATGAGTAGAAATGTGCACCAATACTTGAAGAAACATTCATTCATTTGAAGAGACCATATTCATAGCACAATGACACGGGAAACTTTCGTCGGATTCAATAGTGAGATCCAATAACACTTCTTTGTATTCATCAAAAGGCATACATTCAATAAGCAACAATGTGTCTCTTTGAAAAGTCCAAAACCAAAAGTCCTTTCCAAAATCACTTGAGGATGTACATATAGGTTGGGATGACTCTTGGGTTGCCCGCGGCCTTTGGTCTCCCCTTGAGTCTTGGGCTTTCTTGCGACCAAGGGTTGCTTACGACCTAGGGTTGATTGCGACCTAGGGACTCCCTCGTGTTTCCCTTAGGTTCTGATTCAATTTTCCCTAAGCTTCCATGTTGTGCAAAAAAAATGAGATAGTCTTTCACATGCATTGACCCTGTGCTAATGATCTGGTGATTGATAAGGCCGGAGTGTCAATATGTTGATGCTCCCTGAGATAGGTCTGCCATGCTTTGTAATATGTAACTATCGTGACCAGTTGAGGCATGTCTTCCCCGTGTTTGTGCATGCACTCGAGAGCATCTAGAATCAACGTGCTTTTCTTGGCGTTGACTTAGTTTGACAAGGTAGCAAATTTGGTGTGAACCCTGACCGGCTCAACCACATACTGCGTGATGCTCTCTCTTGTCACCTACAAGTCGTTGGAGCTGGAAGCTTGTCTGATTGGGTTGATAAATCCTTGCATTTCCTGTAGTAATTCCTTCCATTCCTTAGGTGTTGCTAGTGACCTGATGGAAGGCATGTGATGGACTTCGGCCATCGATATAACCCACTGAGGAGATGATTATATGAAGATATGTGACTTTGCGACCTATGCAACTTTGCGACTTTGCAACCTATGCGACTTTGCGACCTATGCGACTTATGCAACTTTGTGACCTATGCAAATTTGTGACTTTGCGACCTATGCGACTTTGTGACTTTGCAACTTTGCGACCTTTACGACTTTGTGACTTTGCGACCTATGCGACTTTGCAACCTTTGTGACTTTGCGACCTATGTGTTTCTTTCCTCGAGTACAAATGTTGTCTCGTTGGATGTGAATCCAAGCCACATTTTCTTGGTGTCCTGCAAAGAAGATGAAACAAACAAATTAGTTTACCAAAGTGATACTTTTCATGTGGGATCAATCAATAGATAAAAAGACAAACATTGATTCACTCCAGGAGCATGAACCAGAAAATAATCCAAATTAATTTGTTATAAATTGCATGGATGGATCAGCTAATTCTTCACTTTGGAAATCGAATTCAAATTTAGACATTTAATGGAACCACCAATCATGACTTTAATATTTTTTGTTTCCCACAGTGATGATGTGCTTTTAGAGCCAATGCCTTGAAGCGTTATGTGAAAATAATTCTAGATAGTGAAGGTTAATTCAAGGAATGGTCAGATTCTTGATCATAATAATTTAGGGTTTTAGAGGTGCAGATGAGAGCCAACCTTTTCCATACCCTAATGAAGCTCAAGCCTTGCCCTAACCATCAACACAAGATGTCTCCACTTCGTTTCAATGCACATGCCAGAGAAAAGGGGCTTGCAGGTGCGTAGGACTTGTAATCCGTCACTAAAACCTTGAAAACCCTAATGCACATGTTGAGATGGGGGAAACCAATCATGAACCTGAGGGTAAATTATATTCAATGATTTTATCATGATGTCATGCAATGCCTATTAGAATGTGCCCCAGGGGAATATGAATTAGGTAAAACAGGAATGGGATCACTCTCTTGAGAAATTATGGTTTCGCCCAAACCCTAGCACGACCAGCATGATGCAAGCCAGACTGAAGCCTTATCTGTGTGAGCTCGGTGCCCCCAGTGATTGGTGATGACTACTATGGGAAACCTAGCTTCAAATCCATGGAGGGGCTCTCAATGTTCTTTGTCACAGCAAACCCCCAAACCCTAGTGCAATCTTGAGACAACAATACAAGTGGGTGCGATGTGTATTGTATGAATGGGCACAACAACAAGGTTTGGTAGGAATAGGACCCTAAGTCTAAACTTAATAAAATAAAATAATTAAAGGGTTTTAATAAAACAGAGTGTGAGTCTTCTAGAGAAAACGAAGATCAAGTCAAAAGTTAATCTTAATCGTTGATTAACGATTTAATATCGGTCGTTGAAGTCTCAACGAGAGATTATAAGGACTTGATGGATCCTTTGGAAAACACATCAACATAGTCTAGACTCTAAAGATCGAAATTCTGAAGTGAGCAGTGCTCAGATAGAAGATCGATCAAGTGATTCTTGGAGAGACGGGCAAAGATAATTGTCGGTTGGAGATTTTCCTAAGTCGGGGAATACACTGAAGAGAAGACAGAGAGCAGTACACAAAGGGGCAACATAGCAACTACACAGAGCCTACGTGGAGCCAGTAGAGGCAGCACAGTAGCCTTGAGGAAGTCCTTGATTCAGTTGAGGATGAGTCAGATCCATTGCCAGAGAGCCAGGGTGTGAGACCGAGAGATGCCAAAGGGTCAGATCTAGCTAGCAGAAGAGCCACCCAGAAGTAGTGAAGCAGCCCCCACAGAGTGACGCAGAGACTGCGCAAAGGTAATGGAGGGCTTGTCAGTTTTGGGTTTGGCCAGTTTGGGCTTCCAATGTCAGTGTGTGAGGTAATCTCACTAGCTCTTTGTTAGTCAAATCTTCTGTGATGATAGCCATCAAGGCATCCCAGATTGTATTCAGAAAATTACTGCATGATAAACAAACCCTCAGCTGTTGCACTGGTTTCCCCACATTGGGATTTTCCGGGGATATTGGTCCAAAAACAATGGTGTCATATGTGTCTATGATTTATGCTTGCTCAGATCTTGTTTCCGCACATTTATTTTCCGCAGTTTAATTTTGTGAAGGCTACAGTGTATGGGTTTCAGTGTTTACCATAGAAAACAATAAATAACTTGTTCAAGTAATTAACAAGTAGAAGATTTCTCATTAGTTTTTGCAGTAGGATTCCAGATCTAGGAATTTTCACAGGGTAGTTAAGAACTGCCCCATATAACATACAGGCCTTCCTCCCTGCATCAAGACAACTCCCATAACATACCCACTTGCATCCGTTTCCACTTCAAAGGGTCGCTGCAAGTTTGGTAATGTCAGAACTGGTGCTTGACTAGTCTTCTTCTTTATCTCCTCGAAAGCCTTCTGCTAAACTTTTCCCCACTAGAAACTCTTGCCACTTGTTGTTATGGCGTGGAATTGTGCTGCTACCACTAAAAACAAGGCTATGAATTTCCTCAAGTACTGTCCTTCCCCATTGAAACTCCTGACCTCAAAAACATTAGTAAGCACCACCCATTTCATGATGGCCTCCATCTTGGAAGGATCTATCTTCAGCTTTCCTCCACCAATCACATACCCCAAGTACACCAAGGACTGTTGCGCAAACTCGCACTTCTTGAGATTTGCTAGCAGTTGGTGCTTCTTCAGTGTCTCCAACACCTGTGTCAAATGTGAAATATGATCCTCTCAAGTAGCACTATATACCAGTATACCATCCAAATAGACAATAACAAAATGAATCTATAAAAGGGCACAGTACATCATTCATTAATCTCATAAATGTAGTTGGTGCATTACATAGGCCAAATGGCATAACTAACCACTCATACAAACCTTGCCTGGTTTTGAAGGCAGTCTTCCATGTATCTTCTTCTTTGACTCGAACCTGGTGATATCTAGACTTCAAGTCCATCTTGGTGAAGCAGTTTGCTTGTTGTTCTTGACCGTGATTTTATTCAACGCCCTGTAATCTATACACATCCGCCAAGTCTCATCCTTCTTAAGCACAATAATGATGGGTGACCCACATGGTGATGTACTCGGTTGAATGACACCCTGCACTTGCTTTTATAACAGACTGCCTGTACAGCCCGATATTTGGCAATGGGGAGTCTGGCAATAGTTGGATCTCATGTTCCACTTCTCTCTTAGCTGGTAACCTTTGGGCTCTCGGAACACATCCTTATATGCCTATAACAACTCCTCCAATTGTTGTTTCTGTTTCTTAGAACACCCCTCCAGGGATGCCTTGCCTCTTATTGACTCCTCTTTAGAATGATTCCACATACATCAAGGGGAACCATATCCAGATCTACTTCATCAATAAAATCAGCACTGATAGCAAACCTAATTTTGCATTGTTTTATTACCTTCAGCTCTACATCCATATTTACCCATCCAAGTGGATATGGGCTTAGATGATCACAAACTTCCAACCCAAACTTCTTGACTAGCTCTGCTGCAATGAGATTCACCTTCAATCCTATGTCAAATAGAACATCAATCTTTGTCTTCTTGACCTGTATCTTTATATGGAAAAGTTTGGTCATTTCTTTCTCATCTTGTTGTTGAAAGCTACTGAGATTCACCTCCTTTTGTACTGATGTACAAACGATCTTCTCATCCACATCCGAGTTGCTTTCAACTTGGTTGCTTGAATCAGAGGCCATGAGATTCTTCATCTTATTATCTTTCTTCTTATTCTTCGGGTTTAGCTCTGGATGCAACTTCCAACACTTCTCTTCTGTATGGCCATCAATGTTCCAGTGGTTGCCATGGTTGATAGGATATTTGCACTGGTGTGTTGTGGTTGTTGTCTTTTTAACTTTTCCCCCTTTTTTCTTCTTCTTCCCCTCCTTAGAAGCTTCATGTTGCTCCTTCTGCTTCGATCCACTTGATTGCGCTCCTTTTAGGCCTATGTTCTCCAGGCATTGTGCCTATACACAAGCCTCATCCACCGATTTGGGCTTGAACAACATCACTTGCTCACGCAGATGGTGGTGCAGGCCCCCCAAATACTTGAGGAGTACATCTGGGTTCTTTGGAGAGATACCCAACATTATAGCCATCTATCTAAATTCCGTGGTGTACTCTTGCACGCTTTGACCGGCTTTTGCCTGAAGTAATGCCACCAGATCCATTGGTCCTCCATGTACCCAATGGGATAAAACTATGACTTAATGAGGGCTTTGAAATCTTCCCACTTAGTCACTGGATGTTCCCCCTCCAACCTTAGTGTTTCTGTGTGGCTCTCCCACCAAGTCAGTGCATGGTCCTCTAATTTTAGCCGCGCAAATGAGATCTTTTGTCCTTCCTCAATCTTATGGACACTAAAATAAACTTCCAGTTGCTGCAGCCAATGGTTTAGCTTCAAAGCATCGATCTCGTCGAGGTATGGCTTGATATTGACCTTTCCTTCCATTTTAAACAAGGATTGATTCACGGCAATCGAACCAAGTTGATCTTTTTCGGGTTCTTTCTTCGGTTGGTTCTTCGTTTCTCCTCGATCTTCTGATCCCCGTTCAGATTTTTCCTCTGCATTCAAACCCTCGTCTTCTCCAAATATCCCCAACTTTCTATTAAAGGCCACCATGAGGAGGCTTACATTGCGGTTGATATTTGTGACTTGTTGTTCTAGCCGCGTAAACCTCACCTCTGCAGGATCACAAGGTTCTTTTACAAATTCATCGGCCATGATTAGGCTTTTATGATTTCCGACCCTGTCGATCTAGATCCCTGCAATCTCCACAAAATACCCAAAGAAACTTACTCTGATACCAAATGATTCGTAAACTGTTGTGGATATTCCACTGGACAGTTTGTCACAACATATTTAATAATATTATATTAAAACTCTGAAAATTCTACACTATTACAGTTTATTAAACTTTAATATCTATGGATTTAGCTGGAATTAGTGCATGCATGCGAATGGAAATTATGCAGAAAAGCAGAGAACAACAAAATAAGCACACACACACAAGACACAAGATATGCTCTCTGGGAAACCTTTTCAGGAGAAAACCCAGCTAGAAGATGAGGTCGCTTCGCTCTCTTTCTCTGTCTAGAAATATGGTTGCAAGTACAAAGAAGTAATTGCTATGGCCCGTGAGCTGCTACAATGCACAGATCATCTCTATGTGCTCTACCTCCTATCTCTTCTGGCTATCTTTGTTCAACTATGGAACAAAATGCTCTCGAAAGAATGGAATGCCTCTTCCTCCTAGTGGCCCAGTTACAACACATCTTGATAGCCTATCACTGGTTAATTTTGACTACATCAACTCTTAACTAGAGTTACAATATAGACCCTTCTAGAGTATTTTACATCACAAACATGTGGCTAGCGCCTTTCCCATGAATAATGGGGGTTGACGCAGCATCCTCGCGTACTAAAGGTGTGAAAACAAGAAGGTCAACTTTTGAGTGGCATAACTTTTGTATACGGACACCGATTGACGCACTTCTTGAGCCATTGGAAAGGTCTTTGTGAGTATAATAGAATGAAGAGCTGCAACACTATAGCTGCAAAGTTTTACCCCCCAAAAAGCATCGTTTGATGCCTCAAGACGCTTCCAGAAGGTTTCAGACCAAGTCTTGCCAAACTAAGTCCCGCCAATAAAAATGATCCCGTGAGTTGATTCCTCCACTTTTTCCACTCCAAATGCATCGAGATGGATAACAAACAATATAATGATCCAATCTTTATCAGATAATGTATGGGTTATTGACAATGGAGCCTCCAGACATATGGCAGGTGAATGTAGTCAACTCCAGACTTCGTCAAAAGGAATCTCTTCTCAATCAGTCGAACTTGGAGAGAAGGAGAGCTATCCAGTGAAAGGAATAGGGTCTACTTCATTGGAGCTAGAGACCGATGGAAGCATTCATCTCAATAACATACTCTATGTTCCAGGTTTGAAGAAAAATCTACTTTTTATTTCTTGTCTAGAAGATAAAGTTGATATGATTGCTTTTGTTGATGGTAAAGTTTGGTTTGGGGAAAGGGCTCTAGTATTGAACATGATTTTATAATTGGGATTCGTAAGGGGAGATTGTATAGACTTCTTACACCTCTCCCTCAAGCCCTAATACACTTAGATGTTAGCCCGTTTGAATTATGGCATAGAAGGTATGGACACCTTCACTACAAGGTCTTGCCATCTCCAAATCAAATGGTCAACGACATCCCTGATTTGAAGGAAGAACATGAAGGAATTTGTAAGGGATGTGCTCTAGGAAAGAATGTGAAGAAACCCTTTGCAAGAAATCATACCAGATCCAAGGAAATCTTAGATCTCGTACACTCTGATGTGTTTGGACCTATGGAAATAAAATTTCTTGGAGGTCATCAATATTATGTGAAATTCATTTATGATTACTCTAGGAAAACGTGGTTATACCTCCTTAAGAATAAAGATGAGGTATTTCAGAAATTCCAAGAATTCAAGAATGAAGTAGAAAATCTGACAGAGAAGAAGATAAAAACCCTCAGGTCAGATAATGGTGGAGAATATACCTCCAAAGAGCTTATAGCATTTTGCAAGGAAGTAGGGATCATGAGGGAGCTAATTGTTCCTTATAATCTTGAACAGAATGGTGTGGCTGAAAGGAAGAACAGAACAATTGAAGAATGTGTTGTGAAAATTTCTGAATATTACTTATGCAAAAACCCTACTGTTAAATATGGTTATACTTCTCCTACTTAATCGAGTTATTAATCTGAAATATTTAGCATTAACATCGAAGTAAACACATTAACAGTCTACACAGATACAGATCGAAACTGAATACATGCACATGACAAAGTGACACACAGGATTTTCTGGACAATTGTCCCCGGAAAAGCCCAATGCGGGAAAACCGGTCTTCTGGCTGCTGGAGGGTTTATATTATTAAGTAGATTCTAAGTACAACAAATCTAGGCACCTTACTGGTTAACCCGACAGAGAAATACAAAATCTGCAGCAATACCTCTGTTCCGGAGAGAAAAAATTGGACTGATTCACACCCTCAAACGAGATTTACAGAACTCAGCCCTTTTTAGTCTTCAGAAACCCCAGCGCTGCTCTGAAGCCCTCTGCGTCAGCTCTGCTAGCCTGCATCAACCCCTGTGCTGCTCAGGAAGGGCCTGCATCACCCCGAACTGGGTTACCCTGCCCCTACACTGCCCTGGTTAGGCCTGCGTCAGCCTTGCTAGCCTCCTGTTGTCTCTGCGATGTCCTTTTTGGGCCTACGTAGCACCTGAAGCCATCTACGCTACGCAGCTGCTGGGTAGTTGTTGCTCCCTCTACGCTGCTCTGACTGTTGCTTCTCTGCCTCTTGCTGACTCTTGGCCTGGGATCAGATCATCCCTCTCGCCAATACTACGCCTTGCTGCAGCTGAAACACTTCTGGAAATTCTTAGCAAACCACGCACTAGAATTCCAGCTTAGTCTCAGTGCTCTGACACTGTGTGTGTCCACCAACTAACCCCAAGCCTTTCCTTTATACTTTTCTTGTTGGGAAACCAACGACCGTGATCTAATCATGAATCGACAGCTAAGACTAAAAGAAAGTTTGATCCGTGTGACTTAAGTCATTTCCATCACATGTTTAAATTAATTACCTTTCTGGGTCTTGAAGATCTCATGTACTCTAGTCCCTCCACAAAGTTTGGGAGCTAAAGCACATCTGATGCCACCCCAACACTCAAATCTCAACACTCCCTCTTAGTGAGGAATGTACTCTAGCACAACACTTCACCTCGAAGTTCTGCACTGATCTTTGGTGTGGGTCTCTGTGTTGATGCTTGGCCCGCTGCCCTTCATCACTCACTATTGTTGCTCTCCTATACTACTGCCCATGACGCTGCCACCGCCATTGCCACATCTATACTCCAGCTCCCTCTCAATATGCTGCATCGTACTGCCAACTGTTGCACTGCAACTCAGTTGCTAAGAGAAACAAGAAAACTCCTGCCCAATCTTTGACAAACAAGTCAGTTGGACTGCATCCTCATTACCAAAGCCCCATAGTCTTGCAATCCTCTCTACGCTGAAGTCCCCTACATTGTTGTTGTGCTGCACTGTCCTCTTGAAGCCTCTACGTTGCTGCAACTCTTCTCTGCATAAGCATGCCTGCTCTGCGTTGTTGAAGTCGCATCAACCCTTGCGTTGTTGCTGCATCTGCACTGTGCTGCTCCCTTTAGCTTCCAACTCTGCCTTTGCTCCATCTGTGATTCTCTGCACCTACTGCTCCGCTTGTCCCGCTACTGTCTTAAGGCTCCTGTAGCACGAATGTGATCCAAGAGTTGGGCTACTCAAGGATCCCGCCACCACTCTGTAGCTATTCTACAGATCCATGTCACCCCACTTCCATGGTTCATGAGCGCTCATGGCTACGTCATCTTCAGAGCCATCGTCCGCCACAGCAGCCTTGGAGCTAGAAGCTTCCTTGTCCTTCTTCTTTTGAGGACAATTGCTGGCGAGATGCCCTAGTTCGCCACACTGGAAACACTTGATCTTAGACAGATCCCGCTTCTTTCTCCCTTGCTGCCTCTTTAATGCTAAGCCTGCATCTTCCTCTCCTTCCTTCTTTACTTTACTCGATCAGGTGTTGAACTATCTCTTGGTGATCCGACGAATTTCTTCTTGTCAGAGGATCACCCACATATTGTCCTAGTTGGGAAGGTCTGCTCTGCCCAAGAGACTTTGAATAAAAGTTTCTCAGTCCTCTGTGACAGCATTTAGAGCCATCCTTGCCATAACATCGTCCTCCACCTTCACCCCCATGCTAGTCAGTTGATCCCGCATCGCTTGAAGTATGGACAGAAAAGGCTCAATCTCCTCCACCCATCATGAATAACCTCAACTGGTTCTCCAAAAGCATCTTCTCTAGACAGATCTTCCTTCATATAGTATGGTCAGAGCCACCCACATCTCATGAGTCATCTTCTTATCGGTTGTGTGGAACCACATGATCTTTGACTCTGTCCATTATGAAGCGCTTGGCATGTGTTGTTGCTTCTTCATGCTTTGCCAGGAGATCCGCATTGGTCGGTGTGGCTAGGACTTTCTCTGCATGCTCCCTCAGGCCGTATGCCTCCATGACTACCAGGATTCTGGGCTTCCAGATTGCAAAGTTGGACAAGCCGTCCAACCTATCTTGATAATGTAGTCTATGACGTGCCATCTGCTCAGCAAATCTGTCGGAACAAATCCTTCTCTCTATCCTAGAGACTTGGATCTAAGGTCCTTGGCGAGAAAGGCACCCTCTTCTCCCTCTGACAACTGACCTCCTCTCTTGGAAGTCTGCCAAATCAAAACGAATTAGCTCTCTTTGATCCTCTGATCAATCTGCTAATTTCTTTCGCTAGAAATCCTCTAAGAAGTTGTTCTCCTCCCGCTCTTTGTCAACTTGCTCAAGCTAAATTTTGAACCGACAGAATTTTAACCCCACCAGCAACTACTGAAGCTCTGCAGCACAACTTCCAGCACTCTGAATCAACAACAGCTTTAGGACTGCGTCACCCTAGCTGGCCTCTGCCTGGGCAAACAGTCCCAGCACAGCCTTTGCGCAGTAAGCTCGTGGGCCTGCGTGGAGACTATGTCACTCTGGCCTCTGCGTGGCTCTGCTCCCTTTTGCTGCTACGATGTCCTCTCTGGTCCGGCTTTTTGTGGTTATTGCTGCTTTCTTTGTTGCTTCCTGCAGCAAGGATTCTTCAGTCTTTTTGCTGGTGATTCAGCTAGATCTGCAATCGCTCTGATACCATGTGAAAATTTCTGAATATTACTTATGAAGAAACCCTACTGTTAAATCTGGTTATACTTCTCCTACTTAATCAAGTTATTAATCTGAAATATTCAGCATTAACATCGAAGTAAACACAGTAACAGTCTACACAGATACAAATCTAAACTGAATACATGCACATGACAAAGTGACACACAAGATTTTCTAGACAACTGTCCCCGGAAAAACCTACTGTAGGAAGACCGGTCTTCTGGTTGTTGGAGGGTTTATATTATTAAGTAGATTCTAAGTACAACAAATATGGGCACCTTACTGGTTAACCCGACAGAGAAATACAAAATCTGCAGCAATACCTCTATTCCAGAGACAAAAAACTGGACTGATTCACACCCTCAAACAGGATTTACAAAACTCAACCCTTTTTAGTCTTCAGAAACCCCAGCGCTGCTCTTAAGCCCTCTGCGTCAGCTCTGCTAGCCTGCGTCAGCCCCTGCGCTACTCAGGAAGGACTTGCGTCACCTCGAGCTGGGTTACGCTGCCCTGGTTGGGCTTGCGTCAGCCCTGCTGGCCTCTTGCTGCCTCTGCGTAGTTCTTTTTGAGCCTGCGTAGCACCTGAAGCCCTCTGCGTTGCGCAACTGCTGCTCCTCTGCGTTACTCTGACTGCTGCTTCTCTGCTTCTTGCTGACTCTTGGCCTGGGATCAGATCATCCCTCTCGCCAATACTACCCCTTGTTGTAGCTGATACACTTCTGGAAATTCTTAGCAAACCACGCCCTAGAATTCCAACTTAGTCTCAATGCTCTGCCACTGTGTGTGTCCTCCAACTGACTTGAAGCCTTTCCTTTATACTTTTCTCGTTGGGAAACCAACAGTCATGATCTAATCTTGAATCGACGGCTAAGATTAAAAGAAAGCTTTATCCATGTGACTTAAGTCATTCCATCACATGTTTAAAGTAATTGTTGATTTTTGTAGCATCCGAAAGTGTTCCAAGTCTCATACTTTACAAGCAGGCTTGGACAGTGACATTTCAAAGAACCCAGAAACAGTTTGTGGAAATTCCACTCGGTTCAAGAATTATTAAAATTAATTATTTTAATGGAGACCCTAAGTCCAAACTTAGGAAAAGGAAATAATTAAAGGGAATTAATAATTCAGTGTGTGAATCTTCTAGAAAACATGGACCAAGTCAAGAATTAATCTTAGCCATTGATTAATCTTTTAATCTGGGTCGTTGGTTCTCCAACAGGAAGATTATAAAAGAAGGCTTGAGGGTCACTTGGAAAACAAGCCAGGCACACACTCAGTACCTGAAGGAGATCCATTCTGATGTAGAATTCGAACTCAGTGGGAGAGTTGCAGGGCGAGAAGTTGCAGAAGTAGGAGGAGGTGAGGGGTGATAGAGATCAGGGTCGAAGAGCAGCAGTGGGTCACTGAAGGTAGCTTGAGGCTACAGCGCAGAGACCCCATGCAGGCTCCACGCAAATTCACAGAGTCCAGCTTTGGGGTTGCGCAAAGAATCACGCAGACTGACGCAGGGGCTTGCAGGGGTTGTTCTGGGTGTCAGAAATTTGTCCGAGAGAGCTGGGAATTCAATCTCAAGTGGTTCAGAATTTATCTGCCGAATATTTCCTTGTAAAGATATCATTTTCTGAAGAATTAATAAAACCCTCATCTGCTGCACCGGTTTTCCCACATTGGGTTTTTCCGAGGACATTTGTCCGAAATAACTGTGTACATGTGATTGATTCTTGTGCTTATGTTCTCTAATCTTTATTTCTTTGCATATATAATTGTGAATGTTGCAGTAGTATTTATTTCAATATTTGCCGGAAGATTTCTAAATAATAACTTATTGAAATAATAAGTAGGAGAAATAAATCTATCACTGCAACTGTTTGAGAATTTTCACATGGTACAAGAGCTAGAGATGAATAACAGAGAGGGGGCATCTATCAGTGAACAAAGATCTACGCAGTTCTCCAGGGCAACAGCGCAGAAGGGTTCATGCAATCCTCCAGGAGGGGTGGGGGAGCACGATAGAACGGATGGATCACGATGTATCTATATTAGCATCCAGATTAGAGGAAGAATTTGCTTGTGTATCAAGCACTACGTTCTCAGATGTCTGGTATATTGACAGTGGAGCATCTGCCCACATGACGGGAGTACGGGACTGTTTTTCGACTGCCAAGAAGAGCAGATGAATTTCAAAATAACCATGGGTAATAAAGCAAAGTGCACTCCCATTGGGAAAGGTACCATAGTTTTTCAGACCGATGAAAGAACAGAATCTGGGCCACTAATGTACTATATGTGTCGGGTTTGGGGATGAATCTACTCTCAATGTCTCAACTTCAAAACCAAGGATATGACGTCTACTTTATTGGCAATAGAGTCTATGTCAAGCACCCCAGTTGGAAGAAGAAGGCACAAATCGGGGTAGGAAGCAACAAGTTGTACAAACTGCAGCTTGATTCCCCAATGGCACTGGTTGGCAGCACAGATGAAACGGATCTAAATGAGCTATGGCACAGAAGAATGGGGCATTGAGAACTCTCCAAAAGACTGTCACAGGTGTTCCAAAATTGAGCACCAAGCGATATGATGTCTGCAAGGGGTGCATATTGGGGAAATATTCCAAGGCAGCATATCAAAGAAGCAACAATAGGGCCAAGGGTGTGTTAGATCTAATCCACTCAAATATCTGCAGGTTGATGTCCACGAGAACTCTTAGTGGTGCCAAATATTTCGTCACCTTTATTGATGGCCATTCTAGGAAAACCTGGATCTACTTCTTGAAGACCAAGGATGAAGTCTTCAGTCGATTTAAAGAGTTCAAAGCTCTGGTGGAGAATCTGACAAGGAAGCAGAACAAGGTATTGTGATCAGATAATGGTGGTGAATACATAGATAAAGAATTCACCGGATTCTGCGCAAGGGAAGGCATCAAAAGAGAATGGACAGCTCCATACAATCCGAAACAGAATGAAGCGGCAGAAAGGAAGAGCCGGACTATTGTTGAAGCAACCAGAGCTATGTTGTATGACCAAGACATGCCCAAATTCCTATGGCCTAAAGCATGTAATACAGTTGTCCACGTTCTGAACAGAACTCCTCACACTGCACTGGGAAATATCACGCCAGAAAGTGTCTTCACTGGCAACAAGCCCGAAGTGAGTCACTTTAGGATCTTCGGCAATACAGCTTACTGTCATGTACCCAGTGAGAAGAGGAAGAAGTTGGAGATGACTGCTGAAAGGGGGTATTTAGTAGGATACAGTGAGAATGCAAAGGCTTATCGCATCTACGTTCCTGAGAGCAAGAAAGTAGTGGTGCAAAGAGATGTGAAATTTATGGAGGAGAAAGCATTTAGAAGATCATGAGAACTGCCTTCTGCTACACAGTCAAAGGAAGAGCCTCTGGTCCAACCCCAGCAGCCAGCAGCAGAAAATTCAGTTGCCTCTCCAAGGCATAGTGATCCAAAGGATGTGTCTCCTGAGGATTTGCAAGAAGGAGAGCCAATAAATCCACCCACCACCAGTGGAAGAACGAGCAGGGAACTTCGATAGATTCTGAAGGATACAGAGGATTTTGTCGGAAATCCCAGGAATGAGAAGAGGCAGTGTAAGCAGTCTAAGAGGTATCAAGCCTTGGTTGCTCAAGTCGGAAAACCCTCCAGTTTCTGGGAAGCTACTCAGCACCAGGTATGGGTTGATGCAATGGTGGAAGAGTACAGTTCCATCATGACAAATGATGTATGGGAAGTAGTACCCAAACCACAGGAGAGATCTGTTGTATGATCCAGGTGGATCTACAAGATCAAGCATGTTGCAGATGGTAGCATCAAGAAATTTAAAGCCAGGTTCGTGGCTAAGGGGTATGCTCAGAAGGAAGAAATAGACTATGAAGAAACCTCCGCTCCAGTAGCCAGATACACATCTATCAGGTCCGTGATATCCCTTGCTGTGCAGATGGGATGGGAAATTCACCAGATGGATGTCAAGACGACATTCTTGAATGGTGTGATAGAAGAAGAAGTGTATGTAGAACAACCGGAGGGCTTTGAGACACATGATCAGAAGACTCGTGTGCGGATTGAAGAAAGCATTATATGGACTGAAGCAAGCTCCCAGAGCCTGGTATGGTCGAATTGACAGCTATCTGCAGAAGAAGGGATTCGTCAAGGGTGATGTCGATCCGAATCTCTACTATCTAAGAGTAGGGAGTGAGCCATTGATACTGGTGTTGTATGTGGATGATCTGTTCTTGACAGGATCATCAAGGCTCATCACAGATTGCAAGAAGAATTTAGCTGAAGAGTTTGACATGAAGATCTGGGACAGATGCACTATTTTCTGGGGTTGGAAGTTTGGCAGCAGGATGGGGAGAAGACCCATGACCACTCCAATGATTACCAACTAGAGGAAAATCAACACGTCCGATGATGATGAAGTTGATCCTACGCTATACAGACAGCTCATAGGGTCATGATGTATCTGGTAAATACAAAGCCAGACATCTGTTATGATGTTAGTACCCTAAGTCAGTTCATGGTGGAACCGAAGAGGGCACATTTGGCAGCAGCCAAACATGTTCTCAGGTACCTTCGAGGAACAATCAAGCTTGGATTGAAGTACACCCGTGACAATGATGTCAGGTTGAGTGGTTTTACTGATGCAGATTGGGCTGGAAGTTCAGTTGATCGGAAGAGTACCAGTGGGTACTGTTTCAGTCTGGGATCGGGAATGACTTCATGGTGCAGTAGGAAACAAAAGTCCACGGCACTGAGCTCAGAAGAGGCAGAGTATATGGCAGCTAGCACAGCTTTTTGGGAAGCCATATGGGTTAGGAAACTGTTAGTAAATCTACTCAAAGAGAAAATGGAAGCGACCAACATTTTACGTGATAATCAGAGTTGCATAAAGCTCTTTGAAAATCCTGTGTTCATGATAAGTCGAAACATATTGACATCCAGTGTCACTTCATTAGGGACTGGGTACAACGTGGAGTTGTTCAGCTGCAGTATACTCCAACAGGAGAACAGGTGGCAAACATCCTTACCAAGGCTCTGGGAAAGACAAAGTTTGTCTACTTCAGAGAAAAGATGGGGATGATGAAGAATCCCTTCCAGTAGTAGGAATGGAGGATTCAGTATTCAGAGGGAGTTGTAGTACAGATGCAGCAAGTGACAGTGGCAGTGTCAAAGTTAGCAGTACAGGGGGCAACAACGTAGAGGGTGCTTCAGAATCAGAGCAGCATGCAGCAGGCATATTGTTGGAACACTTTCCTCGCTAAGAGGGAGTGTTGATTTTTGTAGCATTCGGAAGTGTTCCAAGTCTCAAACTTTGCAGGGAGGCTTGGACAGCAGCATTCCAAAGAACCCAGAAACAGTTTGTGGAAATTCCACTCGATTCAAGAATTATTAAAATCAATTATTTTAATGGAGACCCTAAGTCCAAACTTAAAAAAAGGAAATAATTAAAGGGCATTAATAATTCAGAGTGTGAATCTTCTAGAAAACATGGATCAAGTCAAGATTAAATCTTAGCCATTGATTAATCTTTTAATCTAGGCCGTTGGTTCTCTAACAGGAAGATTATAAAATAAGGCTTGAGGGTCACTTGGAAAACAAGTCGGGCACACACTCAGTACCCGAAGGAGATCCATTCTGATGTAGAATTCAATCTTAGCGGGAGAGTTGCAAGGCGAGAAGTTGCAGAAGCAGGAGGAGGTCAGGGGTGATAGAGATCACGGTCGGAGAGCAGCAGTGGGTTGGGTCACTAAAGGTAGGATGAGGCTACAGTGCAGAGACCCCACGCAGTCTCCACGCAGATTCACGTAGTCCAGCTATGGGACTGCGCAAAGAATCACGCAGACTGACGCAGGGGCTTGCAGGGGCTGCTCTGGGTGTCAGAAATTTGTCCGAAAGATCTGGGCATTCAGTCTCAGGTGGTTCAGAATTTATCTGCCGAATATTTCCTTGTAAAGATATCATTTTCTGAAGAATTAATAAAACCCTCATCTGCTGCACCGGTTTTCCCACATTGGGTTTTTCCGGGGACATTTGTCAAAAAATAACTGTGTACATGTGATTGATTCTTGTGCTTATCTTCTTTACTGTTTATTTCTCTGCATATAAAATTGTGAATGTTGCAGTAGTATTTATTTCGACATTTGCCGGAAGATTTCTGAAATATAACTTATTGAAATAATAAGTAGGGAAAATAAATCTATCACTGCAATTGGTTGAGAATTTTCACATTAATTACCTTTAATCTTTTAATTTTCCTAAGTTAGACTTTGGGTCCTTAATTAAAAAGATTAATTAATTAATTTTCTCTTAAACATGAAGGAATTTCTCAAATCCCTTTCTGGGTCTTGGAGATCTCATGTACTCTAGTCCATCCACAAAGTTTGGGAGCTAGAGCACATCCGATGCTACCCCAACACTCAAAAATCTCAACATGTGTTAGAGCCACACTACATGATCAAGATCCCCCTCAGTTCTTATAGGGAGAAACATCTATAACAACTGTCTAATTGCAGAATCGGAGTCTTCACAAGATTCTCAACAATATGACTCCATAAGAAGCATTTACAAGAAAGAAGCCAAGTGTGGATCATCTTCGCATATTTGGATGTCTAGTTTACATGCACATTCCAAAGGACAAGAGGAATAAATTGGATCCTACAAGTACAAAAGGCATCATTGTTGGTTATAGTGCTTCAACAAAGGCATTCAGAATCTACATTAAAGAGGATCATTGTATTGAAGTAAGCAGAGATGTCATCTTTGATGAAAATGTTGCCTACAAGAAATCCAAAGAGATCTCGGTGGATTCTGATGAAGAAGAGGTACCCATTTTTGAAGAAATCTCAAGGGATGACAATGTTCAAGATCCTACATCAATTCAAGAAGATGTTGAAGGATCTAGTGAACCTGTGCAGCAAGTCGTTATTCCATAAACACGTAAGATACCTACTCGGTTGAGGACAACTCTACAAGAGGCAGAGGGACATGCAGCAGCAAAGGGAACCTTTAGAGAAATTAAAAGACCTAAAAGGTATTCTGGTTATGTAGCCTATATGATATGACTAAGCTCATTGAGGCTAAACCTTCCTCCTATGAAGATGTAGCTAAACATCAAAAGTGGAGGAATGCAATGCAAGAAGAATACTAGTCGATTATAAAGAATGATGTTTGGGAATTGTTCCTAGAACAAGTGACATATCTATCGTCACTTCCAAATGGATAAACAAAGCATGATGTGGATGGGCGAATGGATAAGTATAAAGCCAGATTTGTGGCTAGAGGCTTCTCACAAAAAGAAGGTATCGATTATGAAGAAATCTTTGCCCCCACATCTAGATATACAACCATAAGGTCGCTTGTCTCTTTGGTTGCCACTATGGGATGGAACATTCATCAAATGGATGGTAAAACAGCTTTTCTGAATGAGACCATTGATGAAGAGGTTTACATTGAACAACCTCAAGGATTTGAAGTTCATAAGAGGGAGACACGTTTGCAGATTAAAGAATGTTCTATATGGCTTGAAGGAAGCACCTAAAGCATGGTATGCTAAAATGGATGCATACCTATTGAGACTTGGTTTTGTCAAAAAATTTGCAAATCCTAACCTCTACATCAAAGTGGTCAAAGATGAACTTGTGATCATACTTTTATATGTGGATGATCTACTTGTTACAGGTGTAGAATATCGAATTCAAGAATGCAAGAAGTAGTTGGGAACAAAATTTGACATGAAGGATCTTGGGCTTATGCACTATTATTTGGGACTAGAAGTTTGGTAGAAACCAAGTGAAATTTATCTTGGTCAGGGAAAGTATGTGATCAAGATACTACAGAAATTTGGCATGATGGATAGAAAGCCAATGACAACTCCTATGATTACTAATCTAAAGAAGTTGAGTTTAGAATCTCTTCTAGTGGATCCCACATGCTATAGACAGTTGATTGGTTCCTTAATGTATCTTGTGAATACTAAACCTGAAATTTGTTTTGCAGTAAATTTCTTCAGTTAATTTTAGATGGAGCCAAAGAATGACCATTGGATAACAGCCAAACACATCCTAAGGTATCTTCGTGGGACCATGCATCATTGCCTTAGATATGTTGGTAATGAGATCCAACTTTTGGGATATACAGATTCTGATTGGGGTGGTAGTGGGACAGATGGAAGTGGTACTACAGGTAGATGCTTCAGTTTGGGATCTCCCAAGATCTCATGGATAAGAAGGAAGCAAGATATTGTTGCTTTGAGTATTGTTGAAGTTGAGTACGTTGCTTCAAGTGAAGTTTGCAGAGAGGTTGTTTGGCTTAGAAAGTTGCTATCAAATTTATTTGAAGGACCATTAAGCCTTACAAGTATACATTGTCACAACGAAAGTTGCATAAAATAGACAAAGGACCCTGTGTTTCATGCTAGGACAAAGCATATTAATATGAAGTACCACTATATTAGAAGCTTACGAGATGGGGTGGTGAAGCTACATTATATTCCTACAGATGAACAGGTAGTTGATATTCTGACAAAGGCACTACCAAATAAGAAGCTTGACTACTAAAGAATCAAGCTTGGCTTGGTGGATATCACTTCCTTGATTGAGAGGGAGTGATGATGGGCATGGACATTATATTCTCTTTTCTATGTGTCATGCACTAGACCAGGACTACAGGCGTAAGTCTAAGTGAAGGCCATGAAGAGAGAATGAGGTACGGAGGATTGGATAAGCATCTAAGATTAGTATTTCTTGAGGATTAGAAAATCCAAGATAGAAGTAAACTTATAGACCGATACTCTTTAAGGATGAGGTAAGGCATCCAAGATGAGAGTAGTCAAATAGGACTAATATTATTTGACGATTGGGAATCCAAGAGAAGCATAGTCCTAAAAGGACATACCTAGTGAACATTCGGATGGGGTATGTGCCTTTAGAGGTAGTGTGGTGTCTCACGTAAAGCCTCCCAGTATTATGCTCTCATATAAGAAGAGCTTGTCAAAAGGCCTTGTTGACAATGTTGGTTGTGATATAGATGCTTAAAAGATGGCTAATCAATCTGACTCTTCTTATGAGAATACTTCAATTTGAGAATCCTTATACCTCATGATAGGATTATGAACACCTTCCTAGTTAAGAGGGAGTATTGGAGAATGTAACTAGATTCGGTCTTTATAATGACTTTTGTAATTATGACATTGTATATTTTATATAAAAAGAGAAAAATAACTTTTTATTCATTCAAGCATGGGTTTCATGCTCAAAGTCTAGATCAAAGCATGTTCTTCATGCTTCTAGGGCTTATTGAGTCAAATAAGAATTTGTGTCATGTATTATAGTCGCATTTGGAATTGTTGTAATAAAAGAAAATTATTATTTGTGAGTCTAATAAGTCAATTTGTCCTCCAAAACCAAGTCGTCCCTACAAAGGAGAAGTCGGCCCAAAGGAAGCCTATTCGACCCCTCAAGAAGACTATAAATAAGAAGGAACTTCGACTCATTTGGCATATCAATCAATGAAGTTCGATCTATAATCAAAGAAGAAGGAAAACAAGTGCAAAGGACAAGAAGGCAAGGAGAAAGACCAAGCAAAGGAAGGAAGGCCGAAATCAGATTTAATTTTGTCCAGAAGTGCAAAAATATAGGGTTTTTGGGCTAATTGCGGGGTCGAGAATTATAGGCCAAAGGTGCAGATCTGAGGTGGAGGTTGAGACCTGTTTGGAGTAGACTTTGAAGAGGTTTGATCTTTGTTGACCTTGGAAGATTTCATCTTGCTTGAAGGAGATCTTGTTGAAGGGTTGACTTGCTGCTTGGGAGGAATCTTGGCTTTGGTCTTTGGTGTGAAAATTCCTAGATCGGAATCCTACTGCAGTAATTGATATTATTTCTTCTACTTATTAATTCTGAATCAAGTTATTTATGGTGTTACATAGTAAACATTGAAATAAATTCTACTGTAGCCTTCACAAATAAAACACTGTGGAAAGTAAATGCAAGGATAAATACTAGCACAAATATAACCACAATAAGAGTTATTTTTGGACAATCATCCCCGGAAAAAACCAATGTGGGAAAACTGGTACAGCAGATGAGGGTTTCTTTATTATTCTTCAGCAATAATTCATGTACAAATTTCCAGATAGCAAAATAGAAGAAGAGACACTGAGAGAAATTTATTGATCAAATTTTGACACTTCACAGTGTTTTTCTGACCCCGAAGAGGACCCTTTGTCCTTATGCTAGGCTCACTACGTCACCCTCTGCACAGTGCCTGTGTCACTGCCTCTACGCTGGTGAACTGCGTCCCTCCTCTGCGTTGCTCCTTCCAAACTTTCCCTGCACTCTCAAACTATTGTTGATCCCTCTCTCTCCCACCTACAACTCTCCCTCTGATTTGATTTTCTCTTACCAAACTTTAGCCACTGAGAAAATCGATCTACCTGCGCAATTGAGTACTTGCACTAGTGTGTTCTCGAAGTGCCCATCGAGTTCCTTCTTATAATCTCTTGTTGAGATATCAACGACCAAAGATTAAAACATAATCGATGGCTAAGATTAGCTTGGACTCGATCTTCGTCTTCATCTAGAAGATTCTCACCAGATTTAATTAATACAATTTAATTAATCACATTTCCTAAGTTTGGACTTAGGAATACATTAAAAATGATCAATTATTTTAATTAAATTATCTCAAGGTGGAATTTTCCCAAACGATTTATGGGTCTTGGAGAATGCATGTGTCTTAGCCTCTCTGCAAATTCTCAAGGCTAGATCACATCCGATGCTACAAAAATCAACACTCCCTCTTAGCGAGGAATGTGATCAAGTGCTGCAACCTACGGAAGCATCACTCTGACTCTATATCACCTCCTATTGCGTTGCTGATGTCTAGCTTCACTGCCCACCAACAATTGCGCAACTTCGATTCTGTGTTGCATTTGTGTTGTTGCTGACCCTGCATACTATTGCCAAGTACTACATTTGCACTATAACTCTCTCTCATCTGTTGTTGTTGCAACTGAGAATCCATCGTTTCTACTACTCAAACGGGTTCTCTATCATACCCATCCATTCCCTGAACTGGATGAACTTAGCTCTACCTAGATTTTTCGTGAGTACATTTTCTACCTGATCTCCTGTGGGAACATACTGCAGTTGTACTGCCCCACGCTGAACACAATCTTTGATAAAGTGACATCTGATATCAATGTGTTTCAACCTATCATGAAATACTGGATTCTCAGAGAGTTTGATACAACTCTGATTATCACAATAAACACTAGTCGCTCCCATTCTCTTCCTGAAAAAACTCACAAGCAGCTTTCTAAGCCATATCGCTTCGCACGTAGTTGTGCTGGCTACCATATATTTAGCTTATGTTGAGCTCAGTTCTACCGACTTCTGCTTCCTGCTGCACCAAGAGATCATTCTTGATCCAACGCTGAAGCAATACCCGGATGTACTTTCCGGTCTACTGAACTACCTGCCCAATCTGCATCTGTGAATCCACTCAATTTGACGTCATCCCCTCGAGTGTATTTCAACCCATATCTGATTGTTCCATGCACACATCTAAGAATGTGCCTATTTGATGTCCAATGTACCCTTTTTGGTTCCACCATGAACTGACTAAGGGTGTTGACAGCGAAACAAATGTCTGGCCTAGTGTTGACCAGTTACATGAGCGACCCAATGAGTTGTCTGTACAAGGTGGGGTCAACTTCCTTGTCTCTTGATGCATCTATCTTTTTCCAGTGGATGATCATAGGCATTGCCATGGATCGGCAATCCCACATTCTCAATCTCTTTAGAATCTCTATAGCATATCTTCCTTGTCCAAGGAATATCTCCTCATTCTTCTGCCATACTTACCAATCCTAGAAAATAATGCATCAACCCCATCCTTCATGTCAAATTATGCTTCAAGGTTCTTCTTGCAATCCTTTATGAGCCCTGATGACCCTGTTAAAAACAAGTCACCTACATATAATACCAGAATAAGTGACTCATTCTCCACCATCAGATAGTAGAGATTGGGATCAACATCACTCTTGATGAATCCCAATTGTTGCAAGTAACTATCAATCTGACCATACCATGCTTTGGGTGCCTCCTTGAGTCCATACAGGGCTTTCTTTAACCTGCATACATGATATCTCCTCTCATGAGTCTCGAAGCCTTCATGTCATTCTATATACACCTCTTCTTCTATCACCCTGTTCAAGAATGTTGTCTTGACATCCATCTAGTGAATCTCCCATCCCATCTGAGCTGCTAGGGATATAACGGATCTAATAGAGGTATATCTAGCGACTAGGGCGAAGGTCTCCTCATAGTCTATCCCTTCTTTTTGTGCATACCCCTTCACCACGAACCTAGCCTTATACTTCTCTACTCTGCCATCTGCAGCGTACTTGATCTTGTAGATCCACCTTGAACCTACAACTGATCTATCCTCTGGTCTAGGTACTACTTCCCAGACATCATTAGTCATGATATAATTGCATTCTTCTACCATGACATCCACCCACATCTCGTGTTGTACGGATTCCTGAAAACGGGAGGATTCTTCAACCTGAGCTACCAAGGCTTGGGAACTATCAGGTTGTCTACGCTACCTCTTGTCGGTTCTAGGAGCTCCAACAAATTCCTCTGCGTCCCTTAGGGTCTGATGTACTTCCCTACTTGTTCTACCACTGGTGGTGGGAGGCTTAATCAAATCCTCCTCCATTTCCTGCTATTCCATCTGTTGAGAACTACCTAGATCTCCTACTCCTGAGGAAATACAGGTACTAGTCACTGTACTCGATCCTTGTGATTGTCCTCCCGCTTGTCCTTGTTGTTGTCCATGTTGTTGTTGGACTAATGGAACATCTGAAGTCTGATCACCTGCAGGCATCTCTCGAGATATTCTGAAAGCCCTATCTTCCATGAACTTTGCATCTCGCCTTACTACAATCTTCCTGCTGCTAGGAATGTAGATCTGGTATGCCTTTGAGGTCTCACTATACCCAACGAGATACTCCTTATCTACAATCTGATCCAACTTACTACGCCTCTCGTTTGGAATGTGTCAATAAGCCACACTCCCAAATATCCTTAGATGACTTGCTTCTGGCTTTTTCCCCGTGAAGACCCCTTCTAGCGTTTTATTCCCCAATGCTCTGTGAGGAATTTTGTTCTGAATGTACACCGTTGTGTTGCATGCCTCTGCCCATAAAAATCTAGGCAAGTCCTGGTCATATAGCATAGCCTTTGCTACCCCAACTATTGTTTTGTTCTTCTGCTCCGCTACTCCATTCTATTGTGGATTATATGGAGTTTTCCACTCTCTCTTGATTCCCTCCCTTGTGCAGAAGTCTGTGAAGTCCTTATTTGTATACTCTCCACCATTATCTGAACGCAATACCTTGATCTTTTTCCCTGTCATGTTCTCTACAAGAGGCTTGAACTCTCTGAACCAATCAAAGACCTCATCCTTGGTCTTTAAGAAATAGATCCAGGTTTTCCTAGAGTGATCACTCGCCACCATTGAGAGCTCTAGTGGACATTGGGCTACAAATATCTGTGTATCAACCCCAATATGCAATTTTCTCTGCTGTCACTTCTGGGAAATGTTGCCTTTGCGTACTTTCCTAGTATGCATCCTCTGAATACGTCATCATGCCCAGTACTGAGGACTGGAACTCCTGTCACAGTCTCTCTGAGCATCCTAAGTGTTCCATCCTCCTGTGCCAAAGTTCATTCAACTCCTTCCCACTGTTATTATTACTGCCTATTAGTGCCATTGGAGAATCGATCTGCAACTTATATAACCTATTGCTTCTAGCTCCAATCTATCTCACCTTCTTCCAGCTAGGATGTTTGACATACACCTTGTTTCCTACGAAGCATACATCATACCCTTTGTCCTGCAACTGGGACACTGAAATCAGGTTCATACCCAATCCTGGCACATGCAGTACATTAGTGGCACTAATGTTGGTTCCTGCTTCCGTCTGAAACTCTATGGTGCCTCTCTGTTAATTTTTTCAGATGTTCTATGCCATTTCAGATTAGGGCACAATACTAACAGATCGATTGAAGACAAGCCAAAACAGAGATAAAAATGGTGGCGTTACGGCGATCAGCAGGATGCTTCTACCAACAAAGTCTTCAATAGGTCATTCAGCCAAGTGTGTCACACATAACCCCAGAACAACCCAAACAAAGAATACGCAGCTCCAACGCCATCAAGAGAGAGAGAATTCCTCCACAATAATGTGTCTCAAATGAACTCTAAGTCTCTCCAATATATAGGAATCTTTGGGGGTGTGTGACACGTCCTTTAAGACATTTAAGTCTATATTTTATTCCAGGCCGACCTAGCACATAAGTGGAATAAATTCAAAGTACATGTTCTGCTCATCCGATCGAGATGATCTTTAGATCAATCTTACACTTCTTTGAAAGAGGAATCCAATAAAAATATTGGGATCGTCATCTGAGCAGCACAACCCAGAGTTTGGACCTAGTTGTCCAATTTTAACACTCTCCCTACTGGAGTACACTTGGTTCTGTTGCCCATAGTAATCTGGAAGTCCATTTATTCTTCCTGATAGCTAGAGAAATATTATCTTACTCCAGTCATGTGAGATGAAGCTCCGCTATCAATATACCAGATACCAGTTGATGTCGAACCTGACAGACACGCAAACTCATCTTCCAATCTGGAAGATAATTATGAGGCTTCTTGACTATCCATAATTTTTGTGCTATTTTTCCTTTCTAACGCTGACACTTTTCTGTTGTTGAAGAAAATTGTGTCCTAGCAGAAGATCTGCTCTGCGTTGAAGTTGTTGTGTTGCTCTTTCTGTCTCTGGAAAATCTCGATTCGGAAAATCTTCTTCTCTGTCGACTCACTCAGAGAAAGAATTTTCCACGAAATTTTTCCCTCCCGGCTATGGATTGCGCAACCCCTCTGGGTTTTCGATTTGCTGCCTACGCAGTCTTTTCGAAGTCCCTCTTCTGCTCAGTGCTGGGCTCTTCCTGCTTCACCTGTGTGCTCTGATACCATGTGAAAATTCCTAGATTGGAATCCTACTACAGCCACTGATATTATTTCTTCTAATTATTAATTCTGAATCAAGTTTTACAGTGTTACACAGTAAACATTGAAATAAATTCTACTGCATCCTTCACAAATAAAATACTGTGGAAAGTAAATGCAAGGAAAAATACTAGCACAAATATACCCACAATGACATAGTTATTTTTGGACAATCATCCTCGGAAAAACCCAATGTGGGAAAACCAGTGCAGCAGATGAGGATTTCTTTATTATTCTTCAGCAATAATTCATATACAAATTCCTGGATAGCAAAATAGAAGAAGGGACACTGAGAGAAATTTATTTATCAAATTATCACACATAACAGCATTTTTCTGACCCCGAAGAGGACCTTCTGTCCTTACGCTAGGCTCAATGCGTCACCCTTTGTGCAATGTCTGCGTCACTGCCTCTGCATTGGTGATCTGCGTCCCTCCTCTGCGTTGTTCCTTCTAGACTTTCCCTGCACTCTCATACTGTTGTTGATCCCTCTCTCTCCCACCTACAACTCTCCCTCTGATTCGATTTTCTCTTGCCAAACTTCAGCCACTGAGAAAATCGATCTACTTGGGCAACTAAGTATCTGCACTGGTGTATTCTCCAAGTGCCCATCGAGTTCCTTCTTATAATCTCTCGTTGAGATATCAACAGCCAAGATTAAAACATAATCAATGGCTAAGATTAGCTTGGACTCAATCTTCGTCTTCATCTAGAAGATTCTCACCAGATTTAATTATTTCAATTTAATTAATCACGTTTCCTAAGTTTGGACTTAGGAATACATTAAAAATGATTAATTATTTTAATTAAATCATTTACAGGTGGAATTTTCCCAAATGATTTCTGGGTCTTGGAGAATGCATGTGTCTTAGCCTCTCTGCAAAATCTCAAGGCTAGAGCACATCCGATGCTACAAAAATCAACATTTGGGTCTTGGAAGTCTCATTTTGAATTGACTCTATAAGAAGAGAAGTATTATTTTTGAGTTTTCCCCTTGAAGTGATTTTGTCATGGCTTGGAGCCTATATCTTGTGTACTTTGTCTTTTTGTGATATTCATTGTTTTTTGTAATTTCTTGATGAAGAAGAAATAAAAGTAATAAAAGGCCAACTAATATCACAGGTAATTATCAAGTAAAGAAAGTCAACTATAATCTACAAATACTTTGATTTTCCAACACTCTTGTGGGGATTTTTCACCTGGATCATTGCACATGTGGCTTCACCACTTTATTTTATTGTTATTTTAGACTAGTTAGTTGGAGGAAATTGTGTTTTACTCCATAGGTTAAATTTAAAAATCTCACATGAAATAGCATTATATTATTATAAAGGAAGATAAGCATAACTCTATATACAGAAGTTCCCTTCCTCATTTATCACTCACGGATGGATTCAAAAAGAAATGCCTTAGAACTCGATTGAAAATCTGTTTTGAAGACTCTTTGGAGGAAATTATTTTGCCTTTTTCTTATGCTATGAATGATTAGATAGAGGACTCTGTTGAAAAAAAATTCTTTTGAATGCTTTTTAGCGGATGGATGTTCAAAAGATGAATGGTTTTGTGTATAATTTGGTGAATAAGTGGTTTTCTCCACATCCTTGTGGTTATTTATTTGTGAAATGTGTTAATGTGGTGTGGCTTCTCAAGTGTTGTTGGTGCACCCTCTTCTCCTTTCTTTGATAAATCCATTCTCAAGGACATTGGAAGATTACTAGAGGAATATCTTCCCTTTGATCATTTTAAAACTCATTGGGAAACTAGGGTGATTTGTTAGTGTTTGTAGTGGACAACCCATACTATCATTTTATTTTTACTTGTAACTTCTAAAAGAGGAGCCTTAGTTGACCCCATTACTCAATGGAAAGGCACTAATCTCCAGTTCTTCCATAAAATTTATTCTCTTAATCCTTTTCAAAAATTGTTTTGCGGGGATTACTATTCATCTCATCTTGGAACTCATTGCCTAAGGTTCCAACAATCCTATCCTATGGAAGCCATCTTTGATCCAAAGAAGAGTCGAACTAAAATGTAAAATAGGGTTGGTGAGGTGATAGTGTCCCCTCTTCGTTACACCAAACTTGCACTTGATCTTTAGGGCTTTATCTCAAGAAGTGCACATTAGTGTGACAAAAAGGTAATAACGCAAATAATTGATCATGGACAATGGCAGCTAGAGAACCGTGTTTCTTAGCAATTGGTTGACTCACTACAACACTTACCACACCACATCCATAGCCATAACATCTAGGATGGTTCAAGGAAGCAAGTACATCCATACTTATCAAACATACATGTTTTATCATATTTATATATTAGACCTTTCATTGATTCAATTGATTGCGAGGTGATGCACCTGGATTGTTCTAACAGACTTCTTGAAAATCCCTACCAATTTGACAGAAGGGGACAATATGATGGGTTTTACAATTTACTAGCCAACCTACTAGCCCCTCCTCAAATTAGACAAAAAGTTGTTAATCAAGGCAATCTCCATAAATTAAGAACTATTTTCTCTACGTTGGTGCTCATACCTCCCATGATCTAGGAGGATCCAAAAAGGCTCAAAATTTGAAGTCCTCAAATCTCAGCAAAACCGACACCAAGTCATAGATCTCATTGAGACGATTTCAACAACGCAAGCAACACCTCAATCTGAATCCGTATGACAAATTTATGCTCATCTTAAGTTTTTGGCAAACAACAAAAAATTTGGAACTAACAATGCCATGTGGCATCACCAGAAGGTGCCACGTGGCACCATCCAGATAGTGCCACATGGTACTACCCAGAATGTGCCGCGTGTCACCCACAGACACACCACAAGGCATGATGCGTCATCCCAATGGCACTTGACATGACAGGATAGGGAGGATGATTGTGCATTGAGGTGGATCAATCCACAAGTGCCACATGGCCCAATCAATGGCTACCACGTGGCACCCTGCAGATGGCCAAATGGGTCTACGCTATTAAAAAAAATTGTTGTAACGGCGAGGAGTCGAACCCACGACCTCGGTGGAGAGAAGCCAACGAGCCACCAACAGGCCACGACCACCATTCACCAAACATAGCATCTGCAAACATACTTATAACTCAAACATTATATATTAACCAAGCAAGGAGGGAGCTCGCGGGTTTGACCCTAGGACCCCCACCAACCAACATTCTTAACATATCAATGCCAACCAATGTGCTTGACCACAAGCCTTTAGTAGGTCCGCCAAACCATAAGTATATATTCCATTGCCATACACATAGGCGGGGTGACTGGCGGTACAGAGGGGAGCGGGGTCAGCGTATCAGCGCCTAACACGTAGACCGAGAGGAGGCCCATGCCCAAGCGGGCACGAATTTCAAGAAAGATTCCTAGAGTATATTCCTAGACAATTTTGAACTGTTGTGGCATCTTCCTTGAGGGGCCCAAAGGTTAAAGTGATAGAACCATGTGAAGTTTATAGTCATTTTTCATGAAATTTAGAGACAAATCTAGTGGTGCAAATGGAATTGGGATCTGAGCAGCAGATTTTTAGGTCATCCCTAGATGTGAGGTATTGCCATGTATTTTTCCATGTATTTGCCATTATTGAGATAATATATACGCCTTTCTACTTTGAAGTTGGGCCTAAAGACATAGCTCACACATTGTGAGTAAACTCCATTAACAAATCTTGATGCATTGTCTATGTTGTCTTCTTTTTGTGTTGCTTCTTCATGAATGTTGCATTTATGGTATTTTCATGTTCTTTAAGTAGTTATGTTTAACATCACCGAAGAAAAGATCTCAGATCATGTTGGTATCAGAGCGGTTTTCTTTGATGTGAATAGTGAGTGTGGATGCTTACCAGGGCCAAACTCAAAGAGGGTAACGGAAAACTTGAGTCTTTTCACCCCGAAATTGGACGTGCAACACGAAGAAAGAAAATGGAGGATAATGACATGCGCACAAAGAATGAGCAGGCTTTCCACAAGGCCTTTTTCCAGATGGCAGAGAGATTGGAAAAGTTGTTTGTAGGCTATGAAAGGGGAATGGCAAATGAGGGCAAGAAAGAGGGAACTCCAATAGAAGATAATGTGTTAGTACACCGAGGAGGTGGAGGAGAACCTCCTGAATCTCCATATTCAAGTTCAAGCTATGCTTCTAAAAGCCATTTTTGAAGTTAGATGTGAAATTTGATTTGCCCATGTTAACTAATGCAAAAAAAGTTAAACAATTGGATTAGACAAATCGAAGTCTATTGCCATATACAACAAATCGAAGAGGACAAAGAAAAGATTCAGTTGGCATCTATTTGGATGGGAAGCACAACCCTTGTATGGTGGGAGAGAAAACTTCAGAAACTCCTTTCATCATGGTTTGAGTTTGTTTCTGCATTAAGAGGGCAATTTTACCCATTGGGTTACAGGAAAAAATCCATGATGGAATGGCAAAACTTGAGACAGAGCAAAGGTTAGAATGTTCAAAGTTTTATAAAAGAGTTTAGGAAGCAAGCATTGGCATTGAATATTCCTATAGACTCACCAAAAACTTTGATGAATACATTATCACTTTACACAGTTATCTTCATCATTCATTATTGTTGTTTGATCCCACTAATCTAGATGAAGAAAATGTGAAATAAATTCATCTTGAAAAAAGGGTTAAGTGATGGGCCTCCAAATTAGACAAAAATTAAGGCCCATCTAACATTTATTAGGCACATGAAGGCTATATTAAACCTCTCCTTCTACACTTAATAATGTTTTTTTTAGCTTTAAAATGTTCTTAGGAAGGTTTAGAGATAATTGCATATTATGTGTCTAATATTATTTATTTTTGAAGAATATTGTGAGAATATTGGGCAGATTATAAAGATTTGGAGGAGATCATCTAGGGACTTGCTCCCTACTACAAGAGGATCAAGATTGGATAATAAATGAACAAAATATCATGAAATTATTGACAAATTATGAAGCTCCAGTGATTGAGAAAATCTAGGAATGTGTTCCCTGTCATTTAATGCAAATTCCTAGTGTTGAGAACCAGATCCTCTATTTGAGGGATTTTGGAAGGGAAAGCTTCCTCCTTTCAAGGAAAATGCTTCCTCATCAATTTGTATAAGTACCAATTCGAATTTTCCTCTAGAGGCAGGTATTTCTTAGTCTTCTTGTATTTTTGTAGCTCCACTTTCATTTCTAGTAGGGATGTAGTTGGATTGATTCAAATAATGAAGTTTGGTGCCATTTTTAGCTTCTAAAGCTTGGCCTCCTTCATAGGACTCTAAGTATCTTTGGGCTTGGCCATCCCAGGAGCCTCAGATCCTTTTTGTACATTTTTTTTTTCTTTTTTTTTCACTTCTTATTCACATGCATCTCTTATTCTTGTTTTTCCTATTTTTGCATTTAGTATTGATGCTTGTTTTGTTTTAGGATTGGGTTAAATGATTGAAGTGAGTTGTTTTGCAGGATATTTACAAAGTCGCAAGCATGATGCATCCATAGAACAACTTTGAAAAGTCATCTTCATCATTGAGCTACTTGGATTGGTTTACTAATTCACAAATCTAGAATTTCTGGAAGTCCCTTGTAACAAAATAGTAGTAATTTTCTGCTATTTTTTAGAACGTGTTAATGAGCTTCATTTGAGTTGATTCCACTTGGATTAGGTCATAAAAACATTCAAGTTAATAACAAAATTTACCCCATTGCACCTACACTTTATTAGGTTAGGAATTTGATAGGTCAACAAGCTCACTAGTTCTTGAATTTCCAGCTTTTAGAGTAGTAATTTTCTGTTATTTTTTAGCACGTGTTAACAGGGGTATTTTGGAGTGATTCCACTTGGAATCCAGTCCTAAGAAATTCTACTTAATAACAAAAAATTTCCCTTCCCATTTGCATTTGATTTACTTGGGCATTCGGCGAGTTATCTCCCCCTGTAGCAAAACAGGACCTCCTATAGCACCTCCTGTAGCACATGTAAACTTAACTAGATTTTCTCCAAAAGTGGAATGTTCCAAAATAGGAAAAACAGTGCTATTGCAGAAAATCATAAATTTACACCATGGAAATTTTAAACAATGCAGTAAATACCCAAAACAATCAAATTCATAGAAGCAGTTGAGCCATTTTATTATAGAAATGGGCAAGAGTACAAATATATAGAAGAAATGCACCTGGGCTTGTCTTTTTGGCAAGCGGAGCAAAACTTAGGTAAGACAATGATAAACCAGAAACTGCCCAGTGAAGGCTCTGCGTTGTCCCAGAAATTTTGCACTAATTTCTGCAAAGGAATGACTGGAAACCCCACCTCCGGTGCTCAGAACATTCTGCAAAATTATAGTTGAGGTCGTTATCAAAAACCCAGAAAAACCCAAAAATGGTTTGACCTGCTTTTGACCTTCCAAAATTGACCTCCAAAAGCCCTAGCAAATCCACATTATCTACTGCAAAGATATGGCTGAAAATCCCATCTCCGGTGCTCAAAAAATTCTACAAAATTATTTTTGAGGTCCTTGTCAAAAACCTAGAAATGGTTTGGCATGGTTTTGAACTTCCAAAAATGACCTCTAACAGACCCTACACTCCCCCAGTGGTTGTTGAATACGATGTCTACAGAACTACCAGTGAAATACTCAACATCCCTCTGAGAATGCAACAAATAACTCCTCTGGCACTTTCCCTATCTCTCCCGACAAACAATGGCCCAAATGGTTGAGGCACTCTCCCACAAATGTGCCCAGTTTTTCCTCCTCCGCGCTGGCCCAGTGACTGCCACGCTGCTCCTGAGATACGCTATCACTCTCAGCCTTTGAGGTTTGCCTATAGTTTAACAAGCTAATGAACCTAGGTTCGCCTATAGCTTAACAATCTAATGAACCTTTCTCCGCCAAATATTCTCCCATCAATCAACCCCTAGAATACCACTGCGTTCTCCAGAAATACACATTGTTGGGGCAACTAAATGCAAATGCTAAAGATATCACAATGAATCTCTCTCGAATGATAATGGAAAACCAACCTAGGGTGGCACTCGAAGTCTCTCGAAGAATGGGTGAGTTCTCCGCTCGGAAAACTCGTGCTAAACAGCAAGTGACTCGACTAAGAAGCAGCTCAAGCAACTAAGATCAAAATCAATAATCCAATCATCCAAATGAAGTGAGCTTCCTTCCTTTTATAACCTTCGTTGAGCCTTCTTCCTGCCTTTTTCCTCCATACGTTGTTCCCACTCATGCTTTTCAAACAAGTTATTAAGGGTGTGTGTATTTCAAGTGTGGGTGGTACCCATTCATCATCAACAAAATAACATAACATAATGTTAGCTAAGATCTAACTCCTAATGGGCCCCGACATCACCAAAATTGGCCCTCCAGACATAAAAATAAATCATGTGACAAAATAATTTAGGAAGGGACATTACAAAAACTTAGTTCTTGTCTCTTAAGCTTGAATAATGACCCCTAGGCTCTAAATCCATTATTGGGGAAGAATAAACACCACTTAGGACTTTCCTTTTTACAAAGTAGATTAGGCCCATTTCTTTGAATTCATGCTCTTAGGATTTCAATTACAAATTGTTTTTCTTGCATAGGATTAGTTTATTTTCGAGGAAACTTTCCACATTCTGCAATTAGACTAATGATTCACATTGTTGTAAGTAGCACAAGGTTTACATTCTGCAAATAGACAAGTACTTTTCATTCTTGCAAATGGCATAACCTGTACCTTCTTGCAATTAGGATTAGTGTTTATATTTGAGCAAGTGGCATTTCCATTTCTTGTAAATAGGGTAACATTTCCATTTCTGCAATTAGTTTAGGCTTTGATTTCATGACATTCACTCCATTTCATCAGATCAACGAAAGTAGGACACATTGTATGTTGCACATATAGTATCGACACCTCTTAAGTTTGTACGAACCTCAAGTTGATAATTTAAGTTGGTAGCCTTGGGAGTTGCAGCATTCTTGTTGCAATACTGGGGCTTATCAGAAAGCATGGACAAGAATATCATGCAAAGAAGCCTCCATCCAAGCCCCAGAACAACAAGATCAAAGGGAAAGGGAAGGGCAAGAATACAACAACAACAAAGAAAGAGGAAGGAAATCCCTCTTGCACTCATTGCAATAAAGATGGGCATGATTAGGAGCATTGTTGGAAGTTACATCTAGAGTTAAAGCCTAAGAAATTTGGTGGAAAAGGGAAGCAGAAGACGGTTGCTACAACGCAACAAGACCTAGGTTCTAATTCTAATGATGAGATGCAAATCACAACCATTGGGGTACAAGGGGAAAGTTCCTTTCATGCTAGTTCAAGTTCTGAAATTAAAGCTCATGATGATGAAAGAAACATAAGTGAATTGTTTCATATAAGAGTTGTATCTAAGCACACAAAAATAGATACACTGTTTGATCTGGGTTCTCAAGTTAATTTGATCTCAGAATCAATTATTAAGAAGTTAGGTTTGGAAATGAGACCTCATCTGAAACCCTATCCTCTTGGTTGGGTGTGCGACAATGCAAAACTCAATGTCACCAAGCAGCGTAGGGTTAGATTTTCTATTGCTTCAAAGTTGATAGATGAGGTTGATTTATATATTGTCCCACTTGACATTTGTGGCATAGTCTTGGGAATCCCATACTTATATGACAGGTAGGCAATCTTTTTCAAGCATGAGAACAAGTACCATCTCACCAAAGATGGGGTGGAATATACTGTCATAGCTCACCGCATGAAAGTCAATTCAACTCTTGTCAGTGTTGGACAGATGAAGAGACTCATCAACTCCAGCAAGAAGTGTATGCTCATGGTTGTGAAGACAAAAGATGTCGAAGTATCTGACACTTTCAAAGGTTGTAATCCTTCTCACAGGAAAGAAATTTTTGATATTGTTTCTAACTATGATGAGATTTTTCAGGAACCAGGTGGATTTCCTCCCAAGAGGGAAATTCAACATGAGATCCATCGTCAACAAGATCCCTCTTCCAAATGTGGGCATGTACAGGATGACAGTTGTGGAAATGGAGGAAATCAAGAAGAAGGTGCATGACTTGTTGGACCAAGGAGTCATCAGACCTAGCTCATCCCCATGCGGTTCTCCAATTATGTTGGTACCGAAGAAAGATGGCACATGGAGAATGTGCATGGATTATTCAGCTCTCAACAAGATCATAGTGAAAACCGATATCCTCTCCCTCGTATAGATGATTTCCTTGATCAACTGAAGAATGTTGGTTATTTCACTAAGTTGGATTTGGGCAATGGTTACCATCTGATCAGGATTGCAGAAAATAATGTATGGAAAACAGCTTTCAAAACCAAGAAAGCATTGTTTGAGTGGTTGGTAATGCCATTTGGGCTTTGCAATGCCCCAACAACACTCATGTGGGTAATGAATGATGTATTTCGACCATCCTTAGATGAGCTTGTGCTTGTATACTTAGATGATATCCTTCTCTTTAGTAAAACATGGGATGATCATGTGAGACACGTCAAGCAAATACAGGATACTTTGCAAAAGGAGAAATTGTATGTAAAGTTGTCCAAATGTGAATTTGGCAAAACTTTTTTGGTCTATTTGGGTCATATTATTGGAGGAGGTCAATTGAAGATTGATCCTTCTAAAGTTGATGTAATTGTAAAATGGCCTAAACTTACAAATGCGACAAAAGTGAGAAGCTTCTTGGGAGCAGTTTACTACTAGAGAAGATAGTAATGGAGAGGATTCATAGCTAACTTCTCATTCATTGCATCTCCTTTGCATTCCCTGACCAATGTAAAGCAGGTCTTTCAGTGGGGAGGAAAGTGGCAGAAGGATTTTGACACCTTGAAAGAAAAGATCAGTAAAACACCAGTATTAGCCTTGCCAGACCTTCAGCAGCCATTTGAGATTAAGACGGACGCTGGTGGATATGCCATGGGTGCAGTATTGATGTAGCATCGGAAGCATGCTTGTTACCACTCTAAAACTTTCTCTCAAGTTGTTGATAACTATCCCACGTTTGACAAAGATTTGTAGCCTTGGTTCAAAGTGTCAAGAAATGAAAGTGTTACTTGTTAGGGAAGGAGACTGTTGTCGCACAGAATGTCTAGGAACCGCGACAACGACTCAGATCAGGGGTTGTCATTATGATCCCCAATATCTCTATTTAAGTTGTCTCCCTATAGCAGACTAAGGGGCGTAGACCCTATGGAAACGGAATGAAGGAGAACTAGTGGGGAACCAATCAGTTCGACAGACAGTTAAATGACCAAAAACTTGTAATAAATCTAGCAAGATTAAAGGACTCGATTAGATTTGAATGATTGATACCAATGCCTTACGGAGTCAACTATATCGCTAAGAATTTAGGACCAAGTACTTGATGAGAAACTGTTGCTTGGATGCACAACTATCATATATGCAATGTTGACTTAGAATGCAGAATGCAAGATGGAGCGAGATGAAGCTAGATTCAATGATTGAAAGCGCTTATGCCATAATTATTTATGAGATGTGCGCCAAAGTCCTTAATCACACAAATAGATATTCACTTCACTAGATTGAAAGACAAACATCTCAACAATGTACTTAAAACATCACAATATGATGTCCAATTAAATCACAAGCTTATCATTCCAATGCAATTATAGCTCAAAGAGAACAAATTTTCTTCACAATTCTTCAATATCGTCTTCAAGATAATGCATTAAAAATACTCAAATAAGGAGATGAACCATATGCAATTTACCATAATCCTATTACTTGAAAAAATCCAAAAGTTCAATGTGCAATAGATATTAATTCAAGTAATTTAAACCACGACTAGAGCTCATTAAACGACGATCAATCTCAATAGATGTTAAGCACGAAATATTCAAGACTAGATGCGAGATTTAAGCACTTTAAATTTCAAAAGCGATTATCATGAAAGAACCATGGAATTTAAATGACATTCTCAAGTATTCCAACCCAAAAAATTTAAAATTTCCCTATAGTCAAACTTTAGAGATGTTAAAAAATTTAAATTTCCTTTGACTATAGAAACATTCAGATTCTTCCTTGAAAAAATTCCTTGAGTGCTTATGACCTTGATACCTGAATGATGACCCCCAAAAAAAACCCTAAGGTTGCAAATAACCTCCTTCAAATAAATTTAAAAAAACTTACTAGTTAATGAAAATATTTACAAAAGTTGAAAGATAATGAAAAAAATGAATTTGGACCAAACCCAAACCAACTAAACAAAAAAAATTAAATCTGAAAATTCATTACAAGGTTAATAAAAAAAATTTTAAAAAGGAAAAATATTTTAAGCCTTTTTTAATTTTTTTACAAATTTTGACAGTTAATAAAGATTTTTTAACTAAGGCAAACTCCCCAAAACAAAACAAAACAAAAAAATTGAACTTACAAAAATTAAAAAGAATGTTATGTTATATTGTTGTGGTTTGATTTTAGGTTTAGGTAAGGAGCACGAGGAGTTGTCGAAGAGGCAACCGACAATGATGAATGGAGAGCAGTCGTCAAGGGGAATGGCAGAGGAGCAGAAGGTGACCACGTGAAGGATAGAACTGCGGGAGGTTAGGATCTTATTGGATGGGGAAAGAATGGAGATGGATATCGAAGTCGACAAGGGCAACGAGGAGGAGTAGTGGAAGGGAAGGAAAAATCGAGGGACGCAACAGCGCAGAGGACGCAACAAGGAAAGGCAGCGCATGGAGATGAAGTTGCGTGAAGGGACAACATGCAGCAAGGAAAAACGAAGAGAAAAACTGAAATGCGAAAGGGATAAAGGCTTACGCAGATGGGCATGAAGAGAATAAACTAGAGAAGAGGCTCAATGAGGGAAAAACGCAGGTTAGAACACAGAGGAGAGAAGAAGAGCCACGGAGCCACGAATTGCAACGAAGGGATCCAAGATAAAAATGCAGGCACGCTAGTGCACAAAACAAAATTCGAATTTTTCCTTTTTGGCCAAAAAATTTAATTTACCCAGTAATCTCAAATTTAAAAAAATTAATTGAATATCTCTACAAAAATTATGATCTTGAGATCAGATCTTACCCTCCAGGGCCTAGATCTGTCTCAGATCTACAAAAAAAATTCTCTGAAAACCCTTAAAGATCACCTGCACAAACCAGAAACAAGAAAACCCAGAAACCCGACACGTACAAAAATTTAAAAATGAGACCCCAATCCCAAGTTTAAAAAAAAAACTAAAAAATTCTAAATATTTACATAATTAAAAATATAGATCTAGACAATGTATTTACAGGTCTATGCACAAGTGTTATTGATCTGTCAGATCTGAGCAGTGTAACTCTGATTTCGCTCCCAGATCTAAGGCTCTTACTAGCGAGGCCTAACTTTAAATTCGATCAAAGTTAAGATAAATTATTATTTAGGCACAAGCTCTAGAAAAACCCTGCAAGAAGAGAACTTACAATAAACTTCGGGAATTAGATCCTGGGGGCTCTTCGGATCTTATTTCCTTGGGAGTTAGTTGGTCCAACCGAGGAATTCCCCAAACGCCCAATTCTAAATCCGAGAGATTTCTCCACTCTTAAAGTTAAACTGTTAATCAATAGATAAATAAGATAAAAATAAAATTTTCAAGAATTAGAGATACCTGCTAATTCAATTCAATTAAAATTCTTATCCTAAATCCAATAACCTAAGCAAGATACCTGTGCATTAGATTACTCTACAAGAGCTATTAATCAACAATTCATTAAAACAATTACTGGAATATAAAGAACAGGTTTACCATAAAATGTCGAAGAGGAAAACCACCATCAAATAAAACCCCAAAGACTTCGTTTGTATTATTCCAGAAAGTAGTACAGGAGAGCTTCAGGAGCTAGTACACGATCCAAAGATCGGATGAAAGAAAGGACTGACACTGACCTCTAATTTATAGATAAATTCTCCAATGGCTAGTTCGCTTGATCCCCATCAAAGTAATCTTGACCGTCAAAACAAATTTGATTATCTTTCAATCTCGTCCGTCGAAATTATTATTTTTTGAGGAATTTCGAATTTTTCATTTAATTCATTTTTAATTAACTCAAAAATAATAATTTTGAGTTAATTACCTCAAAAATTTGACTTTGACTTAACTACCAAGGCCCAAGGGTCCAAAATTTCTCAAAATTTTCAATATTTCCTTGGCCCGAGACCTTTAAAAAATTATTTTTTAGAGACCCACGAATTTTTCCTTTGAAGAATTTATATTTACCTAGGACATTAAATTATTTAAAATTATGGCTTAGGATTTTTAATTTAATTTGGCCAGAAAGTTTAATTAATTGACTTACGAGGGGATTAATTAATTTTCCAACCCTCTTGATATAAGATTAATATATTAAACCCATGAGGGGGGACACCCGTTCGTAATAGACCCTCAATAATCTACCCAATTTTGCGACTCAAAATATGATCTAGTAGACGAAGTAATCTGTAATAAAATAATCTAGCCAATTAGCTAGGATCATTCCCAAATTACTTTTACAAAGTCTCGATAAAAAAAACACTAGGGGAGGCATCAACATTGAAATTTTCCATAGAGAAGCAACGCCAAGAAACTGGGGTATCGCGTCGCGCAGCCACCCTCCCTTGCTCCTGCTCACTCCCTCTGCCTCTGGCTTCATGGCCCCTCCAAAGTCCATCCCGGAGGAGGCTTCCCCTATTGATCACGCCTCAACCTTCTCGGCCCTCATCGCTTCCTTGGATCCCCCTCGACAGTGGCTTGCAATCTCGAAATTCGTGAAAAAGTTAAACGGAATTCAGGAAATTGCTCTACCCCCGATGATTCCTCGAATGGCCGCTCTCTCCCTTGCGGAGAAAGGGCTTATAGGATAATTCACAGGCCTATGGCCGTCGCCCAAGACTATGCAGAAATGGGTTGAACACAACTGGCTGGACAAAACGCAAGGAAAAGTCTCCATTAGATTTTGTGGAAGGGGTTTCTTTACCTTCCATTTTGAAACAAAGGAAGATAAAGATCTGATCTTCAGGAATGGGCCATACTTTATGGATACCAGGGGGCTCTAGCTGAACAAATGGACCCCGGATTTTGACCCAAAGCTAGATGTCCCAAATGCGGTCCCTGTATGGGTTTGGCTCCCCCATCTTCCTTTGCATTGCTAGGGGGGTGATTTTGTAAGAGGAATCAGGAATGCAATGGGAAAGTTCATAGATAGAAGCGAACCGAAGGACAACATGCAAGCATGTGCTAAGATCTGCGTTGAGGTAGATCTTGGAAAAGGATTCCCAGAGGCGATCAAGCTAAAGGTGGACAACTGGACGCATATACAACAGTTGGATTATGAACAATTGCCCTTCAAATGCAAGGTATGCCACGAATATGGTCATTTTGCAAATAGATGTCCGAAAACGATTGACATTGCGAATTTTGACAATTCCGAACCCCAATGGGAAGCCATCAAAAAAAAGAAATCCTCCTCTAACTCTAAAATCGATGCTCCTCCGACATCCCATCCTTCCTCCATGCCAGCCGGTCCTAGTAACCCTTCACCTCTTGATCCTCCACTGATCCCCTCTCAACCTCCTCCTGAACCTTCTTTGATATCCTCTAACCCCTTCACTCCTTTGTCCTCTCTAGTAGAAAACCCCCCTCTCCACTCCTCCTCTTCTTCCCCTTCTGATTACATACCCCCACCCTCCCCTTCCAAATCTGGCCCACTACCATCTTCATCTGAACCTTCCTTCGCTCGATTCATCACCAGAAATGCAACAAAGGACCTGGGGCCTATCTTGGAAATAACCAAAAAATCTGGGCCAGGCAAGAAAACCACCAAACACCACAGGGAAGAGGCAGCTCAAAAGGATATAGCTCTGGGAACGCAACAACCAATAGAGACCTTTATTGGAGGGCATAACAACAAAGAATCTAGTCAACAAGCCACAGGAGGGAAGTCTGGGTCCTTACCCTCAACCCTTAAGTAATGAAAGCTCTCACATGGAATTGTAGGGGAGTTGGGCACCCCTCTAAAATCAATGCCCTAAAATATCTCATCAATCAAGAACATCCAAACATCATTCTCCTTCAAGAAACCAAACAGGAAGAAAACAACATGGAAGCAATCATAAACAGACACAAAAACTATACTAGCACAGCGGTAGGATCCAGAGGTGCATCTGGACGAATAGCTATAAGCTGGAATAAAAATACATGGCATCAGCAATCAAGCTTAAAGAACCATCACTGGATAAAGGTCAAGTTGCACAATGAGCAAAGAGACATCATGATAACAGTCTATAACATATATGGTCCCAACAACTATCGTGACAAAGAAGTGTGCTGGCAATCTCTTCATACTGACATGGAAGACGAAAGCGGCAGCAATTTTATCATTGGAGGTGATCTGAATTTGGTTATGCATCCAAAGGAGAAAAGAGGGGGCGTTTTCTCTCCCGACCCTTCAAGAAATCATTAGGAGTGCATTATGAGAGACCACGATCTAGTGGACATCGCTCCCAGGAACCGCACCTTGACATGGAACAACCGCAGGCTTGGTCCAGCCAACATCGTGGAAAGATTGGATCGTTTTATTGTGACAGTTTCTCTCATCTTCCTCTTAAACGTATCCCCCTCCACTATCCTGCCATGCTCAGCCCCGGACCACTACCCCGTCACTCTATTCCTTGGAGAGCAATCTAACTTTGGGCCCCTCCCTTTTCGCTTCAACCCGCTTTGGTGTGATTTTCAGGATGCAAGAATAATCGTGGAAGGCACATGGCGAACACAAGTAGTTGGATCCCCCCTGTACAGATGGGAGACGAAATTGAAACTCGTCCACACAACTCTCAAAGACTGGGCTAAAGATCACTATAGAGAACCAGAACTAGCCAAACAGGATGTGAAGTGGAGGCTAGAAGAAGTCCAAAGCGACATAGAGGAGCATGGTATCACCAAGGAGAAGCAAGACCATGAAAAGGAATTTTATTGGGAAATGTACAATTCGAATAGAAAGGAGGAAGAAAAATGGAGGATTAAATCCAAGAGCCTTTGGCTCCAGGCTGGGGATAAGAATACCTCATTCTTCCACAAGCAATCAAAAGTCAGAACTTCTAAAAACACTATCTCATCCATAAAAGATGATGAGGGTAACACAATAAAAGAGCGAGCTGAGATCAAATTTGCAGTGCATTAACATTATAGAAGTCTTCTAACAGAGAACATGGGGATAAAGGATTATGAAGACCTTCTGCAGCACACTCCAACCATGATCACCGAAGAAATCAATGCTACCTTATCCAAGTAAATTGGTGAAGACAAGATTATCAAAGCAATCTGGACTCTTCATCCAGACATAGCCCCTGGGCCTAATGGATTTTCCATCAGCTTCTATCGAACCTTCTGGAAGATAATCAAAAGAGAGCTCATCAAAATGATCCATTGGAGTCAAAGGAAAAAAAAGATAGGTGGATTCACAAACTCGTTCTATCTTGCCCTTGTGAAAATTCTCAGCCAATTGCAGTGATAGATTTACTTCTCCTACTTATTACTTCAATAAGTTATTATTCAGAAATCTTCCGGTAAATATCGAAATAAATACTACTGCAACATTCACAATTATATATGCAGAGAAATAAACAGAAGAGAACATAAGCACAAGAATCAATCACATGTACACAGTTATTTTTAGACAAATGTCCCCGGAAAAACCTAATGTGGGAAAATCGGTGCAGCAGATGAAGGTTTTATTAATTCTTCAAAAAATGATATCTTTACAAGGAAATATTCGGCAGATAAATTCTGAACCACCTGAGACTGAATGCCCATCTCTCTTGGACAAATTTCTGACACCCAGAACAGCCCCTGCAAACCCCTACGTCAATCTGCGTGATTCTCTGTGCAATCCCAGAGCTGGACTGCGTGAATTTGTGTGGAGACTGTGTGGGGTCTCTGTGTTGTAGCCTCAAGCTACCTTCAGTGACCCATTGCTGCTCTTCGACCCTGATCTCGATCACCCCTGACCTCCTCCTGCTTCTGCAACTTCTCTCCCTGCAACTCTCCCACTGAGATCGAATTCTACATCAGAATGGATCTCATTCGGGTACTGAGTGTGTGCCCGGCTTATCTTCCAAGTGACCCTCAAGCCTTCTTTTATAATCTTCCTATTGGAGAACCAACGGCCCAGATTAAAAGATTAATCAATGGCTACGATTAAATCTCGACTTGATCCATGTTTTCTAGAAGATTCACACTCTAAATTATTAATGCCCTTTAATTATTCCTTTTCCTAAGTTTGGACTTAGGGTCTCCATTAAAATAATTAATTATTTTAATAATTCTTGAACCGAGTGGAATTTCCGCAAACGGTTTCTGGGTTCTTTGGAATGTTGTTGTCCAAGCCTCCCTGCAAAGTTTGAGACTTGGAACACTTCCGGATGCTACAAAAATCAACACTCCCTCTTAGCGAGGAAAGTGTTCCAACAATATGCCTGCTGCATGTTGCTCTGATTTTGAAGCACCCTCTACGCTGCTGCCCCCTGTACTACTGCCACTGTCACTTGCTGCATCAGTACTACAGCTCCCTCTGAATGTTGAATCTTCCATTCCTGCTAATGGAAGGGATTCTTCATCATCCCCATATTTTCTCTGAAGTACACAAACTTTGTCTTTCCTAGAGCCTTGGAGAGGATGTTTGCCACATGTTCTCCTGTTGGAGTGTATTGCAGCTAAACAGCTCCGCGTTGTACCCAGTCCCTGATGAAGTGACACCGGATGTCAATATGTTTCGACCTATCATGAAACACAGGATTTTCAGAGAGCTTTATGCAACTCTGATTATCACATAAAATGTTGGTTGCTTCCATTTTATCCTTGAGTAGATTTACTAATAGTTTCCTAAGCCATATGGCTTCGCACGAAGCTATGCTAGCTGCCATATACTCTGCCTCTGCTGAGCTCAGTGCCACGAACTTCTGTTTCCTACTGCACCAAGACATCATTCCCAATCCCAGACTGAAACAACACCCACTTGTACTCTTCCGATCAACTGAACTTCCAGCTCAATCTGCATTAGTAAAACCACTCAACCTGACATCATTGTCACGGGTTTACTTCAATCCAAGCTCGATTGTTCCTCGAAGGTACCTGAGAAAATGTTTGGCTGCTGCTCAATGTGCCCTCTTCGGTTCCACCCTGAACTGACTTAGGGTATTAACAGCATAACAGATGTCTGGCCTTCTTTTTACCAGGTACATCAATGACCCTATGAGTTGTCTGTATAGCATAGGATCAGCTTCATCATCATCGGACGCGTCGATTTTCCTCCAGTTGGTAATCATTGGAGTGGTCATGGGTCTACAATCCTCCATCTGAAATCTCTTCAGAATCCCTGTGGTGTATCTTCCTTGCCATGGAAGATCTCCCCATCCTGCTGCCAAACTTCCAACCCCAGAAAATAGTGCATTTGTTCCAGATCCTTCATGTCAAACTCTTCAGCTAAATTCTTCTTGCAATTTGTGATGAGCCTTGATGATCCTGTCAAGAACAGATCATCCACATACAATACCGATATCAATGGCTCACTCCCTACTCTTAGATAGTAGAGAATGGGATCTGCATCACTCTTGACGAATCCCATCTTCTGCAAATAGCTGTCATTTCGACCATACCAAGCTCTAGGAGCTTACTTCAGTCCATATAATGCTTTCTTCAATCTGCACACATGAGTCTTCTGATCATGTGTCTCAAAGCCCTCTAGTTATTCAATATACACTTCTTCTTCTATCACACCAGTCAAGAATGTCGTCTTGACATCCATCTGGTGAATTTCCCATCCCATCTGCGCAGCAAGGGATATCACGGACCTGATAGATGTGTATCTGGCTACCGGGGCAAAGGTTTCTTCATAGTCTATTCCTTCCATCTGAGCATACCCCTTAGCCACGAACCTGGCTTTAAATTTCTCGATGCTGCCATCAGCAACATGCTTGATCTTGTAGATCCACCTGGATCCTACAACAGATCTCTCCTGTGGTCTGGGTACTACTTCCCAGACATCATTTGTCATGATGGAACTATACGTTTCCACCATTGCATCAACCCATACCTGGTGCTGAGCAACTTCCCAGAAACTGGAGGGTTCTCCGACTTGAGCAACCAAGGCTTGATACCTCTCAGGCTGCTTACGCTATCTCTTCTCATTCTTGGGATTTCCGACAAAATCCTCTGCATCCTTTAGAATCAGTCGAAGTTCCCTGCTCGTTCTTCCACTTGTGGTGGGTGGATTTACTAGCTCTCCTTCTTACAAATCCTCAGGAGACCCATCCTTTGGATCACTATGCCTTGGAGAGGCAACTGAATTTTATGTTGCTGCTTATTGGGGCTGGACCAAAGGCTCTTCCTCTGACTCTGTAGCAGAAGGCAGTTCTCGTGATCTTCTAAAGGCTTTTTCCCCCATAAACTTCACATCTCTTCGCATTACTACTTTCCTGCTCTCAGGAAAGTAGATGCGATAAGCCTTTGCATTCTCACTATATCCCACTAAACACCCCCTTTCAGCAATCATCTCCAACTTCTTCCTCTTCTCACTGGTTACATGACAGTATGTTGTACTGCCAAAGATCCTAAAGTGACTCACTTCGGGCTTGCTGCCAATGAAGACACTTTCTGGCGTGATCTTTCCCAGTGCAGTGTGAGGAGTTCTGTTCTGAATGTAGACAGTTGTATTACACGCTTCAGCCCATAGGAATTTGGGCATGTCTTGGTCATACAACATAGCTCTTATTGCTTCAACAATAGTCTGGTTCTTCCTTTCTACCACTCCATTCTGTTCTGGATTGTATGGAGTTGTCCATTCTCTTTTGATGCCTTCCCTTGCACAGAATCCAATGAATTCTTTATCTATGTATTCACCTCCATTATCTGATCGCAATACCTTGACCCACTTCCCTGTCACATTCTCTACCAAAGCTTTGAACCCTTTAAATCGACTAAAGACTTCATCCCTGGTCTTCAAGAAGTAGATCCAGGTTTTCCTGGAATGGTCATCAATGAAGGTGACGAAATATTCGACACCACAAAGAGCTCTCGTGGACATCGACCCGCAGATATCTGCGTGTATTAGATCTAACACACCCTTGGCCCTATTGTTGCTTCTCTGATATCCTGCCTTGGCATATTTCCCGAATACGCGTCCCTTGCAAACATCATCCCGCTTGGTGCTCAATTCTGGAAGACCTGTGACAGTCTTCTGGAGAGTTCTCAACGCCCCATGATGCAAATGCCCCATTCTCCTGTGCCATAGCTCATTTAGATCTGTTTCATCTGAGCTACCAACCAGTGCCATTGGGGAATCAAGCTGCAGTTTGTACATCTTGTTGCTTCTTACCCCGATTTGTGCCGCCTTCTTCCAACTGGGGTGCTTGACATAGACTCTATTGCCAATAAAGTAGACGTCACATCCTCGGTTTTGAAGCTGTGACACTAAGAGTAGATTCATCCCCAAACCTGGCACATGCAGTACATTAGTGGCCCAGATTTTGTTCCCTACCTCGATCTGAAAAACTACGGTACCTTTCCTAACGGGAGTGCACTTTTCTTTATTACCCATGGTTATTTTGAAATTCATCTACTCTTCTTGGTAGTCGGAAAAACAGTCCCATACTCCCATCATGTGGGTAGATGCTCCGCTGTCAATATACCAGACATCTGAGGACGTAGTGCTTGAAAGTTGATACACAAGCAAAATCTTCCACTAATCTGGATGCTAATATAGATACATCGTGATCCATTCGTTCTATCGTGCTTCCCCCCCTCCTGGAGGACTGCGTGAACCCTTCTGTGTTGTTGCCCTGGAGAACAGCGTAGATCTTTGTTCACTGATAGATGCCCCCTCTCTGTTATTCATCTCTGGCTCTGATACCATGTGAAAGTTCTCAACCAGTTGCAGTGATAGATTTATTTCTCCTACTTATTATTTCAATAAGTTATTATTCAGAAATCTTCCGGCAAATATCGAAATAAATACTACTGCAACATTCACAATTATATATGCAGAGAAATAAACAATGGATAACATAAGCACAAGAATCAATCACATGTACACTGTTATTTTTGGACAAATGTCCCCGGAAAAACCCAATGTGGGAAAAGCAGTGCAGCAGATGAGGGTTTTATTAATTCTTCAGAAAATGATATCTTTGCAGGGAAATATTTGGCAGATAAATTCTGAACAACCTGAGACTAAATGCCCAGCTCTCTTGGACAAATTTCTAACACCTAGAACAGCCCCTACAAGCCCCTACGTCAGTCTATGTGATTCTCTGCGCAGTCCTAGAGCTGGACTGCGTGAATCTGTGTGGAGACCGCGTGGGGTCTCTACGCTATAGCCTCAAGCTACCTTCAGTGACCCACTGCTGCTCTCCAACCCTGATCTCAATCACCCCTGACCTCGTCCCGCTTATGCAACTTCTCACCCTACAACTCTCCTGTTGAGATCGAATTCTACATGATAATGGATCTCCTTCGGGTACTAAGTGTGTGCCCGGCTTGTCTTCCAAGTGACCCTCAAGCCTTCTTTTATAATCTTCCTGTTGGAGAACCAATGGCCCATATTAAAAGATCAATCAATGGCTAAGATTAAATCTTGACTTGATCTATGTTTTCTAGAAGATTCACACTCTGAATTATTAATGCCCTTTAATTATTCATTTTCCTAAGTTTGGACTTAGGGTCTCCATTAAAATAATTAATTATTTTAATAATTCTTGAACCGAGTGGAATTTCCACAAACGGTTTCTGGGTTCTTTGGAATGTTGATGTCCAAGCCTCCCTGCAAAGTTTGAGACTTGGAACACTTCCGGATTCTACAAAAATCAACAGCCCTGATCCCTAAAGAAGCTCGCCCTTCCACCTTCTCCAGATTCCGGCCAATATCCCTATGTAACTCTTCCTACAAAATCATCACTAAAGTCCTGGCCACCTGCATCAAAACCTTTCTCCCCAGTCTTATCTCCGAAAATCAAGGAGGTTTCTTAGCCAACCGACAAATCTCGGACTCCATTCTACTGGTTCAAGAAGCTATTCACTCCAGTATGAGTAGAATGGAAAAGGGTTTTGTTCTTAAGCTAGACCTTGCCAATGCTTTCGACAGGGTAAGGCACTCTTTTCTCTACTCTGTCTTAAGGAAAATGGGCTTCAATGAAGAATTCATCTCTCTTATTTAGGCTTGCATTTCTCACCCGTGGATCTCCCCACTTGTCAATGGGAGGCCAGGCCCTTTCTTCCAATCTTCTAGAGGCCTTATGCAAGGATGCCCCCTTTCCCCTTTCCTCTTCATCCTCATGGTTGAATCCTTCAGCAGAGCCCTGGACTACAATCGTAGAGTGGGCTTAATCACAGGTATCAAATTCTGCAATGGGACCAAGAACATGAACCACTCCCAGTTCGATGATGATACTTTACTAATGGGAGGAGCAACTAGTATAGTAGCCAAAAGATTCAAAATCTTGCTTGACAGATTTATGCAATACTCTGGAGGCCAAATCAATTATCTAAAAAGTTGCATATACAGCTGGAATGCAACACAAAACACCATCCACAGCATTGCCCAAATATTTGGAATCCCATATAAATGGAACTAGAATCATTTCAATTATCTCGAGATGCCTGTCAGTTGCGGTCCTCTGAAGAATGAGGTAAGGAATATTACCCTCGATAAGATGAAGAGGAAAATTCTCCAATGGTGAGCCACTTGGCTCAACATGGCAGGGCGCTTGATCCTAATAAACGTTGTTCTCTCTACCCTGCCCTTATATCAGTTCTCCCTTTTACAAGCCCCAATTAGCATTCAAAATAAAATGGAGACAATCCTCAGAGATTTTTTATGGCAAGGAGGCAAGCAAGAAAAAAGGAAGTTCAACTTGGTAAAATGGACACAAGTTACTAATAAGTATGAGAATAGAGGTTTAGCCATTCGCATCCCTCAGCTTCTGAATCTAGATTTTGGAGGCAAAATCATATGGAGACTCATTACAGGACAACAGTCATAGTGGAAGCAAGTTTTGGAGCGAAAATACCTCTCAGCCCTAAGAAAATTTGCCCTGGATCAACCTATTCCCAATAGGCCATGCTCTCGCATCTGGTCTCTTTGCAAGAAAGCTATTCTCTTTCTCTGCGATCACACCTCCAAAGTTCCTCTCGGGGGTCACAGTACTGATATATGTAAAGACAAGATCATGGGTAAGCCACCTCTTGCAACTGACCCGAGATTCCTTCGCATTCAACTCCATCTCAGGGGACTTGGCATTAACTCTCTAAACCAAATCTCGTGTTGGGAAGAAAATAGTAATCACTGGGACGACTGGCTATTCCCAAACCTCCCCCATCATCTCCACAACGACAAAACAATGCTTGCAAGCATGCTCAATGGCGCTACCCCTTTAGCAAGGGGCGAAGAAGACAGCTTAAGATGGGATCCCACTGGATCCCCCTATTCCATCAAAGCGGGATATGAGACCCTCCTTGGTGAAACCTACCCCTCCTCTATGTGGGCTGCCTGGAAGCAAATATGGAAGTTTGAGGCCCTGCCCAAAATAAAAATCTTTACATGGATGTTAGCAAAGGGGAAGATCCTAACCGCTGACAATCTGAAAAAGAAAGGCATTCAAGGAGCCTCTAGATGCCCTCTATGCAATGTCACTAAGGATCTCTTCAGCACCTTTTCGTTGCTTGTTCTTTTGCCCAAAACTGTTGGAGCCATCTCTCTTCCCCTCTTTTGATGGAGATCAACACAAATGCCACAGTTTTAAATTCTATAGCACAGTGGAAAAAGAAATACCCCTGTGCGAAAAAGGGAAAGAACATCGTCAAAAGAATCTGGGAAACTTTGCCTAATGTCCTCCTTTGGAACATATGGCTCATGAGGAACAAAGTCATCTTCCGTGATCAAAAGCCACGTGTGAGAAAGGTGCAGAGTAAGATATGGAGCCTAACTGTTGAGACCATTCTGGCCAAGAACAATAGCTATTTCAACATAAATGACATGCAAGTTGAGGAAAGACAAATATTCAAATGTGTGCTTGATCACCTCCCGAGATACCATAAACCCATTGTAAGGTAGCCTGTTCATAACGAGCAGTAGAAGGTTAGATTAAAAGAGAAGGAATTTTTTGAATGGCTTGATGGTTCATGTCAACCCAAGCTCTTCTTTGATGACGTCTCAAAATCAAACCCTAGTGCAGCTGGAGCAGGTGGTCTCATCATGGACCAACAGGGCAATCACATTGCCTCCTTTGAATGGGGATTGGGGCAGATGACAAACAACAAGGCAGAAGCATATGCCCTGATGCAAGGGCTACAATTAACCAAGAAGCTCAAAATAAAAAAAAGTTATGGTCTTCGAAGATTCCTCCATTGTCATTCGACTGATGTTGAATTCCTCAACATCCCCCAACATTGACCTCTACAGACTCATAATCAAGAATCGTAACCTGGCTCAGGACATCAAGGATCTTTCATTTTATCACATCCTTAGAGCAAATAATAAAAAAATGGACTCTTTAGCCAACTAGCCTGCTCCAAACCCACTGGTCAACTACTCTCCCAAGGAATCACGCTCCTCACCCCTATCCCTTGATCCTCCCCATGCATCTCCTCAACATGATGGTCTTCTTCTGCATCTGTGCCTCCTCGAATTTATGCCTGCACCTCTGCCATGCCCATACCTCCCCCCTCTCCTTTCCCGTGATCCTATCTCCCTTCACTCTCCGTATTCTCCCCTCCCTCAGCATGCTTCCTGCCTCTCCCTCCTCTATTTATTTTCCTCCCCTCTCATCTGTCGCTCACATTCTTCTCTCTTCCCTCGGTGCAGCATCTCGCTCCACCATTCGAGCTGCCCTTTGGCGCTCTCTCCCATCCCTACTTGAAGCTCCTGTGTCCTCTGCCAGATCGGATCCTTTTCCACATTGCAAAGCTCGACCCTTCCGACATCTGCGAGCCCCTTCTCACTCGACCTCCCCTCTGTCTTTCCCTTGTCCCTTCCCTCCCCTCCCCTCGCTTCTACTACCACAGTTTTCTCCTCTTGACTTCCAACCAATATGAGAAGCGAAGACTCCCTCCACTGCTCTGATATGCAAGCAAAAATGGAGCTGATCAAGGCGCAACTCAAGATCACTCGGGAGAAGCACATTGTCTATGTCAACTTCCTTCGCTATCAGGCTTAATCCTTCTCAAAACAGCTGAGAGGAGTCAACAACTGTTGCGCACACATAGAAGAAGCTCTGGAAAGCCTTCACTATATTACGGCAAAAAGAGTAGCCCCAAGCACTAGCTCCAGCAATGGAAACAACACTCATCCGGACAACAACCTCGGTACTCCGGACAACACCAACGAGCAGCAAAACAGCAGGAACTAACTCTACAGCTCCACAGCATGTTTATGGACTCCCATACTTTTATGTTTTATGTCTTTTAAATTTACTGTTATGTTGTTTCAGTTTGTCAAAATCTACAAAAAATTAGGTTTAAAGTGTAGTAGCAATAGACATTTTCTAGGAGGTTGGGTTTTTGTCTCAGCGCCCCTCCTTGGTATCTCTCTATGTAATTCGGATGTAATGGAGCTCTCACTCCTCACCTTTTTTGGACTATAATCAACAACCAACTTTGTCAAAAAAAAAAAACACTAGGACTCACTTAATATCTTGACGACAAAATCCACCCTAGCTTTAGGGTGAGGCTGGAGGGGAAAAACTATGTCAATCATTTGTGTCTAGAGACACAAATGAATCAGTGAGACGAAAAACCTCCTAGGATAGAAATCGTCACCAAAATACTAAGCTTACATAGGTTGTTACATACATTATGGTCTTACTAAGATCATTTACATTATAGATATGCAGAATGGGTTTACATCATTTACAAAACTGTCAACTGAATGATGAAATCTGAATGGCACGAACACTCGAACATGATAGATCCCTTTTGCGAAAAAAGGGGTGTATTGTTCTGGGGTCATTAACACATAGTGGTCAACAGAGACTATCATAAATGTAGACCAGCATCCCTTACAGTATCTCCAATCATAGTTCAAGTTGCAGTGGGATTGTCACTTCAAGTGGATGGGATTCCTTCAACAGTTCCATTTGGTAATCAAATACAAGAAGGGTACAAGTAACAAAGTGATAGATATGCTTTCAAGACCTCTCATTTTTGCATCTATTGTTTTAAGGAATGCTTCTTTATCTCATGATAGCTATGTTGAACAGTGTGCTACTGACGAAGATTTTAAAGATGTTTATGAGAAGCTAACCTATGGATCACATGTGGAGAACTATCATTTGCATGACAAATTACTCTACCATCTTGGCAAGTTATGTATTCTTACAAGTGAAAGAGTCCATGTAATATGAGAAGCTCACACTTCTCTTGTGTCTAGTCAATTTGGGGTGGGAAAAACCCTGGATCATTTGCAAAGGTTTTGTTATTGGCCTGGATGAAAGAAATTGTAACCAAGTATGTAAAGGGGTGTGTGATGTGCTCTTTTTGTAAGCCCACTAATAGAAAATTTGGGTTGTGCACACCACTCCCTGTTCCTTCTCATCCTTGGGAGAGAGGGGTCATGACTACTTGTATGTAGTAGTGGATAGGTTTAGCAAGATGTGTGTCTTGATGCCATGTAAAAAGCATATTACTGCTCAACATTTCTTTTAGCGTGTATGGGTCCATTTTGGACTACCCACGTCCATTGTCTCGAATCGAGATTCTCAATTCCTTGGGGAGTTTTGGATAAGGTTATGGAGGATAATGGACACCAAGCTAAAGAGGAGTATGGCTTTCCATCCATAGACCAACAGATAGACAGAGGTTGTCAACAAAACAGTGGTTCATTTGCTCCAAGGTTATTGCAGCGAGCATCCTAAGTTATGGGATGAACAGATACATTATGTTCAGCATCCATACAACAAGGCTTTGCACTCTTCTATTGAAAGTTCACCATTTGAGACATGCTTTGGGTACCTGCCAAAGTCACCCTTAAGATGAGGATTCCAAAGAACGAAGTGATGAAGACAAAGCTCGCAAGTTCATTCAGAGAATCCAAATGATACATCAATCAATGCAGGAACATCTGGAGAAGAGTCAGGCACAGTATAAGGCCCAACATGACATGCACAGGGTTGATCATCAGTTCCAAGTTGGAGATCGAGTATGGCTTCACATCAACAAGGAAAGGTTGAAGGGAGAAGGAAAAAAGTTGAAACCAATCAAATATGGACCATTCACCATCTTAGAAAATATTGGGACAAATTCTTATCACCTGGATCTTTCGGCTTATATGCAAATGCTTTCCATAGTCAATGTAGAGAACTTGAAACTTGATGAACCTCCCATGATCATGGATCCAGAGGAGAGTGGTCAAGTTGCATCAGTGGATGATTTTTCTCTAGAATATTTGGACAAGTTGCCCAAAGATATCATCCTAGACAAAAGAACTAGGACTTCACAATGGGGATATGTGGAGTACCTTCGAGTGGGTTTCAAAGGAATGCATCCTAGCAAGGCACGATGGATTGAAAAAGAGAAAGTGAGGGAGCAATTCCCCAACCTACCTATTGATTTATAAGGCTTTTGGAGGCCTAAAAGCTTCTCATTGGAGAGGATTGATCCAAGAGGATCCAAAAAGGCTCAAAATTTCAGTCGTCAAATCTCAGCAAAATCGGCACCAAGTCAAAAGATCTCGTCGAGCCAATTCCAACAGTGTGAACGACGCCTCAATCCGAGTCCATACGACAAAGTTATGCTCATCTTAACTTTTTGGTAAACAATAAAAAAATTGGCACTGATAATGCCATGTGGCATCACCAAAAGGCACCACATGGCACCATCCATGTGAAAATTCTGAATAAACAGAAACCCTACTGCAATAATCTTATTTACTTCTCCGACTTGTTTGATTTACTTAACAAGTTATTTTTCTGAATTATTCAGTAAAACATCAAAGTAAATACACTGCAGCCTACACAAATATACAAATAAAGTACTGAATAATTAAGCACATTCGACAAAGGACACACAAGATTTTTCAGATAAATACCCTCGGAAAAACCCAATGCGGGAAAATCGGTGTAGCAGCTCTTGAGGGTTTCTATTATTATGCAGATTTCTGAATACAAACTAGGGTACCAGTAGTGGTTTACCCAGTAGAGAAAATCCTGGCAGATGTACTTCTATTTCTGGAGACAGATATTATGGTTGATTCAGCTCAGAATGAAGCACCCCACAGGTGCCTACGCAGTCCTTGCGTCACCCTTCAATGTGGTTGCGTCACCCTTTCAGATCTGCTAAATACAAGCCCGATCTGGCCCACTGAAACCCCAGCGCTAGTCACTGAGTGACTACGTCACCCTGGCTGGGCCTGCGTCCCTCTACGTGAGCCCTTCTGGCTCTACGTCACCCCTCCTGGGTTTACGCTGCCTCTGCATCACCCCTCCTGGGCCTACGCTGCCTCTGCGTCACCCCTCCTAGGCCTGCGCTACTCTATGGTATGGATCTGCAACTCTACTATTGTATTCTCGACCTTGGACTCAGAAATCCCACTGCCGAACTGCCCCTCGCGGCACTGCAAGCTCACTCGAAAATTCTCAGCAAACCGTGCCCCATAATTTCGACTTAGCTCAAGTGTTGCCACTCTGTGTGTGTTCTCCAACTGACCCCAAGCCTTCCTTTAATACTTTTCCTGTTGAACATTCAACAGTCGTGATCTAATCTCTAATCAACAACTAGGATTAGAAAAGACTTGATTCTCATAGCTTAGAACATTCTCACCCACATGTTTAAATTAATTCACTTTAATTATTTAATTTCCCTAAGTTAGACTTAGGGTCTCCATTAAATTAATTAATTAATTGAATAACTTAAACTCCGGGTGGAATTTCTCCAAACAATTTCTGGGTCTTGGAGATCTTATGTGTTCTAGCCCCTCCACAAAGTTTCGGAGCTAGAGCACATCCGATGCTACCCCAAAAATCAACACTTCCTCTTAGCAAGGAATGTGCTCTAGCAATGCTTCATCCTAAAGTATTACCTTGATCCACGACATCAGTCCCTTGCGCTGTTGATGCTTGGCCTGCCGCCCCTCATCCTCTGCGTTGTTGCCTTCTCTACTGCTGCCCATGACTCTGCCACAGTCACTGCCTCATCTGTACTGCAACTCCCTCTCAAATGTTGCATCATGCTGCCCATAGCACTACTACTACTAACCTACCCCTCCAGTCATCCTGCTACTGTCATTAAGAGCTCCCATAGCTCGTATGTGATCCAAAAGTTTGGGCACTTCTAGGATCCTGCCCCCCACCACTATCCGTAGATCAATCTACAGATCTATGTCGCCCCACCTCTTCTCTCGAGGCACATGAGCACTCATAGCCACATCATCATCACTCCCATCATCACCCTTATCTGTTGCAACCTTTGAATCTGAATCTTCCTTACCCTTCTTCTTCTGAGGACAAGTAGTGGCGAAATGTCCTAGTTCACCACATCTGAAGCACCTGACCTTTGAAAGGTCTCTCTTCTTCTTCCCTCGCTGCCCCTGTTGTCCCTTAAATGCGAGAGCGGCATCTTCCTCCTCCTCCTTCTTGATCTTGATTTCATCGTTGGTGTTGCCCGCCTTGGTCATCCTACAGATCTCTTCTTGTCGAAGAGTTGCCCACATGTCTTCCCAATTTGGAAGTGTTGCTCTACCCAAAATGCCTTGGACAAAGGTCTCCCACTCTTCAAACACTGCATTCAGGGCAGTCCTGACCAATAGACCCTCATCAGGAGTGGCCCCCATAGCAGCCAGTCGATCACGAATCTCCTTCAATCTAATGAGGAAGGGGTCGATTTCCTCTCCCTTATGCATCTGAAATAGTCAAAGCTGATTCTCCAGAAGCATTCTCCTTTAGACAGAAGTCCCTTGATACATTTAGGTCAGTGTTGTCCACATCTCATTTGTTGTGTTCTTTTCAGCAATGTGTGGGACCACATGACCCTTGACACCGTCCATAATTAAGTGCTTGGCCCTTGCTTGCACTTCCTCATACTTCTTCAACGGATCAGCATCAACAAGAACAACGCAAACTTTCTCGACGTGATCTTTGATGCGATATTCATCTAGAACTGACATGATTCTGACCTTCATATGTCCTGATCCCTCAATCCATGTGCAGCCATCTCTGCTCAAAAGTTGTTGAAGCGAATACTCTTCTCCCTTCTTCTGCTGCTACCCTCAGGAAAAAAATGAATCTGGGTTTCTTGGCACTAGAAACTCTTTAGAGAATATGCTCCCTCTGACAAGTGATTTCCCTCCCGGAAAACCTCCACCAACTGTTGTCGAATCAGCCCTCTCCAATCACTCTGCTAATCAGATCTCAGACTTCTGGAAGAGAAAGCCTGTTGAGGAACTGCTTCCCCTTACTTTGTCAACCCTGCTAGACATTGCTCTGCACCAACAGAACAATGCCCCACCAGCAACTTCCAAAGAACAAAACTGCACTTCCAGCCATGACAACAGACTCAACATGACCTCCTCTCGAACTGCGTCACCCTTCTGGGCCTGCGTGAGCCTCTGTGTCAACTTTGTGAGCTAGACTGGCTCTACGTCACCCTTCAGGGTCTACGTGAGCCTCTGCGTCAACTCTACGTGAGCTAGACAGGCTCTGTGTCACCCCTACTGGGCCTGCGCTGTCCCTCTGGTGTTGCGCTACCACTTCCTGGATTTGTGCTGTCATAGTTGCCTTCCCGCAGCAAAAACTTCGCCTCTTCGTTGATGGCTTCAACTCTCTCTGATCTGCAATAGCTCTGATACCATGTGAAAATTTCTGAATAAACAGAGACCCTACTCCAGTAATCTGATTTACTTCTCCTACTTGTTTGATTTACTTAACAAGTTATTTTTCTGAATTATTCAGTAAAACATCAAAGAAATACATTGCAGCCTGCACAAATATACAGATCAAGTACTGAAGAATTAAGCACATTCGACAAAGGACACACAAGATTTTTCGGACAAATTTCCCTAGAAAAAACCCAAAGGGGGAAAACCGGTGTAGCAACTCTTGAGGGCTTTTATTATTATGCAGATTTATGAATACAAACTAGGGTACCAGTAGTGGTTTACCCAATAGAGAAAATCCCGGCAGATGTACTTCAATTTATGGAGACAGATATTATGGTTGATTCAGCTAAGAATGAAGCACCCCACAGGTGCCTACACTGTCCCTATGTCACCCTTCAGTGTGGTTGCGTCACCCTTTCAGATCTGCTGAATACGAGCCCGATCTGGCCCACTGAAACCCCAGCATTGGTCACTGAGTGACTGCATCACCCTGGTTGGGCCTGCGTACCTCTGCATGAGCCCTTCTGGCTCTGCGTCACCCTGGTTGGGCCTGCGTACCTCTACATGAGCCCTTCTGGGTCTGTGTCAGCCCTCCTGGGCTTACGTTGCCTCTACGTAACCCTTCTTGGGCCTACGATGCCCCTGCATCACCCCTCCTGGGCCTGCGCTACTCTGTGGTACGGATCTGCCTCTCTGTTATTGTATTCTCGACCTTGGACTCAGAAATCCCACTACCGAACTACCCCTGATTGCACTGCAAGCTCACTCGAAAATTCTCAGCAAACCGCGCCCCAGAATTTCGACTTAGCTCAAGTGTTGCCACTCTGTGTGTGTTCTCCAACTGACCCCAAGCCTTCCTTTAATACTTTTCCTGACGAACATTCAACAGTCGGGATCTAATCTCTAATCAACGACTAGGATTAGAAAAGACTTAATCCTCGTCACGTAGAACATTCTCACCCACATGTTTAAATTAATTCACTTTAATTATTTAATTTCCCTAAGTTAGACTTAGGGTCTCCATTAAAATAATTAATTATTTGAATAACTTAAGCTCTGGGTGGAATTTCTCCAAACGATTTCTGGGTCTTGGAGATCTTATGTGTTCTAGCCCTTCCACAAAGTTTCGGAGCTAGAGCACATCCGATGCTACCCCAAAAATCAACAATCCAGAGCGTCACGTGGCCCTAGCTAGACATGTCACGCGGCATGATGTGGCATCCCAATGGTGCTTGACGTGGCAGGACAAGGAGGATGATTGTGCATTAAGGTGGACCAATCCACAGGCGCCACATGGCCCAATCATTGGGCACCACGTGAATGGCTAAATAGGTCTACACTATTAAAAAAAATTGTTGTAACAGCCAGGGGTCGAACACCCAGCCTTGGCAGAGACGAACCACGACCACCATTTGCCAAACATGGCATACGCCGACAAAATTATAACTAATGCATTGTGTATTAACTAGGCAAGGAGGGGCCTCGCGGGTTTGACCTCGAGACCCCCACCAACCAACATTCTTAACATATCAATGCCAACAAATGCGCCCGATCATGGGCCTTTGGTAGCTCCACCAAGCCATAAGTATATAACCCATTGCCATATGCATAAGCGAGGGGACCAGAGGTGCAAAGGAGAGTGGGGTTGCTGTATCAACGCACAACATGCAGGTCGAGAGGGGACCCACACCCAGGCAGGCATGAATTTCAAGAAAGATTCCCAAAGTATATTCTACAGAATATTCTACAAGAATATTCATAGAATATTTTAAATTATTTTGGTTTATTGAAGATTCCTTAAGCGGTCCAGAGGTGAAAATCACAGAACCATATGAAGTTTAAAGTCATTTTTCACGAAATTTTGAGACAAATCCATTGGTGCAGTTAGAATTGAGATCTGAGTAGCAAATTTTTGGGTCATCCCTAGATGTGAGGTATTGCCATGTATTTTGCCATTATTTTGCTGAGATAATATAGAGGCCTTTCTAATTTGAAGTTGAGTCCAGAGACGTAGCTCACACATTGTGAGTGACCTCTGTAAACAAATCTTGGTGCATTGTGTATGTTCCCTTCTTTTTGTGTCGCTTCTTCATGAATGTTACATTTATGGTATTTTCATGCTCTTTAAGCAATTCTATTTAACATCATCTAAGAAAAGATCCCGAATCATCCCACCCTACAACAACCTCCACCACAAAATTCCAACTTCTGTAGGGGGCACTCCTCTAAGCACCACTTTTACCATTCAACCCTTATCTTGCTTTTTCCAACACTAGCCTCACTTTAGTGCATAGGGGCACTATATTCTTATCAAGACCGCCCAATGCATGGTTCACCTCCCCACAAATTTATACATGTTATTACTTATGCACATGAACTTCAATAGCCCATGCTAATCATGATTTTTTAATAGGGAAGATATTTATTCTCTAAGCCAAACACCAATTGTTGGGCAAGCTCACAATTAAACAAAGGTTCAATTACCAATATTGTGTTGAGACAATCCAACTAACACATAGCTCCTACAAATTATGTCTTCCTTTGTCAAAAATTGTGTGCCATCAACAAAAATTGATAACAATTTCCTCTCGATGTGGAGGAATTGATAAGACTTAGTCCCTAAGTTCCTAGTGGGTTTAGTTTGGTTATGTATTATAACCACAAATTACACCTTTCACTTGATCTTTTGCATTTAAAAATCTCATTGGAAATAATTTATTAGTGACTAGTCAAACTTGATCACCCACTTAAATATGTGTATTTCAATTAAACCTCAAAGGAAACTTGGTCTAAGATTATTACTCCAATTTTGTACTTCTATAATTAGCCAATGCAATGTGTACATGTGTATACTACGACAATGCCTCCAAGCAATTGCATTCATGTTTTGTGCCCATATGAAAGCCATATCAAGATCCTTATGGCTAACAGGGCATAAGACCAATATTACAACAACCTGCACCTTTATGTTTGCTTTTGGTCCAATGTATATTGATACAATCCAATGTAATGTGATTAGATTATCGGGAATTGTTACTGCAAAATCTAGCACCTTGGTGCAAAGTGTCACTAAGAAGTTTATAATAACTTTATATTAAGAGAAACAATAGGATCAGTGACCACTGTCACTATAGCAATTGTTCCCTTGTTGTTCAATGGATGGATGTTATCCCCACAAGGGAGGCTTCCCCAACACATCTTGGAGATTACATAACCAAGTATTCCTAGGCTAAATACTCTCTGAGTGATCTGGATTTATGAAGGAATGAAATGAAATACAAATGTAAGCATAAACACAGAGTTACAGTGAAAAGAGAACTTCAATTCATTAATAACAAAGTACTGAAAATTGTTTGCATGCAGAATGGAAATAAACTAGCTCAGGCGATGGTAGCTTATCTCTGAGAAGAGATGTGGCGGCTACATGCCTCTGAACTGTCTTACAATGAAGCTCAAAGGCCTTTTTATTATTGAGAAACAATGGAAAACCATAAACATCCAAAAACCTAACCCTAGGAGATGAAGCGCCAAAAGTCTGTGGACCCCATTGGTGTTAGTTGGTACATCAACTTCCCAGGGTCGTAACTTTGGCATACGCTCTTTGTTTGACGCATACAATACCTCGTTAGAAAGATTATCCGAGGACTAAAACTTTCAATTGCAAATCACTACTTTTGAATATAAGTCTATCCATTTTCCAAAAAAACGTCGTTTAGGGCCTCAAAACGGCTCCGAAAGTTTAGGACCCGAAAAACTACCAAAAATAATAAATTGTGCTACAATTAAGAAAACTGAAAGAAACAATGGTGGGGGTCCAAGTGGAATAGGCGGGTGGCCACCAATATCCACCTAGATCAGTCCTCTCCCCTTAGAAAGCAATGGTCCCCATTGCATTGAGTGCCTCCATGAGATGGGAAAACTTTTGTTGAACTTGGTACTTGGTGAGCCACTTGCCTTGGTGCAAGGGTTGGTCAGCTTTGACAACCCAATACAGTTGGATGTTCTATTAGCAAGTGGACTTGATCTATGTATCCATGATCCGATCAGTTCTGGCATGTTCCATGCAGTCTAGGTTGAGCTCTATTGGTGTTAGTTGTTCTGCAATGTTTGATGCATCCAACAATGGTGGAAAGTATGGCCGGAGGCGGTCCACAATGAACACTGGGTGCAGGCCGAGGAATGGAGGAATGTTGAACTCAAAAGCATTGTCTCCCACAGCCTTGGTGATGGTGTAAGGCCTATATCGGAGTGGTCGAAGCATCCAATGGGCTCCAGCAAGGCGTTATTTCTGCAAATGCAACCAAACATTGTCGCCCACCTGAAACTTATATGGCACCCAATGTTGATCATGTCGTTGCTTGTACTTGGCATTCGACCTATCCAAGATGTCGTGCACCTACTGGCGGATGTGCTAGATGCATTCAATAAACATGGTTTCTTTATTGGCCTCGGGCTATACATGTGTAGATTTGGTCTATGTAGTCGCATGAGGCATGGCAACATCTATCAAACACAATGGTCGAAATCACAAACCCACTTGAAAGGGACTACAGCGAGTCGATCTATGGAGAGCTCTACTATAACTGTGGTGCACATAAGGAAGGCTCTCATCCCAGGTTTGTGGATGCTTGGACTTGTATATGCATAGTATGTGCACTATCATCCTGTTGACGACCTCTGTCTGGCCATCAGTCTGGGATGGAATGTAGTTGACTTAGTGAGCTTGGTGTCCAATAATGCCCAAAGGCTCGACCAGAATGTGCTCAAGAACCCGCTATCCCAATATGATATAATGGTCTACGGGATCCCAAAATGCACCCACACTCGTTCAAAGAAGAGTTTGGTAGTGTCCTCTGTCGTGATACTCTTCTTGCAAGCCGCTAATATAGCCTTCTTAGAAAATTTGTCCACGACCACAAATACACAATCATTACCATCTTGGTATAAGGGAGGCCCGACATATAGTCCATAGATATGGATTCCCAAGGTTGGCTGAGAGTAGGTAGAGGAGTGTAGAGGCCTTTCTTCTTGATGGCTGGCTTGGCAGTGGCACAGGCAGTGCAGGATTTGATATATCTTCAAACGTCTTGTCAGAGTTTTGGCCAATAAAAATACTTATGTAGTACAACCACAGTTTTCTCCACACCAAAGTGTCTTGCAACTCAACTGTAGTGCACTTCCCCAATCAGCTTGGCATGCTTGAAGAAACACAAAGGTGGCCCAGGTAATAATGCGTCCTGGAGACGGAAATATGGAACTTGCTTTCCATCCACTAGCATTTGGTATGTGGTGGCGAACTCTGGATCATTTTTGTATAGTTGTGACCATCCAGGGGTCTCGTGGCCATAAGAGTTGAGAACAATAGTCAGTGTTGCAAGTGGGGGTCGATTGAGGCAATCTGCGACATGATTGGTGTTGTCCTTGTTGTATTTAATGTTCAAGTGGAATTGAATTGTTGTAGATATGTAGACCACTTCTGATGCCGGTTGTGCTACAACTTCCCTTGTGTCTATATAGACTGAAGGGGTCGGTGATATGTGTGGATGATTGTATCCTTCCCCAGAATGTAATGTTTCCATTGTCAGCACGCCTGCACAATAGGATACGTCACTTTATCATACATGGGGTATTTGCGAATTGTATTGGAAAGTGTCTCACTGTGATAGGCCACTGGATACCCTTGCTCAGTGAGAACTACACCAATAGCATAGTCGGAGGCGTATGTATCAATCTCAAATTGTTGTTGTAGGTCTGGTAATGTGAGTACAATGTTTCAACTCAACGAATGCCTTCTGTTGGGGCTCGAATCGGGAAAACTTTGTTTTCGCTACGCCCTTGTTAGCCTCACTCAAAAGCCTAGTGATATGAGAGAATCCCAACACGAACCTCCGATAAAAATTGGCAAGGCCCAAAAAATTGCGAAGCTCTATTAGAGTGGTCAGGGTCGGCCAATCTCAAATGACTTGGATCTTAGCTGGATCCACTTGCACACCTTGCTCATCAATGATGTTGCACAGACATTTGACTTGGCTCATGCCAAAGGTGCATTTCTCCAAGTTTGCACATAGTTTGTGTTGCCGCAGAGTTTGAAGGACCTGCCAAATGCGTTTCAGGTGATCTTCCCAACTCTTATCAAATATGAGGATTTCGTCCAGATATACAACCATGAACGATTTGGTGAAGAGCCGAAAGATGTCATCCATTAGCCTCATAAAAGTTGCAGGGGCATTTGTCAACCCAAAAGGCATGACCAACCACTCAAAAAGGCCTTCCTTGGATTTGAAGGCAGTCTTCCATATATCTATGGCTTTTATTGGAACCTGGTGATAACCAAACTTCAAATCGATCTTGCGAAATACTTTGCCCCCTTGAGCTAATAAAAAAGGTCATCAATTCAAGGGATTGGATATATGTTCCTGAAAATGATTTTGTTTAGTGCCCGTTAATCAATGCAGAGCCTTCAGGTTCCATCCTTATTCTGTACAAGTACAATCGGCCTACCACAAGAAAAGGAACTTGGCCAAATGTGCCCTTTTTGCAGCAACTCCTGGATCTATAGCTTGATTTCTTCATTTTCCATAATGGAGCGGCAATATATCAGCCCATTGGGTAGAGGTGATCCGGGAGTCAGATCGATTGAATGCTTAACCTGAAAATGCAAAGGTACCCCTGTGGGTGAGGAGAAGATGTCCCTGTATTCTTCCACGACCTTATCCACCTTCTTCTGCTGCGTGGGGGAAACCCTTCCTAAGGGCCATGGATGTGGTCGCTACCTTCCCCTTACTTTGAGAGAGAATAAAAAAAAAACAAATTTCTCAATTTGGGAGATGATCTTACTGCATTGCTTAGCAAAGTTCAAAGAGATGGCAATAGGCAGAGCTACCTTCGGTATCTGGTACAACTTATTACCCAAAGTAATAATAATAGTGTGAGGCCTAGACTCACACACAGCATGACACTTCCACAAGTATGCCTGGCCGAATAATACATCACAGACTTCAATAGGAGCAACATCACATAGTACCTCATCCGTGAAGGGCTTGATGTTGTAAGGAAGGTGGCAATGTTGACTGACACGGAGATCTCGTCCTTGGTGGAGCCACCCGATGGTGTATGGTTGTGGGTGTGGTGTGGTTGGTAGGCCTAACCACTTAATGACCTCTGCTGAAATGAGGTTCTTTTGGCTCCTGTTATCAACAATGAACTGCAGTGGAGAACCCTTCACCCACATCTATGTGGAAGAGACACTCCCCCTCCTCCGAATCTTCGAGTTCAATCTTCTGGACCTTGGTGGTGGCAACGGTGGCACTGGGTTCTACATCAATAATATACTTCTCCTTGTCGTTCCCCTTGTCGCGTTTTGGCTCAGAATCAGAACATGCATCGAATTATGAAGCTTTTAGCTCGACCACCAATGGTTGTTTAGCGCAACACTCATTTGTGTTGTGAGTGGGTCTCTTGTGGAACTCACACCACTTTCCTGTGTCCTTCGTCTTCGTGGTGCCATTATTTGTTTGTGGCTTCGATGGGTTGTTCTAGGTCGCTCCACCTTGGCTCTATCCTTAGTTCTACGATTTGAGGGTGCTCTTACCCTACTTATGATTCGTAAATCCAAGTCGCGCTTCTTTTGTTTAAATTTTGTTCAATCTTGGCAGCATATCGGTATACTGCACCAAGCGAGAAGATATCCAGGAACTCCATCTCTTCCTAAATGTATTTGTGCAGACAGTTGCAATACTTGAGCACCAAATGTCGCTCAGATTCTTTGATACCCAGCTTTGTACGTAGAGTATGAAAAATATTTGCGAACTCATGCACATCTTGGTCCCTTTATTGTCGTAGTGTGGTCCATTGTATCTACTTGTCCTCATAGCTTCCCACAAGTTATTATTGTTCCTTGACAACGTCTCCAAAAGAGTTCTAAGAGGGTGCGACTATAAACAGAGAGGGTTCCTTGGCCCTTTTCTCACAATAAGTTTTCCACCAGTCCTTGACATGGGGGGCGGCTTTAAGCAGTGCAAAGGTAATATTTTTCCTATCGGAGAAACTATGGACCGAAACTAATCTTCCAGCAGATTCAACCATTTATCTACAACATCTACACCTATTTGACCATCGAATATAGGGATATCGAAGTTAACTTGTACCTTGAAGGGGGCAGTGCCTCCGAAGTGACTGTTGGATGAAGATGGGTCGCCTGTGGGCATCCGCCGAAGGATCTGGGCAAAGTTGTCCATAATCTCGTTCCTCTGCCGCTCGAGGGCTTCTTCGAGCAACAGTTTGATAGGATCTTTTGCTCCCTCATCTTTCTTTTCTTCTGCCCTGGAGGTCGTCGGTGTCGGCGGGGACAATCTTGCAAAGGCTCAACCAATTCAAGTCCCAACTCTTTATACCCCGACCTCGTTGGGGACATGCACAAAAAACAGAGAAAGAGCAGACCGCTCTAATACCACTGATCTGGATTTATGAGGGAACGAAATGAAATACAAATATAAGCAGAAACACAGAGTTACAGTGAAAATAGAACTTCAATTCATTAATAACAAAGTACTGAAAATTGTTTACATGCAGAATGGAAATAAACTAGCTCGAGTGATAGTAGCTTATTTCTAAGAAAAGATGTGGTGGCTACATGCCTCTGAACTATGTTACAATGAGGCTCGAAGGGCTTTTTATTATTGAGAAACAATGGAAAACCCTAAACATCCAAAAACCTAACCCTGGGAGATGAACCGCATGTGGGCCCCGTTGGGATTAGTTGATACATCAACTTTTCAGGGTCGTAACTTTGGCATATGATCTCTATTTGACGTGTACAATACCTCGTTAGTAAGATCTATCCAAGGACTACAACTTTCGACTATAGATACTTACCTTTGGCTATGGGTCTGCCTGTTTTCCAAAAAAAAATGTCGTTTAGGGCCTCAAAACGGCTCTAGAAGTTTAGGACCCGAAAAACTGCCAAAAATAGTAAATTGTGCTACAATTAAGGAATCTGAAAGAAACAGTGGTGGGGGTCCACGTGGAATAGGCGGGTGGCCACCAATATCCACCTAGATCACTAAGGGTCCTACTAATAAAATCACCCAATGATCACGTTCAATATGTACAATTTTGAGTGAGATGAGACGCAATTCCAAGATAGCAAGTTTAAAGGATCCTATAGCTAAATCTAGAGGGCTTAGTAAGTCGTAGAGAAGCTCAAATGGTTCCCAAACACATGCTACCTTTAAATTACAATTGTTGTTATAAACTAGGGTTTGTAGCTACACAATTACAACATGCAAAATTTATAACAATGAAAAAATAGCATAAAATTGATGATAGACAAGTTGAAACAAAATTCTATTTAAAGAATAAACTAGGAAGTAGAATACAACTAATTTCAAAGGCTAAAAGCACATAAAATAGTAACAAAAACCCTAGACATTAGCCCTAATTGATAGCTTAAAATGCATGAAAAATGATACTTATGCTTTTCCAATTTAGTACATGTTAAGCCTAACTCTAGGACTATAAGGTCCAATGTCATTTATGCTATTAAATGCATTGTCATAACCTAACCCAAATTTACCCTAGAAAATATAAAAAGAAAAAAATTAAGGTTTTAAATTTTATGATTTTAAAAGATTGACACAATAGTGGACTAGTGTCTAATCCAGCTAGATATTGGTGGCCACCCACCTATTCCATTTGGACCCACACCATTAGTTCTTTAATTTCAGCACAACTTACTATTTTTAGCAGTTTTTCGGGTCATGAACTTCCGGAGCTGTTTTGAGTCCCTAATGATCCAGGTGGATATTAGTGGACACCCACCTATTCCATTTGAACCCCCACTATCGGTTCTTTCAGCTTTTCAGTTTCAGCACAACTTACTATTTTTAGCAGTTTTTAGGGTCTTGAACTTCCGGAGCCGTTTTGAGGCCCTAAACGAAGTTTTTTGGGAAAATCGTATAAATTTTTCTTACATCAAAAGTTGTAGTCCTCGGATAGATCTTTCTAACGAGATATGATGCGCGTCAAACAGAGATCGTTTGCCAAAGTTATGTCCCCGGGAAGTTGAAACACCAATTTACCCAAACGGGGCCCATAGTTTTGGCGCTTCATCTCCTAGGGTTAGGTTTTTGGATGTTTAGGATTTTCCATTGTTTCTCAATAATAAATAGGCCCTCAAGCCTCATTGTAACATAGTTCAGAGGCCTGTAGCCACCACATCTCTTCTCAGAGATATGCTACCAACGCCCTAGCTAGTTTATTTCCATTATGTATGTAAGCATATTTCTATTATTTGATATTAATGAAATGAAGTATTATTTCCGCTACATCTCTGTTTTATGTCTATTTCTGTATTTTGTTGTGTTCCTGCATAAATCAGGATCAGTGGAATCAGAGTGGTCTTCTCTTTATCTGTTTTTCTTTGCATGTCCCCAACGAGGTCAGGGTATAAGGAGTTAGGGCTCGATCTGGATGAACCCTTGCAAGATTAGCCTCGCAAACCCTGACGACCTCCCATGGCGGAAGAAAAGAAAGGCGAGGGAGCATGAGATCCTATCAAAATATTGCTCGAGGCGGCCCTCAAGAAACAAAGGAACGCGATGATGGATAACTTTGCTCAGATCCTTCAACGGCTACCCACCTACGGCGCATCTGCATCCAACAACCACTCTGGAGGCGCCACTCCCTTCAAGGTACAGGTAAATTTTGACATTCCTGTATTTGAAGGCCAGATAGATGCAGACATTATAGATAGATGGTTGAATTTACTAGAAGGATATTTCTTGGTCCATGATTTCTCCGACCAAGAAAATATTATTTTTGCGCTCCTCAAAGCCGCCCCCCATGTCAAAGACTGGTGGGAAACCTACTGTGAGCAAAAGGACGAGAGGGAACCCTCTCTGTTCTCGGTCACACCCACTTGGAATTCATTCTGAGATGGCATCAAGGAACAATATTACCCCGTGGGGAGCTATGAGGACAAGTACATCCGATGGACCACATTGCGGGAGCAAAGGGATCAAGATGTGCACGAACTAACGAATTTGTTCCATACCCTGTGCACAAAGTTGGGTATTAAAGATTTAGAGAGACATTTGGTGCTCAAGTACCGCATCTGTCTACACAGACACATTCAGGAGGAAATGGAGTTCCTGGACATTACCTCGCTTGGCACAACATATCGCTATGCTGCCAAGATTGAGCAGAAGAAGCGAGACTTTGGATCTACGAATCTGAAACCAAGGAAAGGCACCCCCAAACCACAGAACAGGGGGCAGAGCCAAAGTGGAGCGACTCAGAAAACCACCACAAATGCAAAGAAGGACACGAGGAAGTGTGAATTTCATAACTGCCCCACTCACAGCACAAACGAGTGTCGGGCCAAACAGTCGCTGGTGGCCGAACTGAAGGCACCTGAATCAAATGCATGTTTTGAATCTGAGCCAGAACCAGACAAGGGAGATGGCAAAGGGAAGAAAATCATTGATGCGGACCCCACTACCATTGTTGCCACCACCAAGCTCCAGAGGGAGGATCCCAAGGATCCAGAGGAGGGGGAGCGCCTCTTCCATTCGCAAATGTGGATGAAGGGTTCTCCACTGCAATTTCTTGTCGATAGAGGAAGCCAAAAGAACCTCATTTTAGCAGAGGTCGTGAAGCGGCTCGGCCTACCGACCTTAGCACACCCGCAACCGTATACCATTGGGTGGCTTCACCCAGGGAGAGATCTCCGCGTCCGCCAGAAGTGCCGCCTTCTGTACAGCATCAAGTCATTCACGGATGAGTTATTGTGTGATGTTGCTCCTCTTGATGTATCTGATGTATTATTGGGCCAACCAGACTTGTGGAGGCGACATGTTGTGTATGAGTCTAGGCCACGTTCTTTTGTTATTACTTTGGGAAATAAATTGTACAGGATACCAGAGGTAGTACCGACTCCTACCATCTCCTTGACTATTGCAAAACAACGCAGTTAGATTGTTTCCCAAACCAGGAAATTTATTTTCCTTACAACTCACTCACAGGGAAAGAAGAAGATTGTGGCCACAGCGTCGAAACATAGCTCCCATACACGGCTGCAGCAGATGGACAAAGTCATGGAGGAATACGAGGACATTTTCTCCTCACCCACAGAGGTTCCTCTACACTGTCAAGACAAGCACTCCATTGATCTGACCCCCGACGCACCGCCACCTGATCTTGACATACCTCATGTGACTACACAGTCAGAATCCACACATGTATTGTCTGAGGTAACCAAATTTATTGAATGCGTCTAGCACGTCCACCAGTAGGTCCACAACATCCTGAACAAATCCAATACCAAGTTCAACAAAATTTGCCTCTCATGGAGGAACTTAACGCAATGGGGGCCATTGCTTCCTAAGGAGGGAGGAATGATCCAGGTGTATATTGGTGGCCACCAACCTATTCCATTTGGACCCGCACCATCAATTCTTCAGTTTCATCACAACTTACTATTTTTAGCAGTTTTTTGGGTCATGAACTTTCGGAGCCGTTTTGAGGCCCTAATGATCCAAGTGGATATTGGTGGCCACCCACTTATTCCACTTGAACCCTCACCATCGGTTCTTTTAGTTTTTCAGTGTCGGCACAACTTACTATTTTTAGCAGTTTTTCGGGTCCTGAACTTCCGAAGCTGTTTTGAGGCCCTAAATGACAGTTTTTGATAAAACCACGAGCAACATGGGTCCATCGACCGATGCTGCTCACATCAAAAGTTGTAGTCCTCAGATAGATCTTTCTAACAAGGTATCGTGCGCATCAAATGGAGATCATATGCCAAAGCTACGTCCCCGAGAAGTTGAAACACCAATTTACACAAACGGGGCCCATAGTTTTGGTGCTTCATCTCTTAGGGTTAGGTTTTTGGATGTTTAGGATTTTCCATTGTTTCTCAATAATAAATAGGCCCTCGAGCCTCATTATAACACAGTTCAGAGACCTGTAGACACCACATCTCTTCTCAGAGATACGCTACCAGCGCCCTAACTAATTTATTTCCATTATGTATGTAAGCATATTTCTGTTATTTGATATTAATGAAATGAAGCATTATTTCTGGTGCATCTCTATGTTTATGTCTATTTCTGTATTTTATTGTGTTCCTGCATAAATCCAAATCAATGTCTTTCTCAATCAAGGGGTTAATGGAGTCTAAGGGAAGATCTATAGAGGAGGATCGGCGAAATGATTTATAAGAGAGAAAAAAAAAAAAGCTACAATGAAATTTCTCTACTCCACAAAACCCTAGTGACTTTCAATCAAATTGGAGAAAATGCAAGGAAGATATACTAAGGTTTCTTGATGGAATCTTGATGATAATCTTGTAAAGGAGATGTTAAAGCCATAAAAGATTCAAAACACTTGATGAAATTTCAATGAAACCCTAATTCTATAACAAATACAAGATGAAAGAAGATACTTACAATAAGTTTGCACAAATCACCATAGATTCACCATCATTATTCAAGAGAAAATCACATCCAATCACAATATCCTCCCCACGACAATTTGCATATTTAATGCTCCATAGCAACCAAGAGAAAAGAGACAACTAGTGAGCACTCCCTCAAGTGAGCAAATAAGAGTGTGTGACAATGATCAAACAGTAAATTGACTTCCCTCTATTTATATGAAGGAAACCAAGTCGATTTAATCCAATAATAGACTAAAAGCCCTAAAAATATTAAAATATGTGATTATCAATTTATTAGGTCACAAGCCGACCTCAAAGATAGCTATCTCAATCATAAAATATAAGAATATGACTCTTTTTAACCCACATGTGTGAATAAAAAGGCCTCTAAGATGCATTTCTCCATCAAAATGTGTTATGGATGACTCAATAAAGTGGTCCTCACTCAAAACGACATCACCTCATCAAAAGGTGTCCAAACAAGTGAAGACTCCCTCCATAAGTCATCATCATCAACTAAGCCCATGTCATCAATCCAAGCCACATGAGGGGACATCATAAGGCTGGGGCACGATGTCATCATCAAGAGAAGTGTATCATCCCCTCCAAAGGGGTATCATGTCAACATCCTCATCAAATTGGCGCAGAAATAGGGCAACATCCATCAAGAAGGTGTAATGTCAGCATCAGGGCATCATGTCATCTATGGGGTACATCAGCTCTCTAGGCAATGCCTTGGATCATAAGTGCAATGTTTCAAGTCCTGGAAGGAGACGAGAGATCATCAATAGTGTTGGAATCATCCCAAGGTCAATGCTCTTCAAAAGATGGTTGGCATCCTAGCTCTAGTGTTGGAACAATCAAATGGGGTTGTCCTCTCTGAAGTGTTGGAGAAGCATCATGCAATCCCTCAAGGGATGGCAAGCGTACCTAGGAGCAAGCATCTAAAACATTCTCATGGAATCAAGTGAGATCAACATCATCGATACAAGAGACATAAAAGTATTAGAGTGGGCAATATTTGATGTGAAAGGCATCAAAGTACTTCTATGAGCATCATCTTCAAATGTCTTTCCAGATTATAATTTGTAAACAAGTTTCCATGCTTAGATATGGAAGGGTTATCACAAGGTCATAGTAGGTGCTTCCAACCCTGAGGAACAATTCCTAGGTCAACCTATCAATCATTAGGTGGTTAATGACATGGTAGGGGTTTGCTTTATGGAGTACACCACAGTCTTTGTACCAATGATGAAAGTCCATCATCTTTGAGCATTATGATGTGAAAAGGGAGGAATCATGGGACCTGAGTTACCCCTTTCCTTGGGTTATTTTTAACACCCCTCTTGTACTCCTTTTTCTTTATCAATTTTATTTTTCTTTTAAAAATGTAGTTTGGGTTACAAGCTTGATTCATTATTGACTCCTTAAAGGTGAATAGTTTCATTGCTTGTCGAGGTTGGGATAATCAAAGTTCCTTTTTATTTAGATGGCTACTGAGGGGGGTAGAGCTCAGACTAGGCTTTTGTCCATGTTCTTTCATTTATCCCTACCAATCTTTTGCATTCTATCATTATGACATACTTTTTCCTTTCTTTCAACTGCATCAACCTCTTAGGGAAATGTTTCTGAGCCCCTACTCTAGGATGAGGAAAAAAGGGAACCAATAGTGGTGACAAATGGAAATCAACTTGAATATGGGATGTGGATAAAAGGGAAAGATGAAAAATGTTAAGTATGGATTACCATGAACATGCAACATCGATCAGGGCCTCCTATATGTGTCCCTCCTAGATAGGAGAAATAAAAGCCTCAAGGAGGGTCACACTGAAGAATGGGAACAAGAATACCACCAATGTGAAGAATGGGAACAAGAATACAACCAAAAGTAGTCAATGATCCAATTCAACATGTGATCAAACATTAGATGAGAGCACTTGATTACAAAAATGGTTAATGCACCTCATATTTGATTACCTACGTTCCTCAGATGAGTAAGCTAGATGTAATAAAGCACTAACTGAAACATAATGGGAGGCATCTAAGACTACCTATTTGTGGATCATCATAGGGCTGCTAGTTGGCAAGCCGAACAATAGGAGAACAAATTCTTGGGTGGGTAACAAGAACTAACATCCTATTTGGAAATCCTTTTCTCTATGAGAGGAGAGCAATTTATTGGCCCAAGGACGTTACACTTTAATCAAGGATGGATATACATATCATCTCAAAAATTGTGATTCCCTCCAAATCTTCCATGACTAGTAACATTTTGTGTGGCTCCATTGGCTAAACCACAAGAGAAAGTGGACCGCGTTGAGACTTTCTCTTAAGAGGACAATTCTAAACATAACTATGATAATGATATAGATAATCAAGATGATGATAAAAATGATTTGAAATGGGTAAATCCTAAAAATGATGATATTGCTCCTGATCCAAATCATGATATCTAAGCCAATGGGAGAACGTTCCTTCAGTTCCTATTTTTGAAAGCAATGCTCTTGATATAGATTATGTTCCTGGAGTTAATGGCATGGTCAAATTATCTTCATTGGACAATTACGACATCCCTTTGGACATTTCTATCGAGTTTGCGACTCGAGATATTCAGCGATCTACTGAGATGTTGCCACTTTACCAGCAGTTGATGGTACCTCCAACAGTTCCTCCAAACACGATTTCTATAGAAGCACCTGAAGCAGCATTATTGCCCCTTTAGATGGGCTTATTATCTGGATTCTGAAACTTTGCAGCTGGTATATTTATCACATCAGGAATTTTTAGAGAGATTGACATCGCTTCAGCTATCAATCATTCATTCAGAACTGGTAATCGACTTCATCGGCATCAACAAATTTCTGGACAGTTATACTTCTTCACAACGCTTATTTTTCTTCAAGAATTTCAATTTCCTCATCAATTTTGTAAAATGATTTTTGTCCCGCTGGCTTTCGATGTGTACCTCCTTTCCCCTTTAACTTTTCTTGACTGGTTCACTAGACTTTTGCTTTATGCGAAAGCAAATTTGCTATGCATATTGGTGAAACGAATGGAAAAGGATTAAGAGGCCAATGTATCCTCCCTTGGGAGGAATACTGAGCCGCAGAGCATTGACCTTTATAATGTCATATAGGCTTTGTAAAAGAACAATCCAGAGGAAGTGAGGCGATGTCGTAGGCGAAATCAAGTAAAGAGATTAAATGAAATAGGGCACCTTATAAGCCTGTAAAGTCTCTTGAAGCTAATGGATTTTTTATTTATGCACCTGAGCAAATTCTCTGTGTATATTGCTTGTCTGTAATTTTATTTGGGTATTTGTCCCAGCAGTTTCTCTGCTTATATGCCTCTATCTATCCATCTTCTATTAAAAGTTCAGTTATTTGCCTGAACTATATGAGCAAACCCAGGCTTTGTGAATTTTTAGTTTACTGCAAGCAGAAAGTTACAAGGTGTGTCTTATGACAGAAACCCAAACTCGAAACCTCCTGAGGAAGTCAGTGGGTGTAGATGAGACCAGTTGCATTTCCCGGGCGAATTTGACAGCATAGAAACACCTTCACAGCTGAGCAGATTAGCCGAATGAGAACTCTAAGTTATATAAGCCGCATTTCCAAATGTTTATAATAATATTTGATTCGACCCTGTATAATAGGTCAAATTAATAAAATCAGCTAGAGAAAAGCATTGAACTGACCTCGAAATAATTGTAGAGACAGCACCAGCTAATAGGAGCTTCGATGTGTCATCCAGAGATTTCTGCCCGGTTGATTCCTTGCCTCTTTGACTGTAACCCATCTGATTTTTCCCCTTTTCTTCCTCACCATCACCATCTTCATCTCTTGCCATGCTTTCAAGTCCATAGAAATGCCTTCCATCACCAATACTCGAACAGTCAATTTCCATTTCCTTTGCAGATTGTGATCCCATGCAATTCAATTCATAAATATGCTTCCTGTGCCGAGCAGCCTGATAAGATTCACCCTTATAACATGTTGGAGGCCGAAATATCATTCCCAAGCTTGTCACAAGTGTTGTCTTCAAGATGGCTGATATGTTTTTAACATCTATAGATGGCCAGTAGCTGGTGCATTCTGATGGCGAAGTTGTAGCCATCACCATTTTACGATTAGCAGGAGATATTGTTGAAGAGAACGCAGATATAGAAAATGGAGATGGAAACAGGGAAGGCATGTCGATGGATTCCAGAGCTCCGAATTGTAATGGGCATTCTTCTGGTCTTTCAACACAATAAACAAATGCTGCTGCCGATTGCTGCCCTGCATCGGCTTTGAATTTGGCCAAGTACTTTTGGGTGGGAAAGAGATTCGACATTTTGATTTTCACTTTGACATCAACCTCCTACATGGACTTAACAAAATCCATTTGGAAGAAGAGATCATTCCACTGTTAAGGGCATTGGGATTCCACTTCGTGCTCTGCATTCTATTACATACTCTTGCATGTACAACTTGAAAAGCCGGTTGAAAGTTGACATTAAGGTAGCCTCGACCCCCTACAGCCAAGTGAAGTGGTCAAATCAAGTTGGATTTGTTCCAAAAATTGAATGGATAGAAATCATTACAACGCTGAGTTCCTTCGACCTTCCAACAGCAGATTAGGATTATCAGCCAACCAAATGTTTCAATACGTGTGACCAATTAAAACTTGTGATCATAAAGGAAAGGAGAGCTGAGGAATTTACCAATTAAAACTTGTGATCATAAAGGAAAGGAGAGCCGAGGAATTTACCCAAGGCAACCTGAATTTATTATTTTTAACGTTTTTATTTTTTATTAATTTAGGTTTATTTGATGGAAAAGTAATGTATCATTAGTGGATGTGTGATTTTTTCTCTATGAATGAATGATATTTTAATGTCCATGAGACTAAAAATAGTTTATGGGACCACCAAGTTTCTTGTTTTTTATTTTCTATAATTCAATCATTTTCTTACTCAAATTGATGATGAGCTGACTCAACCTTCTAATAGTTCCATCACTGAAAAGACAATGTCACGGAATTGATGCTAACATATTGCGGTAACTATCTCTGATGTCTCTGAAAGCGTCACATTCCAAAATGAAATGTTTTTCTGATTCTACTGCCCCAGAAGTGAAAAAAGTACATATCCTTTCTTCTCAAGCTTCTTTGGGTCTTTTCCACCGTCCCGTTTCACACCGAAGTTGATGTGAGTTAGTTCTTAATTGAGCAATAAGAACCTTTGCCCTCCACGAAATGCTAGCTCCAATGTATTATTTTTGTTGGAGATCACAAGTGGGGTTGAATTCTTGAACATAATACTTCTTCTTTCTACCCAACTCTTTTCCCCATATACCCTTACGAAACTTCTCCAGCACAAAATTCTTTAACTCCTTACTATTTGTGGGACATGCATTCAGGTAATTATTTTATTTTTGCATCCATTTGTTGTTTTGTCTCATCCGTGATTTCTTTCTTTCACTCATACCTTCATTAAAGATAACTTTTGGCCATCTACCTTCTCCCATTTGCTCCATTCTCTTTAGGTACCTTATAAGACGTACCATGGCAATTGCTTCAATGGGAGCTGCCCATGTTTCACTCAACATTATCTCATAGGGAACCAAACTTTTTATTTCGAACTTGCTCATGATCAAGTGTTTTTTTAATTTTTTCAATTTGTTTCCATTTTGAAACAGAGATGTTGCTAGCCCACAATTCACACCCATATAATATCACTAGACAAACTAAGAGTCCAAAAAGTACTTTGATCGTGTTCCAATCCCATAAATCTACCTCTCTACATCTATTTTGAAGTGCATATAATGCTTTCCACCCTCCTAAAATTCTTTTCTTTCTGCAATCCTCCCAATTAAGCTTGTTGTTGAAATCGATCCTGAGGTACTTGTATTAATTTACTTCTTCAAGAATGTTGCCTTCAAAGAAGAACGTATGCTAGCTTTGCTTCCTTTTATTAGAGAAAATCATTATCTTGGTCTTACTGGTATTGACTTGCATCCCCACTGCCTTACAAAAATGCTCAAGGGCATATAGGTGCATCTGCAATCCATGGGTCGGTTTAGCAACCAGCACAAGATCATCAGCATATAGAAGAAGCTTTATCACAAACTCCCCCAATCAAACACCCTCCCCGCCTTGCAAATTTAGCCACTCTTCCAGTTTGTCAATATATAAACCAAAAAGGGTAGGGGATAAAGGGCAACCTTGCTTGACTCCGATGTCACTTCTAAAACTTTTTGAAATGCTTGTTGAAGTTCTAATCTTGACTTTCACCTCTTCATAAAGCCTATGGACAGCAGCTCTATATTGTAAAGGAATTTCAAGTTCTTCCATTCTATGCCACAAATTATCTCTAGGGATCGTGTCAAATGCCTTTTTAAAGTCAACAAAGCAACAAAATACGTCCTCTTTGCTCCCCCAAACCTTTTCAATAATGTGTCTCAGCGTGATACCATGATCTACTGTAGAATGCTTCGGCCTAAAACCTGCTTGCCCTTTTGCCCTCTTTTCTTTTACTTCTGCCCACTTACTGATTCTATTTTCTACCATGCCACTGAAAAGCTTTGCAAACTGAGGATTGATCATAATGGTTCTATAGTTGGAAGGATTATTAATGTCTCCACTTTTAAAAAGGAGAATTGCTAGACTAGTTGTCTAATCCCTTGCGAACCCTTACTGAATGACGTTGTTGAATATTTCCATGATGTGGGGTGCCAAAATTTTCATTCCCCACTTTAGATATTTTGCTTGAAGTTCAACCAAGTCCTTTGCCTTCCCTGCTTTCAACTTTTTAATTCCTGCCTCCACCTCTTGTACTGTGAAAATCTTTGTAGATGTGTTGATCCTAGGAGGAGGCTCAACCTCTAATTCTTTTTCATAGAGTTTCCTTGCATAGTCAAACCACTGATTGGCTGTAATATTATTTTCAAATTGCGTCTTCCTTGGTTGAAGTGCATGCTAAAAAAGTATTGGGTTATTCTTGCCTAGATATATGAGCTCTTCCGACCTTGTTTGCATGAACTCATATTTTTTCTTTTTTAAAATCTACTTATATAACTTTACATTCATATTCCCCTCTCCTTCCTTTTTCAAGGTTTTCCTTGCCATTTTGCATTCATCATCGAACCATGCATTCACAAGAAAACAATTTGATTCTAATTTCCTTTTTTTATCTTTTGCACTTCTCAAGCGCACCCTAGATTATATTTGTTAACTCATGGTTGTTGAAGGTTTGGGGACCAATTTTCTCCTTCTGAATTGATCTCCTCAACATTGTTTTGAAGATAGTGCAATTTTCTTGTGTTAGAAGAATTTTGCCCCTTGATACCGGTTGTTGAGAACATTGGGTTTTCCTCCTATTCTGTTTTTCTTCTAACCAGGATAACTTTATATAAATTGGGTTATGATCTAATTTTAAGTCCCAAATATGCTCTCCAATCTTAACTTCATATATTCTTTCTATTAGGCTTTGTGGCCCAATAACATAGTCAACTACCCTTGCCCCATTGTATGTGTTGCAAGTGAAGTTCCCAGACTTCTTCCATCTCTCTAGACCATTGCTGATAATTAAGTTGAAAGCACGACACAACGTAAGCAATTCCTCTCCAAAATGATTACTAACTTTGTCATCTTCTGAACATCTCACCCATCGAGAATTCTCCTCTTCAATGAGCCAGATAGGATTATGATCCTCTTTGCAGCAAATAATACTAGCTTGTTGATTTGTTGTTCTAGCATTGAAATCTCCCACTAAAAGAACTTTTCCCTGTTGAGAATATGTGACAATATCTTGCTTTAAAGCTGCATACGGATCTTTGTTGTCCAATCCCTTATTTTTGTAAGTTTTTGATACTTGAGGCACAAAATAACATGTTGCAATTATTATGTCGTTCTCATTCTCTATTATGTTGAATCATAAATATTGCTTATTTTATCTTCTTTCACTAACTGAATGTGACGACCTTATTTTTCTTTCACTAAAACCAGTATTCCTCTGTACCCTTTGTCATTTTCTGCTACCTCGTTCCAAACTGTTAAATTCAAATAGTCGTCAAACATAGGAGTTTTGCAACCATCATGTTCATGAGTTTCTGTGAGACAAATTATGTCTCTACCTTCTGCAATAGGCCCTATCCCAGGTCCCCTCCTCCAAGGGTAACCTCTACAGTTCCATCAAACTAGACTTAGGTAGACCTGGGTAGGATTTGGTTGCTACGCGGTTTGGCACACAAGACTCGAATTTGAGTCTTCGCCCCTTTTCATCCATGTTGATCCTGTTGTTTTCCTCCCTATTATAGAATTACCTGTTCTTTGTTCATTGTCAACTTACTGCTTTGTTTTTCCAAGAGGCCCAAACACTGCAATAACCGCTTTACCATTGTACAACCATGCTCTTTTCCCTTCGTTTCTTGCTGCTCTAACTTTCTCCACTTCTTCTCTTCTCTCTTCTTGTTGCTTGCTAGTTAAATCTTCATCTAGGAAGAAGTGTGAGCCTTTCAAGAGTTTATTTTTGCTTAAGAGATGATGTTTTGTTGAAAATGCAGCAAGATGATGGAGCTTAGTGAAATGAAGTCGCCTTCACTAAGTGGGCCCGCAGGCAAATTTTGGCGCAAAGTCTATTTAAAGACTATGTCTATTTTTAGACATATGGAGCATGGTCCAGGGGTTGCAGTATGTTATTCTTGGAGTATTGGTCATGTTGGTAAAAATAGATGGACCTCTATTTTTAGACATATAGGTCGAAGTCTATTTTTAGACCGCCTATCCTAAAAATAGAAAAGTCAAATATTATTTACCCTTAATAATAGTCCGGACTCTAAACTTCGCTTATCTCTCTTGAGCATAATTTGGCCGAGCTGGGCGAAGTGGCTCACATCCGATGCAGGAATTACGCTATTCCCAGGGGTTAGTTGAGCTATTGCATGGTTGACTTCAGTTAGAACTCATGTGGCAGAGTTTGGTGGAGTTGATGAGACAGTTGATGGAGTTGTGTTCGGTTTAACTTAGTTGAACTAGTTGGAGATTAGTTTAACTAGCTAATCAACTAGTAATAAGTGAGTGAATTAAATATTATTTAATTCACTAATTATTAACCTATTATTCAACTCAAGAACACATCAGTTCACTACAAAGGCATGGACAACAATGGGAGACCAAGAAAGAGGTAGATGAAAGGGTTGAGATAGCTAATGCCAGACATCAGCCAGGCATGAGATTTGCACCACACTTGGAGGAATTGCCCATGATGATTGCTACTGGCTAAGGCAAGGGGATTCGAACCTTGAACCTCTTCATATACAGGCCATGATTGCGCAACAGAGGCAAGGCAGTTAGTGGTGTGTTTTGAACCCGAGACTTGTTCAAAACCAAGCTAGATTGTGAGTAACTTCATGAGAGAGTACTGAGTACTTGTGAGGAGTATTGTAATTTATTGGTTACTTGATTTCTCCATTATAATATACACAATAGCTGCGGGGTTTTCAGCTATAGGCTTTCCCCACAACACTGTAATGTGTGTGATGTTTTGATGATCTTTCGATCGCATACCGCTTTGATCGCATACCGCTTGTTTTATTTCCGCATGTGTGATGATCTGAGTGGAAGAGATTATGTGTTGCATATGAATTCGAATTGATATGTGATCAGGATAATCTCGGTGGATAAATCTTCTTTATTCAGCAAATTTCTACATGTTTCTCTTGCACACTTGCCATGATGACTTTTATAGGTTGAGGTCTTTCCTCACATATCTTTCCCACCCTCCTTGCTTGACAAATTTTCCCTCTCCACTGTAATTTCTCTCTCAAAAAGTCCCTTGTCAAATTGAAAGTGCTTTCATTCTTTCCATAGTTTCTTATTCCCGTGATAATACTATTTGTTTCTCTCTCTTTTCTTTCTTTATGTTCTCTTTTTTGTGCTCTATGAGAACTTACATCTTCTTTTTCCTCTATCCTGTGACCATTGGTGTCCTCAACCCTAGTTTTGATTTCTTTTGGAAAGTATGTCTTCTTTTCGGAAAGGACTGTTTGTTGACCCATTTGTGTGTCTACTTAAGTTGTTTCAGAGATTATCACATCTTTGTTTGCTGCCATTGCGTCATTATTTCTTTGCCATGCTACCTTCATGTTTTCCCATTCTCGTTTTCCTACCTCTCAACATCTTGTAACATTATTACCTGCTCTTTCAAAATTATATTACATTCCATTAAACATTGATTTGCAAGTGTGATCTTTGAATGTTTGCAGTCTCTTTCTTGTTCGTTGGCTTCTAAAATTTCCAACCTTGCCCTAGCTTTCATTAGTTCTTGGACATAGATATCTGATGACCAAGTAAGAGGTGTAGTTGTGGGACTGTACATGGTTGACTCTTCTTTATTTTTGGTGCTCTTCTTTTTTTTTCTTTTTCTGGGTCTGTTTTCTTCTTCTTTGTTCCTAGTTAAAGCGGGCAATTATGCGTTTTAAAATACCTTGATATTGTTTTGCATTTACCCAAATCCATTTTCCTGTTTTGTCAGGAGAAGCAATTTTGACTTGGCCCAAATGATTGTTTTTCCATAAAATCTGAGATTTCCTTGCCATTTTTAACATTTACTATTGATTGGTTTTCCATTTTGGGATTCAGGATTTCACTCTGCCTCTTCACGGTGGGTTACGTTTTTCACTGTGCCTTCGTGCTCCTACCTTCGTGCCTTCTCTGTTCACGGTGCCTTGGAGCCTTCGCTGCTCTTGTTCGTGCCTTCGTTGTTCCTGTTCCTGTTTCTGAATGATCAAACATTGTTCCTGCTCCTGTGCCTTCATTGTTCCTATTCCTGTTGATCGTTCACCAAATATCATTCAAACTCTTGCGCCTAACTAGTGCCGTTGCAAACTAGATCTAAACCAATGTCGTTCCTGAATCCAGATAAATCTTTGTTATTTGATTTAAAGACCCAAATCCATATGGCTTGTTGTTTGCAACTACTTTGGTTGTCGGACTTTGGTTAAGAGAGTCGGTATAAAAGTCACAGAATTATAAACTCATGATGCTAGATCTTCAATTTGAGATAACGACAGCCATGTCCCCGCGAGAATCGATAAAAAGGTTCTGTATATATGTGTGTGTTTTTTTAGGTAAACAATTTACTCACCTTGCTAGAAGGCACAACGAACTCCCAAACCCCTTTTATATTTTGGGAAGTTTGGAGAATGATGTGATTAATTCAAAATACATTCTCATTTGCAATATAGATCACAAAAGTCTGAGATTTGACATTAATAAATTTATTTGATCTGACATTAATAGATTTATTAGAGATGTCATTCATAAATGTAAATGATTTTTAAATGTTTTCAATAATAAAAATTTAAATTTTAAACCAATTTATTTGATAACAAAGAAAAACCAATTTTGAGAGGTGAAATGTCTTTCCTCCTACACATACATAGGTTTTCTACGCATTATGATTTGAATACCATATTTTGGCCTTAGGGAGTTAGAACTTTGGTTTTATTTATACTAATAATTCATTGTTTAATATTATTTGGTTTGGTTTTATTTATACTAATTCATTGTTTAATATTATTTAGCTTGATTTAGACTAATAAAAACCCGAGATATATATATTTAGATTTATTTATGTATTGCATGATTTTGTTTTAATTGTTGTTAGTTACTTATAATGATAGTTACTTAATTTGTTTAAACATGCAAATTAAAATGTGGATTTTGATACATTGATATGAATTCAAAATTATGATATAAATGTACAACAGATATAAGACATGGCGTAAATAAGCATTCATTTCTTAATTGAATGTTGATGCAAAGATGGATTCTCATATCAAATTTGATCTTCCAGCACTAGCGAACTCTCTATGGGACAGGAGGGAATTGATGGGACGGGATCGAGACAAAGGAGTTGATAGGTCAGGTAGGTAATGGGATGTTCTAGCACCGACGAACTCCCTATGAGCTAGGAAGGATTTGATGTTGATGAGCGAGCAGCCACCAATCCAATCTTTATAATATGAAAGTGGTCAGGAAGTTGTCAATAGTATGACCAGAATTATGGGTTTCCTAATTATTATTTTTTCAATAAACTTGCCTATCGAGAAGTAGTCTCTCCATAAATTACTTATTGCAACTAACAACTCAAAAAAGATTCTGAATCTCTATTTGTTATCCATCGGCCCAGTTCCCAGAAAAACCTTTATGGATTGACATATCTACATGGATATGAGTTATTGATGAGCTAACACATATGTTTATGAGCTATGTAATAGCCAAATTATTGTAGTGTTGAGTGTTGAGGTAACCTAGATGTCATGGACATCAATAAGATAGTGTATACTATAAGTTTTACTTATGATTAATTTATGATTTCAAATATGGCTATGGTTTGTGGTAAGCGTGATTTTGACAGGACACATAGCTTGTTCAAAGTGGTTGTTTGATAATGTGACTCTAAGAGAAATATTTGCATAGTGTGGCTCAAGTTTTATCAAGAAGGGTGGAGATATTACGCATTGAATATCATGTTGAGCCTAGTTTCATTAAGAGGGGTGGAGGCATCACCAACAAATTTGGCATCTAAAACCTAGAGCCATGGGGGGGTTGTGTTAAGCCATGCTCCTCTAGACGTGTCATGGTCAGTGCCACTTGCCCATTGGGAAAGCTTGGTTGGGATAGTTGACATTGCTTATTCATTATATCTGGGTTAGATCAATGCAGTTGATCTCCCACATAGTTTAGCAAAGAAAATTCTAATATGTGGAAAATGGAAGTAGGTTAGGAAGGATAGATGATTCAAAGTTTATTTTAAATATCTACTTGGAGATTAGATGTGTCATTGTTTCCTTACTTGATACCTACCATGTTTAGAACACTTTACTTAATTCACTTTTGATATTTTCTTATGTATGATTGATACGTTATTGTAATTTTGTTACGTAAGATTATACAATGATGCATTTACTTGTTGCATTGTCTTGTATGTTTTATTATATACATATAGAGTCTATGCAATATCGATAGTGATTATTTATTGGTAAGGTTGTTTATATATCCTTATAACGGAGATATGTAACTCCTTTAGGACTCAATATGATATGACATCTAGCATTTAAAAAGACATTAACAACAGCAAAAATATATATTTCCAACATCAGCCATAAATAAAACATTTCATTGACCACTTAAAATTATAAAAATAAAATAAATAGAAAGAAAGTAATTGAAAGGAAAAAAATTATTATCCCACACATTGTTTTTTACATTTTATTATGTGAGTAATATGTATTGGAGTTAACAAGTCATAATCATAAATAAAATATTTTAATGTCTGCCTTAAATAAAATATTAATATCAACTTTATATATATATATATATATATATATATATATATATATATATATATATAACTTTTCAATACTATCTTTTTTAAAATAAGAAAGGTATATAGTGTTTTCATGTTTAGCGTGGAGTTGACACCGCATTAAAAATGATATTAATAATAAAAACATAATTTAATATGGACTTTAAATAAAATATTTCAATATAAAAATTTTAGAGGTGCAAACCTTTTTTAGAATCTAAATTTTGAGGAAATAATCACACCTTCGTGGATTTGATCTCTCTTGTTAAGTGATATATCCATAGTTAAATTTATCTATCTATACTCTAACTACACATATATATAGTGCTTATATATATTAGTACAATTACCTAATATATTAATTACTAAATTAGGTTGTTAACTATTTATTTAATCAATGGGTTAATGATTATATAAACTTATTGAATGCATAAATATTTAGTAGCATTAAATACTTTCAATGACTTTTATTATTAGTTGGTATAATAAAACAAGTGCTACATGGTAGCTATTACGTGCCGCTTAATTTAAATATACAAATGTTGCAATTTGATAAATAAATGATGGAATTTTGAATATATATGTGTGTGTGTAAAATATTGTGATTATATCAGTAAATAAAATATTGTGATTATAACAGTAAATCATCACTAAAATTAGGCACTCCGCATTATAAAATTGGTCCTCAATAAGGAGAGAAATCATTTGATTTATTATATTGTTTTGAAATATAGTTAGTAATATATAATCATTATTAGTTATTTCTTTTAATGTTATTGATAAGTAATAGTTTAAAAAATACATTATTGCAATTAAAATAATTTATTATTTTAAATGATTGGCAAAAAAATAAAATTTCCACATTATAAAGTATGATGCTATTTAGTTATATTTATAACGGATAGGTTTTGTTGTGAACATTATTTATATTTAAAGTATTTTACCTAATCACAATTAAAGAGGCAGCGAAGTTAAATTTGTACAAAAAGTGTATTTAGAAATCAAATTTGCACCATGTCAGTTATGGTACAAATATATGTCCGTAATGATGGCCCAATAAACCTGCACCCTGCACCAATCAAAAATAAATAAAAATTCAAATGTTTACATTACAAATTGCAACATTAATTTTTAGTCCACCAAAAACAAATATAAAAGTCAATGCACAATAGAATATAATAAGTATGTTTTTTTTATTAGGGTCCAGAGAAGTGACAAGTGACAGCCCAAAAGCATACAGAAATCAACCAGGCCATAGTTTTTTCGAATCCCTAAGCATTTGGCAATAAGAATTGAAAAATATTAACCAATCAGAGTTTAGAAAAATAGATTTATATAATATAAATAAATAATTAATAAAAATGATTAAAGTTAAACTATAGAAAAACATAATAAAAAAATTAAATCAAAATGAAATTAATGTCAAAACAATAGCAAAGCTAATGCAATATACCTGTAGCGGAAGATATAATAACATTTTAGGTGATAAGGAATTATACGTTGGATTTTGATATTTTCTGGTTACTATCACTCATCTAATTATAAAATTATTATTAATTGTAATTTTAAATTATTAAAAATATTATTTTTAATTAAAAATTAATTTAATAAAAAAAATAAACAAAATTATTGAAAAAATTTGTAATTGAAAGGTTTATATTTTTAATTATTTTTTATTAATAAAAATTTCAGAATATTTAATATTTATGTTGATAGATTTTTAAATTTTTTTATTGATTATTAGCAAATTAATTTTGTTTTTAATTTAACTATATTTTTTAAGTTGGGCATGACTACATCTTCATTATCATCTCCAAATACATCACTCGTATAGGGGGGAATTGATGTAAGGTTCCATGCACAGAAATTTAGTTTAAAAAAAATTAATCTAAGTATATATTTCAGCAGTAATGCATTTCAATGAAAATCAGCAGTAAAATTTAATTGAGAAACTATTCTATACATAAAAGAAATATTCTACACATAAAAGAAATACCTGGAATGCAGCTGATGGTTTAATGATGGCTCTCCTCCGGTGATGCTGTGGACAGTTGAACATTTCACAGAAACAATATAATCCTCCCAGCCGATCTAGGAACTATCCTAGATCCAGAAGATCACTCTTCTGCCCCCGTGCCCAGAATCCCAAGAACGATGAGACTCCCTTCGAGTGCTGATAGTGTCCTTCAATCTTTCCTTTTGACAGAATGCAGAATTTTTCCTCCAAAGACCATCCCCCTCCTCCTTCACATCCCTTTCCCTTATATTCATTTTCTCCACCGCCCTCAACTCCCATAGATATTATCTCATTTATGAGGGTGGGTATTCATTTAAGGAGATATTATGTTCATTTAAGGAGATATTTAACTCAGAGATAAGGTTTTGGGGTTAAGTGCATGAAATATCCATATTGAATCCTTATCTAGATACGTAGATGTGATGGCTTTATGTAAGGTCTTAATTTGAATTTAATTTGTATTATGTTTGTTTTTATCTTAATTAATTTGCCTTAATTAATTATATTATTACTTTATCGGTTCACCCATATATAATTTTTAACTAAATTATAATATGATTTTCTTAATTAACACTCTCCCACACATATGTAGATAGAGCGGTATACGTGTTAGGTATCCTGATGCAGGAGCATTAGCTCGGGAAAATACCTTGTATTTATTTAAACTAAGGGGTCTCATGTTTTTGAGAAAATATTAATTTTATGTAAATATTAGTGAGATTTTTGAGTGATTAAATTATATTTTTAATTAATTATATGTGAGGATTTGTAATGTTTCCAAACAACTGGAAAACATGAGAGAAATTAGACTTGAGATATTTGAGAATTAATTATGAGGCCTAAGTTAGATTTTAGTTTCAAGATTTTAGGCATAAATCTAGATTGTAGGATTTGTTGAGATATTTGAGGGCTTGTTGAGTTATTATAGGGATGTGAACCTAAATTGGTTCAATTAAATTTGTATAAATTAATATGCCTCAAAGGCAAAATAGAGAAGAGAGGTGAGGCTTGGATAGTAGAGATTGTAAGCCTTCGGCAATTGGAAGGGCCATGAATTTTGAATATCTGGCCATGAACAAAAAGCTCTTGTAATTGTTTGTTTATATATATATATGGGGATTTTGACTTTTGAGCCATATGCACATCGTTGAATTCGATTATGTATGAATATGTTTGATTTTAATAGACTTTGAGATGTGGCTCTGCACATGGTTGCAGGAATCGATATTATTAATATCGACATTGCAGTTGTTAATTGGAATAGCAAATCTTTGTGAACTAAATGAGAGACTAAGCGTGTTGGGTGAATCGAGTTTAATGTCAGGGTTGTGGGTTTGATTGGCATCGTTGAATGAAATGGAATTCTGCATATTTCAAAGCAGTGACTTTAAGTAATGTCGACTTTTTGTTGTGAAGGTTTGCAGATAGCGCACATTTGAAATGAAAATACATTGCCAAGAGTTTAAATGGCAATTCGAAGCCATCAATCATGAGTGGAAGGCCTGGTGAAATCGAGGGTTGAATAAGGTGGAAAAGCAAAGCGTGTGGAATTTCTTTCAATTTAAATCCTAGCAAAGATCGAATTCTCAAGGGGAAGTTGTGCATTGACGGGTTCAACTGACAGAATTTTAAGTCGAGTTTAATATCATTATAATTACAGATGGACCTTGAAACGGTGTGAGGGGTTTAAACCAGTCGATGGGTCAAGCCATAACGCAGAGGAAGCGCTGTTGCAATTGTGTGGAGGAATGTTATTTTGTTGGCATTCGGCTTTTAAACTAAATCTGAGTTTTATGTGAATCGATTGCCATAGTGGAAGTTTGTGTGTAGAGACATTGATATTAGATCAACGTTGAAACAATGATGTTCCGCAGAACTCTGTTTCCGAATTATGACATTGATTCATTAACTGGCCTCGCTAATAAGTTGCACATGAAGAGGGAGGGATTGATTGCATAAATCGATGTTTATTTGTGTTAAAATCGGTCAAGCAGAGATCGATTGGGAATCCGTGAACATTTTTAGAGATGCCGTGAGCATTTTGAACAATCAATCTTGGAAGGAAGGCTGGAGCGGTCCATTGGGAACGCATAATACAACATAGATCATGCGTAGGTAACTACAAATCAGATCACTGGAGGTTGATTATAAACGAACGTCCATAGTTGGATGAAAGCCAAAGGTACGAAGCATGGATATATGGACTCGCAAGGCGTAGTGGTGAATGGTAAGTTGAAGACTAACCAAAGTTCAGATAAGTTACGTTGCTGTGGCTGAACATTCAATTATTTGGCACATGAGTTTTAATACAATGTCAAGGATGTTATATATGTTGTCATTTGAGAAACGAAGGTTAAAAATATGAGTTATACTCAGGGTTTAATTCCAAGTTGAGATAGAGATATCCGTTATATGAAATTTGAACAACAGATTCATAATGAAGTAAATTCGACCTTTGATTATTACCCTTCTTTGTAAAAGGCATAAACTTCTGTAGATGAAGATTTTAAAACCTTGAATATGAGAGCTATTTGGGTTTATAGAAGAGCCTTGCGTATGTGTTGAACTATATATATTTGGAGAGTTTCACATGGAAGAGGTGAATTTTGGGTTTGATTAAGATATAAAGGTTGAACGTTAAATGAAAAGCCATATAGATAATGGCTAAGAGTTGATTGAAACCTTGGTGTGTAAGTTGTTGGTTTTAAATGTAAAGGGAGCTTCCACTTATGTGATGATTTTATAATCATAGTGAAATGATAATTTAAAGGATCTTCCGCAAATGATAGTTGTGAAATTGTCCAGACTTGGAGTCTTAATTGGGGAATTATTTGAGATGCATTTTTATATGCATGAGATGGAGAGATTATGGGCTTGCAGGGTTATCTTGCATCATATCCTGTTGATATTTCGTTATATCATGGCGAGATAAAATATATAGTAATATTCAATTCGTTATTCTTACTTAGGCAGTCTTAATACTAGTGCGGGGTATGCGATATAGGCATGTGTAGCTATCATATGCGTATGTCGTATACTCGCTAATGTTATTTTACTTATCAATTAGGAATGGGTTGTTACAATTGAGCCTTGAACATATGACTTCACATCAAGGACTGCCTTAATAGCCCACCAATCATCGTCTATTCAAGACCCCGTGGACCTTTTAATTTAAATTTTTAAGCGGATAAGTCTACCTATTTTAGAATAAAATATTTAGAATTTTAATTTAATTATTAATAGTGATTAGGCGGATGGTAGAGATTTAATCTCTATGGAATATTCTAGAATATTCTTAATAATAGTCATGAATCAAATATTGAGTTTATCTCAAAAGTAGTTATGCTCTCCCTACCCTTTTAATTAAATTGATAAATAAAAAAAATGGCATATTTACATGTGTTGTGGTTTTTTAGACTTGTCTTATTAGTAAGTCATGGTATTGGCCTATAATATTGTGACAAAGCTTATTCACAAATTAAGAGTCTCCATAGTAAAGTGAAGTTAAATATATGGGTGTGGATGTAACTCATATAATAATTATTTTTATATTTATAAATAATAATAATTTAAAATAAAGCTATAATTTAATTTAATTTTATGAGTTTTCTTACTCTTGATAATGTGACATAGATCGTGTCCAGTTGATCCCTATTTTGAATCCCAAAGAACTTCAAGCCGAAGCCAAAAAGTTGGGAACTCAGTTTTTACATTTAGGTTGTTTAAGAGTTGGAATTCATGCTTTGGTACATCCTGGAGTCGATGCATATGTGTTGGCCACAGTTCGTGACCTAACACATAATAAATACACTGATTCATTAATTGGAGGGATAGTGGCTCCACTATCAAACGGGCCAGTCTGGTTTGACTGTTACCCAAATTTCTCAGTGTCTGTCTTTGATGAAACATTGGCCGATATTCTCCAGCTTCAAATCCAAACCAATGGATTTGACATGAGAAGAAAAAGAAGGAATATCGCAGTTCAGTTTCGTGGCTGTTTTCGCCACACATCCACAATGTTTCCTGTTGTACTCCATGCACCCAGCAGAGAGTCTAAAACCAGTGTGGTTGTTCTTACAGATCCTAAGAATCATAAGATAGAACACCAAGCCATCAAGTGGGAGGATCTGCAATTTCCCCAGCACTGGACTGTTCCAAACCCCAGACCTCTGTCTGTCCAGAAAATTACCACAGCCAACATCACCGAAGATCAGTCTTCTGCTACTTTGTCTTTCCCTAGAAGATCTACCATAGATCGCAGAAGAATTGAAGCTGAATGTAAAAAGTCGCCTCGTTACATTTCACCCGATTGTACAGATACGGGTTGTAGTTCTGTTGTTTCTAATTGTAGTCATGTAGCCCTTTTTGAATTTGCACAAATCATTAACTTTCAGTCAGTTAATGTCCACAATGTCATCAAAGTGTCAACTTGCAGAACCTGGCTTATGCTGTTTTACATAGTAATCATAATCCCAGAACTGGTCAAGCTCCACCCAGTACTTCTGTCAATCCTTGTCCAAACCCTAAGTGCTCTGACATTCCTTTTCCTCATGAGGATGAGCACCCACGTGTTTTGATGATGCATCTTCTTCCCTCTCTCGAAGATGAAGATCCCCGATTGACTGAGTTATTAATAAACCAAAGACCACCTAAGAGTCCTAGGTATGGGTTGGGATATATTGAGCAAACCAATAAGTTGATACCAGAATGCAGATACAGAGATCTGCCGCCAGGTTGTAAAAAGCCCTCTGTTCCTGAAATCCATAATTTTTATACTCTCATGGATGGATGTCCGAGATCTGGAATCCCTGCAGAATGGATGAAACAAATGATAAATTGGGATTTGTTTACACATCCTCAGGCTGATGCTTTTGCAAAATCCTATCCAAAGGAAGAGAAGATGAAGCTTGCAGCAGAATGGAAAGAATATATGGAAAGGAAGTAAGTATGGATTTCATTCTATGCCTGGAAGAAAAGAATGGAAAATAATGTAGTATTGATGGCTGATACTACTACATCTTCCTCACATTCATGGACTGCAACTGATGGCAGTAAGATTGAGACCTCTACTACATATCCTCCTTTCAGAAGTATTATGTTAGGAGAAGGATCCAACACAGCTCATGCTAGTCCTCTGGTCCAGCATGATAATTCTTTGATGGGTTCTGAAGGTAGAGTTCAAAAAGTGAGTGAGCAGATAAATTGGACCAATACTGCACTCACAGGATTAGAGAAGAATGTTGCAAAGTCTCCCCTGGTCAAAGACCAGATTGATTCAGTCCAAGTCTCTGTGAATGATGTACATAGAGTCTTAAATTCTGTACAGTGTGACCTTCAAGTAGTTAGGAGTTTTTCAGAAAATTCTTCTATTAAATTTGATGAGATTGAAAATTGTGTCATAGATCAGTCCCTTGCCACCAGACAATCTGTTTATAAATTGTCTGAAAAATTTGAAGGATTAAATGTCAAGAAGGCCAGCAAGCCCATTCCAATGTCATTCATTGCTGGTAAAGGAAAAGGTGTCGTGCCTCATGAGATCCCTAAACCTGAGTCAATTCCTCCTGTCTCTAGGTTTCCTCATCTCATGCCAAGAGAAGTTCCCCAGTTGTCTCTTACCCCTGTGGCAGAGTCAAAACCTGAGTCACAGCCAGTTGAAGGAAAATCTGAGAAGATTACTATTGTTGAATTTATGAAAGACTCAAAGTCTAAAGACCATGTCTTTCCTATCTATGAGCCCTTAGAAATTCAGTATACTAGACAAGCTCCTCCTGACCTTGCTGGTGTAGGAAAAATTCCACCAAGGGAAACATTCCATGAAGGGAGTCACAAGGAGTGGAACATAGATAACATGTCCGCACATCAAATCAGGCAAATATTGGATCAAATGATCATTGAATACAAGTTGATGTGTGTGGAAGGAAAGAGTGAGATTGAAGCCTGCAAGTCTATTATGCAGTGTTTCACTGGCACGCTGGCTAGATGGTGGGAACTAGAATCCTCTCCTGCGTTGATTGATAAAATGGAGAAGGAGATTCTGAAGGATGAACAGGGTGACATCATGTTCAACCTTGATGGCACTGCACAATCCAATATGATCGGTGCTCTCACAGCATTGATCCAGGAACATTTTTGTGGCTTGGAATATGTTGCTGCAGATAAGCATGAGATGATTTTGATGAATCTAAAATGCAACAACATCAATCAGTATGAAGACTTCCATAGAGATTGGATACAGAGAATATTCTTGGTAAAAGATCCCAAGAATATATTATGGAAGCAAGTCTATCTAGCAGCCCTGCCTTCAAAGCTAGTAGACATTTTGAAAATGGAAGATGCCTTCCCTCTGCCTGTGGAGACTTATGTGTGGGGAGATTTTTATGGCATCATAACAAAAGTTTTGATTTCTTTATGTACCAGGTCAAAGATGCAGAAGTCTATTGATAAATTGAACAGACTTCCTGGTACAAAATCTTTTTGCAGTAAATATGGCATTACAGTGGATGATCCCCTTGTGCACAGAAGAAAGCACAAGCGACAAGCAAAGAAGGCTTACAAAAGAAGTAAGTCTACTTACAGACTGAGTTCTGCCAAAAGAAGAGAGCTTCGCAGACCTAAGGAGCACAGAAGACCTAGAGCCCCAAAGAGGCAATCCAGATGGAGGCCTAATACCCATTATTACCAGCCCCATGATATTCGGCCCAGAGATGCAAAGGTGGCCAAAATGCAAGATGTTGAATGCTGGTTATGTGGTCAAAAGGGACATACTTCTAATATGTGCCCTACTGCTCTAGAATCCAAAAGAGGTCTAGGTAAAAAGTCTGCAAAGTATGCTAAGAATAAACAACCTTCTACCTCCCAGACCACTATCAAGCAAGATCCCGACGCCTGTGCCTATTGTAAATCTACTTCCCATAGGATTTCTGATTGTCCATCCTATCCAGGTCGTCGTCTGTCTATTCAACAACATGCCATTGATGATAACTCTTCCTCTGATGACTACTCTTCTTCCTCCTCTGAAGAGCAAGTCAATATGTACTGCCAATGCTCAGACCCAGATGCCTGTAAATGTGATTCTTCTGAGTCTGATTCTGAGTCTTCTTATTCCTCAGCTGTGGAAGATCCACCTCATGTCCTCATGGCCCAAACCGATGATGATCTCAAATTTTTTGCCCAAATTAGAGCCATGGATGAAGGAGATTTGAAAAATGCCCTCCTTTTTGCATACATGAAGAATCTTCCTGGTTCTTCCCCTTCTTCCAGTTCCTCTAAGAAGCCCAATTTTATCGAAGCTTCTTATGAGCGTAATACAAAGACGTATCTCCAACATCATAACAAAGCTCGTGGCCTCACTTTGGGGGAGGTGAGTAAGGAGATACATGATCTGAAAACTGAGGTGCACAACATTAAGAATGAACTTGCTGTCTTGAAATCACAGAATACACAACAGCCGACAACAGTTTTGTCGAAACAGCCGACAAATTATATTCAGCACACTCAGCCACATACTGAAGTCCAGACCTCATCAGGTAAATTTGTTTCATCAGGCTTCAGTGAGATTGGGGACATGCAAGTCCTTGCAGTTCAGTATCAGCAACACCATATACTGGTAAATCTTTCTGTTGCTGGTCATGTCTATCAGGTTATTGCTTTAATTGATTCTGGCTCAGATCTTAACCTGATTTCTAAGCATATAATCCCTTCGAGATATTGGACTACAGCAGAAAAAGAAGTTCAGGGATTAGGAATGAAGCAATTAAAGTTTGAAGTTTCTACAGCCACTGTCTGCTTTGATTCCAAATGTGTGAAATTATCCTTAGCAGTCTCAGACATTCCTGTTGATTGTATTTTGGGTAATGTGTTTTTAGCAGCAGTAGAACCACATGGGTCATTTAGATTTCCTGATGGATCTGCAGGAATCTTTATTACTGTTTCTGGTAAAAGATTTGAATTACCATATGTTTCCAGAAATAGAATCTCACCCATGGTGCAGGTAATCAAAGAAAAAGAGAAGAAACTTCAGAAAGTGGAGAAAAGCCTGGTTGAGCTCAAAGATCACAAGGAGACCATTAGAGTTAAAGAACAATTGAGCTCTCCAGAGATTCAAAAGAAGATTGCTGAAATTCAGAAAGAGTTTGAAGAAACATGCTGCTCTGAAGAGCCGAATGCCTTCTGGCATAGAAAGCAGCATAGCATTGAGCTGCCTTACAAGGAGGGATATACTGGCAAGCCTTGTAAGTCAAGAAGCACCCCTATGTCTATCCGTGACAGGTAGCATTGTCAGAATGAAATTGAGCAGCTTCTACAGAAGAAGCTAATAAGAGAATCTAGTAGCCCATGGAACTGCTATGGATTCTATGTAAATAAAAGAAGTGAACAAGTCAGAGGAGTTCCAAGATTAGTAATAAATTATAAGCCTCTGAACAATGTGTTAGCAGATGACACTTATCCGATCCCCCATAAAGGTGATCTGATAAGAAGAATTTCAGGAGCCAAGGTGTTCTCCGAGTTTGATTTGAAGTCTGGCTTCTGGCAAGTAGCCATTGCAGAAGGTGACAGATGGAAGACTGCATTCAGTGTCCCCCATGGACATTATGAATGGAACGTAATGCCTTTTGGACTGAAGCATGCACCATCCAAATTCCAAAAGGTAATGGATTCTATTTTTAAGCCTTATGCAGAATGGTTGCTAGCTTATATAGATGATCTGCTAATATTTTCAAAGAATTTAAATGACCATTTCAGACATCTAAAAATCTTTATGAAATTGGTCAAAAGGAATGGTCTTGTCCTGAGTAAGAAGAAAATGGAATTGTGCAGAACAAAGATAAAATTCTTAGGACATGAAATAGAAAATGGCCAGATTGCTCTGCAGAAACATGCACTGGAATTTGCAGATAAATTCCCAGATGTCATCATTGACAAAACCTAGTTGCAGAGGTTTTTGGGTTGCCTCAACTATGTGAGCAATTTTTATCCTGATTGTGCCATTGACAGATCTCTGCTGAATCAGAGATTGAGAAAGAACCCGAAGCCTTGGACCGATAAGCACACCCAGGCAGTAAAAGAAATCAAGTCTAAGGTTAAAAATCTGCCCATATTATATGTTGCTGATGATAATTTTTATAAGATTGTTGAAACAGATGCCAGTAACATGGGTTGGGGAGGTGTGCTGAAGCAAAAGCCTACAGAAGACGATCCAAAATAAAAAGAACAGGTTGTTTTGTTTGTCTCTGGAATTTGGAACAAAGCTGAGAAAAACTACGCTCCTATCGAAAAAGAGGTAAAAGCAGCCTGGTATTGTATGAAAAAGTTTTCTGTACATTTGGCTAATAAGAATTTCCTGCTTAGAACAGATGCCAAGGCACTGGAGAAAGTGCTAACGAAGGAGATCAAGAACCCAGAAGATGCAAAATTTACACGATGGCAAGCTCTCTTTGCATATTTCAGTTTTAAAGTTGAACATATTAGAGGTTCTGATAATTGTATTCCAGATTTCCTAAGCAGGGAATACATCTAGCATCAAGAACAGGAGGATGGCCCTGAAGAAAAAGTGCAGCTTCATTGCATGGTCATTCTGATAGAATGGAACCAGGCCTATAAAAGGGAAGAGCTCAAATATATTGCAGATGATGAGCCATGGCCTGTGTATACTGAGAAATGGAGGCCAACTTGGATCCTCCGAAATACCCAAGTGTTGGACGACAATTTACAAAATCATACTGATTTGCAGCACTTGGTTCCAGGAAGGAAAGTGTACCCTAAGGGAAATCGGTGGATACATGAAATGATGTATTCACACAGCATGGCAGCTTCACATGAAGCCGAGCGGTCACTTTCAGAAGATTTTTGGGATCTGTTTGTCATTAGTACTGGAGGCAGTGACAGATCCAAAGAATATTACAAGTCCTTTGTAATAAACAGAGTCAGAAAAATCGGCCCATACACTCATGGCAAGTTCATTTCATGGCCGCATGATGATCCAAAGCTTTTATTTCCTGACACTGTTTACAATTTTGCAGGTTATGAGAGATTGTGGTGGGATTTACTCAATAAAGATGGACCAGAAGAAACCCATTACACCAAGCTAAAATTTGCCCCTACATGGATTAATGGGAAAGAATCACAGATTCATTGGTTAACTACTTGGTGGTATCATTATGGTCTTAGTCCATATAGCATGGATCCTAACTTTTATAAATCATACCATAGATTATTTTGTGAAGACTGTCTTGCAGGACCAGCTGGTGAATGTTTTCACTATCCTTGTAAAACAGTTGGAGAAATTGCTAGTCTGGAACATAAGATGTTAGGAAATCCAATACTAAAGATGCACATGCAGATGCACTACCAGTGGTTGGTCATGACAAAGATCAAACACCAGATAGTACTCAACAAGCCTATGATCGTCCGGAGAATATACATGAAGGCTTGGGATGATGAGTTCTATCATCTCAGATATCCAGGCATAAAGATTCTTGATGAACCTGCAGCAGAAACCAGTACAAGTGGTCCTCGGGAGCCCCACTCATGAAAGGTTTTCCCTGTGTAAATAATGATCCCTAGTCACGGGTGTATAGTGACGAAGCTTTTCTCTTGGACTTTTCCTTCGTCCGAAAAGTATCCAATGTGTAATCAATAAAGTTTGATTCCTCGTGGGCCTTTGTAAGGTATCCACTGTGTATCCACTAGCACTATCACTTTAGTTTGTCGGTATGACAGATCTCCGTGCGGATGTCACCTCTTGGTGTTACCCGAAGGCGATGATCTTCTGCCAAGTGTCATTAATCGGGCGGTGCATAGTAATGTTTGTCCCCCTCTCATTCCTATATAAGGAGAGGTAAGGCTCATTTGGAGGCACCGGTTGTTTGAGTCTTTTGTGTTGTGTTTAGAGTCCGAGTATTCTCTCCCTGCTCTGCGTCTGCGCCATCTTGGTGATCTGCTCGCATCACGGAATTCTTACTCACAGTCCTTAGGTGAACTGAGAAGCCTGCGTGTCTGTTCATGTGACAGGCAAGAACCTAAAGTGGCCAGTTCATTAGTGAGTCTGTATATTTTAATGTCTGTGTGTTATAAACTCTGAGACAGAGTCTGTTACTCGGCCAGGAAGCCTCTGGTAAAGATCGCTCATTCGTGAGTATCAAAGTCCAGTAAATGCCGAAACAGTCCATCTCTGATACAGAGACTGAATCCATATTGTAATCTGATTGTGAAGCATTCTGATAATAAAGAGAGAAGTGTTTTTCATCTGGATTTCCGCATTAAGTGTTATTACTCTGTGTGCTTTAATATTGCTGTTAAGATACTTGCATTGCTCGAAAGTTCGCCAGATTCGCCGGAGTTCGCGAAGTGCTACGGATCGCTGAAGGCCGTTTGAAGGCGTGGAAGCCGTGGTTTTGGCCGTTGAGAGCGTGAGGGCATAAGTAGGTTCGTCTGGGTTTACACTTGGGTTCACATAAAGCAGTGTTCAGAGACACTTAACAAAGCCAAGTCGGTAAGCAAGCTTTTGAGAAGCCTCTGCTAGAAATTGTGCCAGAAGCCAGACTTCAAATCAAAATTTCGTGGCTGTTTTCGCCACACATCCACAATGTTTCCTGCTGTACTCCATGCACCCAGCAGAGAGTCTAAAACCAGTGTGGTTGTTCTTACAGATCCTAAGAATCATAAGATAGAACACCAAGCCATCAAGTGGGAGGATCTGCAATTTCCCCAGCACTGGACTGTTCCAAACCCCAGACCTCTGTCTGTCCAGAAAATTACCACAGCCAACATCACCGAAGATCAGTCTTCTGCTACGTTGTCTTTCCCTAGAAGATCTACCATAGATCGCAGAAGAATTGAAGCTGAATGTAAAAAGTCGCCTCGTTACCTTTCACCCGATTGTACAGATACGGGTTGTAGTTCTGTTGTTTCTAATTGTAGTCATGTAGCCCTTTTTGAATTTGCACAAATCATTAACTTTCAGTCAGTTAGAGCCATTTAAAGGTCATAAATGAAAGATGCTAGAATATAGTCCCCTATACACCAAGAGATGGAATTTCAAGTATTAACTACCTTGCTCTAAATCCATGTTTACATTTTCACATTTACCTAATATAATTATGAAATTACAATGCAAATTATCAAATAATAACAAATGGTATCGTGTGGATAAACATCATTAATTTTAAAGGGGGGAAATGTTGTCTATAGACATACATCAACCTCATTTATTAATATAGTTATAGTTGTGCCAGTAATAATTTTTTCTATACAAAATAATTTCTATAAAATTTTTAATAAAAATAATTAATTGAAAAAAATAATCTAAATATTTTATATTTTTAATTGAAAAATAACTCAATTAAAGATTGCCATGTTATAAAGTTTTGTATAAATCATAAGATTAAAGATTTAAATTATATTTACTCAATGAAAAAAAATTGTAAAAAATATATATTTTTTAAAATTTTGCAATATTAAATTAGTTTATATATTTAAAAAATAATGAAAAAAAGTTATTTTACTAGAAAATCATAAAAAAATATATAAAACTATTAAAAAACATATAAAACATTAACTTTGTTTGAAAATACATACATATAACAACTCTTTATTTATGTATTATTTTTAACATATTCAAAATTATGACAGCATCTACTAAACTCCTAGAAAGTTGTCCATATTAATATATAATACAATTAAATATACACTTTCATGTTACATTAAATTTATATAATGTTGAGTCTAGTTTTGATTTTAGTATTTGCTTATAAACATTTTCTAATAATTTATTTTTTTCCCTTATGACGTTCAATGATACGATATCTATCCGTTCCTCGAGTCTATTTTCTTGGTTGTAAGAGAGAGTCAAAAGCGGAATTATATTTTTTTCCCTTGAAATAAATAGTGAGATGATAGTTTTTAATTGGTTGGTAAATAATCTTAATGCCCCTGTCACGTGAATTAGTGCCCCGCCTCTTTTGCAGATGCACTTATTTAAACTGCATACGGTATGGACAAATAATTTTAATGCCCTTCTCTCCTTTGCAGACGTGAATTAATGTCCCAGACATGAATCACGATGCTACAATGAAAAAAAGAAAAATATATATTTAATAATAAAAAAAAAAAATAATAAAAAGATTAAAATTAAATTTGAAATGAGAGTTAAATTAATGTCAAATCAGTGAGTAATCTAATGGAATATACTTGTGGCGGCAGGTATAATAAATGGTTATGGTGAGTTGTTATAAGTTTTAGGAAAAATTATAGAGTTGCATTTATAAATTGGGGGAAATGAAAGGCTTTGCATTCTAAGAATTATGATTTTTTTATGTAATTTTTTGGTAGTTTTATTTTACTTTATCTTTTTTTCAAAAATATTGGTGGGGAAGTTAATGGCTATTAATGAGGGTGATAGGGAAGATTTGGGAAATGTGTGGAAACTTTATAGATAGAAAGGAGGAAGTTGTTTTGAGGGAGGAGAAAAGAGGTTGAAAGGTTGGAGCTTATTGATATATTGGATGAAATTTTTGGAAGAAATATTTTCTTGTGACAATTTTCTTAGAGCATGTTGTACTTTTTTGTTCTTGGAGTTATAGGGGCAAAGTGCCAAGAAATCAAAATGTTTCTTGGAGCTAGGAAGTTGGCTAGGCTTCATGTTGGTTGGGACAAATATTTTGTTTCACTATGGATAAGTGATGAAAGAAATCTTTGGATGCATCTTTCTATTAAACATTAGACCACCTTACAATTGATCAAAGTTAGTGACTGGGGAGATGTTTTTATTTGTATTTTGTTATATTTATATTTAAATGTTTAAATCTTAAAGTAAAGGCATGATGCTACTAATTTCCTAGTTAATCTTATCCTAGGAAAAAGAAAAATAATTGTTTAAATTAAGAAGATATATCATTGTGAAAACGAATAAGAATTACTATTATGTTGTATATTATTCCGTTTAAAGAGAAACAAAATTGTTTTTAAAACAAAATTCATAATGCTATGTATTTAAATGAGCAAATATTATTTCATAGCACATCGTGGAGAGGTGCTACATTTAGGTTGCTTGTATGACCATATCCCCTTTCCAACCAATGCACTCTAATGCAACAAGTATCATATATAGTAATACATTAGCTCACACGTATGAATACCTATGCTTGATACTCCTAAATAAAACTTACAGTTTGTTGTTATTATTAATATCACTTAACTAGGACTATAGTTAAGCACTTGAGACACCAAAATTGTATTTAGTGTGTCCTTTTGGTAAGTGTAAAGGATTTTCATAATATGCACATGGGAGGCATGTTGAAGAATCAATGCAGATATATATTAGGGTTTGATTCTTCGATCTTGATAATTACTTGTGATTATGTTGCCTTCTTTTACTTCTTTATTATCTTATCTTTCATCAAGAAATTACCATATTATGTGTGTATGAAGATTAAAAACAAGAGACATAAGATATAGGCACTATTCCAGTGCAAAACCCCCCTCGAGGGGAAAAACCAATCAAGATAATTCTTCCTTTCAATAGTATTCTTTGAGACTTCACCCTAGACATAAGCCAAACTTTCCCTCCACACCAATTCAACCTTCCAGATCTTCGATCTAGCAACGACAAATTCCATTCTTCCAGCAGCTTCGCAGATTTGCAACAATAACAACATCCAAACTTCAGATACTTCGATCTCCCAAGGGAGACCACGAAACAAAGAGATTCCCTCAACAAATTTTTTATTTCCTTTTTCTCTTTCTCCTAGACCCAGCTCAGACTTCTTTTGCTCCCTTCTCCAATTTCATATTTTTTCCCTTATTGCGGTGAATTGCAGTGAATGAGTGAGCAAATGAATTCGAACTCCTTGCATTTATAGCCTTCTAATGGGTTCAAATTCCTCCCTTTGAGATCAACTTGATGTGGAGGGATACTAGACCACTTTTGACTAAAAAACAAACCTAATTACACAATTCAAAAGCCCAAGGAGGGTCAATATAACTTTGTAATGACTAACCTAGAAGTCCACAATTGGGACCTTATACTAAATATGACCCAAGCATGAAACCCATGCTTTACTAAGTCATTTAATAATAAAAATAAATGTCAAAATGATAATATAAATTCTTTTTCTTTAATTCTTTTGATGAGTACAATAAATATAAACTATGAAGATCGAACCTAGTTACAATCCTCAACACTCCCTCTTAACTACAACGGGAATATCTCAAGCTATATGAAACTATAAAGAACTTTAGGCACCGTAATGTCATGGACTAGATTCCTCACTAGGGCAATCTATCCATTTGGTGACTCGTCTCTTTAGGCACAGTAATGCCATGAACTAGATTCCTAACCAAGGCAATCTATCATTTTGGGACTAAGGTGGACTAAAGCTTTCAACCTCTATAGGTACCATCAGGCTTACTTACTAACCACCAACCTGTTGCAAAGTGTAACTAGATTCGGTCTTCATAATGACTATGTAATTATGAATTTATGTAATGAAGAAGAAAAAGATAATAAAATGTATTTTTGTAAATCTTGCTTCATGGGTTTCACGAGCAAGGAGTTTTTATTATAGGTCAAAGAATTCTTCTTGATGTCTTTTAGGGATTTGTCATCTTGTCATAAATGTATAATTTAGAGTCATGTATTTGAAGGATTGTTACATTTGTAAAGGTCAAAAAGTATGCCCCACGACCTTGTCATCATGCTCTATAAATTGTTGGAAGAAGTCGGCTTGAAGATGTTGTAGAATACCCCTTGAAAGGTTGGTTCAAAATAGATACAACAGTTCACTAACAAGTCGACTAATTACAAGGACAAACAACTATAAATACCTCAGTAAATTACACATAAATTACAGAGGATAATTCGTGCATCTCTAAGATTCTCGAGCTCAATTGCAGGAGGCAAGTTCGAATTATCTATGTGGATAAGTTCAGATCAGGTTCTGAGATAAGTGCGAAGTGAAAATCTATTAAGTGTGAAATAAGGAGGACATCTCAGCGTGGAAAATCATTGTGTTTAGGTCACAAATATTGAATAATATCTTTGAGATCTCGAACTTGGAACAACTCGGATCTGTGGCATTTTAGAAGAGAGAAATATAACTTAGTGTGAAGATAAGTGTGTAGAATGAAGACAAGCGACCAAGAATAATAAGAAGTGCAAGGTGTGCACGCTCTAGGTTAGTCTATAGATTGGATATTTCTGAAAGAATATACACAACGTGAAGAAGTGTTTCCACAGTAACAAAGAGCCATTGAAGTTGTGTCTCAAGTGTGTATAAAGAAGGGATAAGAAATAATCTCAAGGAGGCCAACGATATGTCAAGGAAGAGAAAAAGGAAGATCACTGGGAATCGAGCTTTTCTAGTCCTGGTGCAAAGTAGTGCGGGAAGAAGTTCAGCATAAGAAGCCTAGTGAAGCAATGACAAGGCCTTGAAGGCATACAAGAGTCAAGGGCCTGTGTCATGGTCATGGTACTTATCAACTGAAATTCTATAAGAAGAATTACTTGTGGGTTTTCCTCTCCAAGACGGAGAGGTTTTTGCCCTGGCTTGAACAGCCTAAACTTTGTGTCTCTTGTGTTTTGATAATTGACTTGATAAAAGATACAATAAGCTAATAAAGAGAAGATCTAAGTAAGAGAAATAAGTTCACAAGTGATTATCAAGAAGAGAATTGAATTAGACTATGACCTACCAAATTATCAACATGGCATCAAATCTAAGGTGCTAAAAGACAAGGGCTACTTAGCAAGGAGAAACTTAAGGAGGCAAGAATCAAAGTCAAGGTCAAAGTTTGCGTTGAAAAGTCAAACCAGTTTACAAGGAAGATTCTCAAGCTATTTCAAGAAAGATTTTCAATCTCTTTCAAAGGATCAACTCATAAAGAAAATAATCTTTTCCAACAAAGATTTATATTAAAAACATTGTTGGAAGGAACATCATCTTTTGAAGACATCCTAGAACACCTACATTAGAGAATTCAATCTAAGAAGAAGCTCTTGACTTCATCTTCATCTGAAAGTCACTCTAATCAAGTAAGTATCTATGACATTATTTAAATTTGTCAAGGTGACTTATTGCAAAGAAAGCAACAAATTGGTTGGGTCATCAAACTTTAGTGCATCGAAGAAGAGGACGGATTTGAATCTAATTGAAGACGAAGTTATGGACTACATCGAAGGATCTACAATTCAACCCTCAAAAGAAGATGCTCCAACTCATGCCAAGTACATGAAAGGAGAAATCAGAGCCCAAAGGATTCTCATAGAATCCATTAAGGACTCTCTCATACCCTATGTGTCAAAACTGAAATCTGCAAAAGAAATATATGAGAAACTAGTGGAGCTATTCTCTGTGAGTACTGCAGGAGAAGAAATATATTTGAGACAAGAACTATACAAAATGAAATTGTCAAGAGAAGAAGGAATCACTTCATACTTTATGAGAATTTCTGAAATAAGAGATCAACTACAGGAATTGTGAGAAGTAATGTCTAATACTGAGAGGACTATCGTGGTGCTGAATGCTCTACCAAAATAATGGTGAAACTTCACTTCAAGCTTATACGGGAAGAAATATGGACAAAGTACGATGCTTTGGATGTAATGAACTTGGGAATTATAAAAGAGATTGTCCTAAATCTGGAAAGGACAAGAGGAAAAATGAAGAAGCCCATGTCAAAAATATAAGGGAATAACTTGATATAAAGAAATCTAACAAAGAAGAAGTGAGAGATCTCTATTATGATTGAGATCATCTTCTTCTTTAAGTGATTTCTGTTGGCTGTAAAATAGTATGATAGGAAGCAATGTATATTAATAGCATCATGATAGAAGCATGGAAAGAGCTCTAGGTGAAACAGATCGTGGAAAACCTCACCGATAACAATATTGATGGAAGGCAGTCATCAAGATCAAGGGTCACCTAGAAACATGTGCTGACACTCTCTAATAGAATTATTTATGGATTCATTGGTTAGAAAGATGGCAGAAAGGTTTCATCAATAATTCTATGCTTTATAATTCTGGGATTAGGATGTGGTGACATATTGATGAAGCAGGTCAAGGGAATGAAATTTTTCATTTGAGTAAAATTTCTATAGGATGAATCAAAGGAAAAAAGTATGAGGTATATATATTTATATGTTGACACTGGATGTTGTGAATTCATGTCATATGGTTGCAGGTAATAGACTTCTACTTTAGAAGTATGATTAAAGAAAAGAGTATCTCTTCCATTACACAAGTTTTCATTAACAGATGAAATCAAATTAATATATCCTCATATGGAATATGAGGTGGTTGTAGATAAATAAGGAACTGGAAATTGGAATTTCCTAGGAACGAAGATGTGTAGAAAGGAAGAGATCATGGAGTGCAACCATGTCAAGAGGCGGCTATCATCCAAAAGATAAGAATATTTGACTAGAAGATCTCCTAGGAGGATATGTAGACTCTGATATAAGTCTGGTAAAGAAGAAGACCCTTAACAAGACATGTATTTAGGAGATGTGTCAATCTGAATAGAGGATGTTGATGCCAACAGGAAGATGTCATGATGAAAGATCATCATTGAGATAACTTTTGATTTAAAATTTCATATGTATATGTTTATCTGGATGAATTTATGCAGGGTTTCCAATCTTGTGAAAGGATGTAAGATCCTTGGAGATGGTCTGAAAGACAAGAACATGGCATAAAAGTGGACCAGATAAGGAATTCTGATAAATCACTTTCTGATAGCTGAAATGACTCATAGATGAAAGTGATGGATGATTTGTGCCCTATGAAGCCAAAGGTTGAATATTCATTAATACCGAAATCCATGACATCGAGGGGAGGAATTCTTCATGAGAAGATGGGTATCTCACCATTGCTACTGCAGGTCCCTAATTGAGAGGTAGCATGGTGATAAGTTTCTTGCTTGGAAGAAAATTGAATTATTTCCTTCCTGAGTTAAGAGGAAGTAACGTATATGATTCTCTAATACATGTGTTGTGCACTGGATCAGGAATAAAAAATGTAAGTCTTAGTTTAGTCCATGTGGAGAGAATGGATAGACACATCATTCTGGTCTTCACTTGGGAAGACAAAACTGAGGATTGCGTAATCATATGGCATTCGATACTCTTTGAGAATGTGATAGGGAATTAAACATAAGAGTAGTTGGAGACCGATATTCTTTGAGGGCTAGCTACTTGTTATCACTCTAATAATTCTCAGGGTTGTTAGCCTTTTTGGTTTAAAGAATATTAGAGGTAACCACAAACCTAATTTTAAGCTTTAGGATCTAGCCTTCCTAATGCTTAGATAAGGATCTCTCTATATGATTTATCTTTGTTGATTTTAGTTGATTTTAGGCTAGTTATGTGGGACTGATTGGGATTTTGATTTTGGGTTTGGTTTGGTGGTGGAATCACTGGTTCAGATGGATAGATGTAGGTCTGAATTCCATTGGGCTAATGGAGTCAAAGTGTCAAGTAGTCAGAGTAGAATCAAGGTTCTAAAGGGAAGTGTTCACAGGGAAAGATAGCTGAGTAACTTCAGATCCTTAGGCTTATGGTAAAATTATTTCAATCGGGATGAGAAAGCAATTAAGGGTTCTCAGATCCAGATAATGAGGGAAATGACAGAGATCAATCGAAACAAGGGAGTATTTAAGAATTCCCTAATCTGGATATCAGTAGAAAACATAAAAATGAAATAACAGTTCAAGACAGAGTGTTTTTAAACATATTTTGAAATAATATTCCTGTTTTACATTTAGATTTAGAAAACATGCAAGTATGTGAAAACTCCAAATAAAACCAAATAACAATTGAGAGTACTTCACTGAAGTGGCTCAACACATGAATCCTATAATATAATCTCTTTATTACTCAATGCATTATGCTGACTTGAAAATGGTACAAAGAACCCTCTGGTTTATATCAGTACATTTATAGAAATGTTTAGTAATCCACAATCCACCCTCAATACTTTAAAATGTGAAATATTTATACAAAAACTGTTACAAAATATCTTAAAAAAAAACTTAGGAATTATTCAAGGAAAAATAAATATCTTCATGCAAGAATATAGAGACAATTATCTAACTAATGCAAGTTGTCCCTACTTTTACTGAATTTTTTGTTTTGTTGTCTTTGATCTTTTGCTGATTTGTCTCTGATTGTTTCTCAATGAAGGCTGTCTTTTAGGCAATTGAGTGTCCTTCACATTGGCTTTATCTTTCACTTTGCTTTATCATATCTGTTTTGACTTAACTTATTTCTTTCATCTCATACACTTTAACTATGATACTTTTTTACTATCAATGTTGTTTTTACACTTTAAACTTTGGCTGCTCTGCTTACTGTTTTACCTTCACAATAAATCATTCAACTTTTCGCAATTCTCTGCATCTGGTAACTTGATTTTTACCATCCTTCTGAATATCTCATCAGCCTCTTTATACTTTGAAAAAGTAGGTTTGTTGATGAATAAATGTTTTACCTGATGTTGTAGGTAAAAAAGGTTCTCAAAACTCTTGTAAAGCACTTTCCCAATTGGAATTCCATGCATCGTTGAATTGTTGGCTTGCTCCTTTGCCACCTCTCTGAGTGTTTTATCATAATCTTCTTGTTTTATCAACCTGTCATTTATAACCATTATATTTGGCAAGCCTTTTTTCCTCATAGTATCAAAATTCATCATGAATCTAGTTATGCCAAGCTCCATGTTCTGACACTTTTCTTCTAACTGTATCATTAAGTTCATTTTTGAAATTAGCTTCCTAACTTCAAGAATTGTATCTGTCCTGTCACTAATTCCAATTTCTTCTAGTTCATGCTTATTTTTGGAATTAATAAACTTAATGATTTCATTAACCTCTTCTGGCTTCTTACCAATTTATTCTTTTATTTTTTGGATGGCTTCACCTACTACTTTGATTAAATCTTTTTGCTCAGAAATGACTTGAATGAATGGCCAAATATCATTGACAGATAAAATGATATTGGCCCATAACTATTGCCTGGCTTGTGCCATTGGTTCTTTCAGTGTTAAATCTTTTTCTAATTTCTTCAATTTCTTTGTCAACCTGTTTGTATTCTGTACTTCAATGTTGTGCATAATCTGGACTAATTTATTCTCATCATCCAAAATTTTCAACTGTTCTTTAATTTTGTTGATTTCATTTGTCTGAATGGACATTTCTTGCATTTCTTTAACAAGTTTACTTACTTCATTTGTAGGTTGTGATGTTGTTGTAGATGAATATGTTGTTGAAGTAGTTGCTGATGTAAAAGGAAGTGTTGTAGCTATTGGAACTGAAGGGGCCAGTGACTCCGTTAAGGTGGAAGGAACAACTATAGTGACTGCAGGACTAACAGTGACAAGGACTTCTTCAAATCTGGCCTTTTTCTCCTGCACTAACTTTTCCATTTATTTTAGTTGGGCAATTAACTGAAGAATGAGATTCATCATCTCATCTTTTTTTCCTTCATATTCTAACACTTCCTTTTCCTGTGGATGTTCAGTAGGAGGTAGTTTTAGTTGCTTCTTTAATGCAACAATGTCTGCATTATTTTTCTTTATGAGTTCATCTGCAACTTTGACATTTGTTAGATCATATCCTACTTCAATAATCAAATCTTCCAGATATTTAATTCTGTTATCCTTAGCCTGCGAGGATGCCTTTTCTAACTTTAATTGATCTCTGATGTTCCCTAGAGTGTTTTGCAGCTTTTGTACACTCACAAATTTGTTTGTCATGGTAGAATATATCATTTCACCAGCTTGTTTGTGAAATTATATTTGGTCAATTGGATGAAGATCTTTTGCTTGAACTTCATAGGATGTCTTTTTATAATCTGCTAATGATTTGGGATGCTTTACTGTGGGCTGCAGGTAGGTCATCTACATTTTCCTAGTCTTGTAGTCAAATGCAAAAAGCAATATGCTTTGGCCACTAGGTGGTTGTTTCCAGTATTGGGTATATGTATCAGCCTTTAAGGCCTCATTTCTGATCTTGATCTCTTTATACTTCAACATGATGTCCTATTCTTTCTCTGTTGGTTTACTAGATGAAGGCAATGGCTCTGGTCTAACACCAGAATGCATCTCCGAGGTTGATGACAGTAACAACTCCTGGCAAAATATTGCAGATAACGTAAACCCAGATTGCGCTAACGGTCTAAACGCAGAGAGGAACACTTTCAATCACGCTGATGATGTAAACGCAGATAAGACCAGTTCCGTTCATGCTGGCAATGTTTTCACAGGGTATATCAATTCCGACCACATTGATAATGTAATATCCTGCAGAACTCACAGAAACGATGTTGATGACATTAAAAACTCCTGGAAAAAGATCGCAAATAACGAAAATCCTGATTGTTCTATCGGTCTAAACGCAAGGAGTATTTTCTTGACTGATTGCGCTAATGGTCGAAACGCAGAGGGTATCACTTCCGTTCGCACTGATGATGTTAACACAGATAATACCAATTCCGTTCACACTGGCAGTGTTTTCACAGGGTATATCAACTCTGACCACGTTGATAATGTATTATCTTGCAGAGATCACAAACCCATAGCTGAATCCGAAAGCTATGACAACAGCAACTACAGTCGTTTTAGAATTCAGTACAAAGCAGAAAAGTTGCTCTCTCTTAGGAAGTATGCTTCCTCAACCAAGATGTTGTTTCCAACATTACGAAATTATAACACCGGTCACAACGAAATATTAGACCCTCTGGCTGGAAAGCATTTGCCGTGGAGCAGTACTGGTGAACTGGGTGCTGCGATGTCAACAGTGTCTCAAAATAAATTCAGTAATCTTGGTGCGGCTCTCTTAGCAGTCAACCCTACGCAGGATAATGAGAGATCCACCCTTGATTCACACAAGGAAGAAAGTATATCGATTATAAATAACGTTGCTGAGATTGATAACAGGCGGTTTGATTTTTCGGTCAATAATTACATTAGCCAGCTCCTCGTGAATAATGCCCAGCAATCTCCGCACATTGCAACTGATAAGAGAAGTAACACAATTAAAAAGCAAGGCTGCAATTTTAATTCCTTAAATAGATCGGTCCTTGGCAACAAGAATAAAGAAGAATTAGATAATAAGAGTGGCTCAAATAATATGCAATTCACCAACTCGGCCCAAGCTGAAAAGGATATAAAAGACAATACATTGAATACTCCTAAGTTGGAATCGGATTCTGATAATAATTTGTATAATAAGGCCATTAAGAGACATGAACATAGCCTACATACCAGAAATAAAAAAGTTGTCAACTTATCCTTTGTAGAGTTAGGTCAGGATGCCATTAAGATTCTCCGTAAGGGTCTAGGATTTGCGGTTGCCCCCAAGGGCATCCCAAACGAGAGTATCTTGTGCAGTATCGAGGAGGGGATTAGAAGTTTAACACTTGATGATAAAGAGGCCTTGAGACAAGAGTGCTCCCTGATTCTGAAAAAAGCCAGAACACCCAAAAGCAACCTAACCAAGGAAGAGTTTTTTGCTCTCAAGGAACTTCGTAGTAATGAAAACATTGTGGTTCTTAAAGCCGACAAGGGAGGTGCTGCTGTCGTTCTTGATAAGGATGATTACATTAGGAAAATGAATGAGCATCTAGATTGTAGCAGCTACAAGAAGCTTAACTACAACCCCATGCCCAAGGTATTGAGAGAAGTCAACAAAGCAATAAAAAATTCTGGGTTGGATGACAGACTAAAAAAGAAATTAACCCCATCCTGTGAAATCATGCCAAGAATTTATGGTTTGCCCAAAATTCATAAAGAAGGAATACCCCTAAGACCGATTTTTAATACCATAGGATCCCCTACTTATGAGATGGCAAAGTATGTTGCTAAGATACTAAAACCTCTCGTTGGAAATACTGACTCCTTCATTAAAGACTCAAGCGATTTTGTCAAGCTCATTAAGAATCAAAAAGTTGAAGAAAGTGACATCTTGGTTAGTTTCAATGTCGTATCACTTTTCACGAAAATTCCTTTATATGAGGAAATCCAGGTCATTAAAGATGTCACTGATCCTAAAACTGCCAAGCTTGCAGAGATTTGCCTTCGCTCCACGTTCTTCAGTTTTCAAGAGGAATTCTATGAACAAGTATCAGGTGTCGCAATGGGATCTCCACTATCCCCTATTGTCGCCAACCTATACATGGAACATTTTGAGAAAAAGGCCCTTGCCTCTTATCCCTTAAAACCAGATTGGTGGAAAAGGTTTGTGGACGACACCAACATAAAATGGGCCCATGGTAAAGAAAATCTTGAAAGATTTTTCAAACACCTCAATTCCATTTCTACAGAGATTAAGTTCACAATGGAGGTCGAAGAAAATAGGAGCATTTCTTTTTTGGACGTTCTTGTCACTAGGAATGATGATGGAACGCTTGGGCACCAGGTGTTTAGAAAGAAAACCCATACCGACAGCTATCTCCATGATGAATCCTACCACCATCCGGCACAAAAAGTTTGGTGTCCTTAATACTCTAGCCGTCAGAGCCATGAGGATTTATGATACCAAACACCTGAGCGAGGAAATCAGCCACCTTTCAGCCATTTTCAGAGATTTGGGCTATAAAGAGAGGGATATCAAAAAAGCCCTAGAAAGAGCTAAGGGTTTGATCTTACCTCGGAATCACTGCGAACAACAAGAAAATACAGGGAGAGTTGTTCTACCATACATTAAGGGGGTTACTGATAAAATATCCAAGCTCCTGAGAAAGAATAATATTTTCGCTCAATTTTCAGCATTAGGGACTATTAGACAAAATATGCGATCAGTCAAAGATGGCATAAACCTTGAACAATTTAAAGGAGTGTACAAGATTAACTGTTCATGCGGGAAGAGTTAAATCGGTGAGACTGGGCGTTCCCTTCAGAAAAGACTTAAGGAGCATGGAGCCGATATTAGATATGAACGATCGCGCACCTCAACCCTTGCAGAACACTCCTCAAAGACCAAACATCAAATTCGTTTGGAAGATGCAACAATCATCGCAAAAGAAGAGCACTATAAGAGAAGGAAAATAAGAGAGGCCCTTGAGATCATAAAGCATCCAGATAATCTTAATAGGGATGATGGAGTTGAAATTAGTGACACTTGGAGACCCCTTCTTCGACAGATTTGTTCCTCCAAAAACACCCGCCAGTGAGGTATAGTTTTCAACCCTAGGTATGTCCCTCCTCCTTTGGTTTCTTATTTAGTTTTTAGTTTTAATGAACTAAAATTCTAATAATTATCCCTATTAAGTAATTAATTTTTATTTGGTTATAATAAAAATTAATTAATTAATCAATAATTATTAGATTTTATTCTATATTCCCTTATAAATTTTTTTTCCCTTTCCTAGGTTTCCTTTTCCCTAGCTTTATAGTTTTTTAGTTAATTAAAAATGAGCTTAAATACTCTAATTATAATATAAATATATCATTAAAAATAAAAATATATAATTAATTATTTAATAAAATTAAATATATAATAAATTAAAATGATATATTTAATAAACCTAATATATCCTTTTAATTCAATTATATATTTATATTTTATTAAAGCTTTTATTAGGATTAACTTATAATAAATCACCTCATTTTTTAATTTTTAGATAGCTTTTTCTTTTTAAAATTTTAAATTAATCATATAATAAAATTAGATATATAATAAATTATAATGATATATTTAATTAACTAAATATATCTTTTTAATTCAATTATATATTTAGATTTTATTATTACCTTAAATAATATTATCTAATTTTATAACCTAAAATAAAATTAACTAATATAAAACCTCCATCTTTAATTGAACTTGAGAAAAAATTTGTTTTTTATTTTTAGCCTAGTAGGAGTCCCTTATTAAGTTAGTAATTCCTTTATACCTTAGTAAAATTAAATTTTTATTTATTTATTTATTTATTTTTTTAATTTATATAAAAATAAAAATAAAATTATTAAAAATATGAATTTATAAAAATTTTTGGTCGGCTCTTTTTCCAGAAATCATCTTCTTCTACCACTATTAATGGTCTTAGTCTTTCTCTCATTTCTTCATTCAAAAAATGTCCTGATGATGGATCTCCGTTGAGATTCGAAACATCGACACTCGTTCTCTAGCACTGTGGATAATCCGGAAATCTATTTTAAAAATAGATGAAGGCACTTCAACACTGTGCTATTTCTGAATCATCTGAGCGTTTGATGTTGAAGGTTGGTGAGTTTCTTCAGAAATTGCAAGTGGTGAATTATCCTTTACCACTGTATCTGTGTCAGTCACTTTAATAGTTTCCACTTCTTCATTTACAGGATTTAATTTTGGCTTCTTCCTGTACATTGGTTTAAATTTAGTTTCAGTGGTAGTCTATGCTGAGTATGATCCTTCTTATCTTTCTATTTTAGAGTTCCTATCCCGTGGGGCTGGAGTCTGCAAGATGGAACTAGTATCACCTTGCTTCTATGCCTCTTTTAAAGTGTTCTCCAACCATTCAGATTGATTGGAGTACTTCTCAATGCCTGGTTTAGATTCATGTACATAAGGATTTAATTTACATTTGACTCTTAACATGCTTATTACTCTTAAAGGATTATAATACCACTATAAACTCTGACTGAACTTAAGTTCCTGCAAATAATTTTCGCTTGTGGACCTGCATCTCTACTGTTACAAATAAAAGGACCGACCCGATTCTTTATCTTAAACTGTGTCTTCTTTTTGGCTGCCAAGAAATTTATTGCATCAGAGTTAAGGATCTTCCTAATATATTCAAGGGAAAATAACCTCATTGGGAGGTATTTGGGCAGCTTATATGGAAATAGATTAGATCCATATATCCTAATATCTGTGTGGTTCTGATAGAGGTACCAATATCCTGTCCTACCGTGTTCTGATAATTGCAGGACATTTTTAATCTCATCACTGACTCTTAGTTGAATGCTGATGTTCAGCATGTTGACAATTGGATGGATAAAGGAGTCAATGAAGTCTATGTAGGTGGAATGTGTGGAGTCTTTTCTGATTAATCGAGTCCAAAATATTACTGGCTGTGGATTACCTTCAACAACCAGCTTTTGAAGGTTGATGGCAAATTTTTCAGGTTGAAAGTACAGAAACATGTGAAACAATACTGATGAGTACTTGAAGACACCTTCTTCAGGTAATTTGACCAACTGTTCATGAATTATATCAACAAGGTACTGGGAAAATTGAATATGGTAGCAGGAGGCTGACCAGGGGTGAAAATACACAGGAAACCTAAGATTGAAGCATCAACATGATAATCAGTGAAATAACCCAGAATAAAGGACAACATGCTAATGATATGTCTGGTTTTTTCAGAAAATATGGTTGTTGGATAAGGAGAATTGGTTTTGGGAGTCTCTACTGATGAGGTAATGAATGTCTGAAATATCTGGAACCTCTTGGTGAAGTCCATATTCAGATATAGCTGTGTAAGGTTCTCAATAGACAAAGGGGTTTCATCAGGCCTAGGTTGAATCTGCAGCATTTGATATATTGATTCAACTATGATGGTGAACATAATTTATTTTCCAGGGGTTATAATGGCTCTTTGATCAGGGAAATAACAAGTTTGGCCATGTCTAATCACCTATGGACACTGGAAGGTCTGTGGGACAACATACTCGGGAAAATTAGACTCCCAAATGAAAACCTCATCAGCGTGGTCAATTGATTTGTCATGGCTCCAACAGTAGAGCTCAAGAAGGTTAAACTCAGTGACAGGGTCACTAATTTTAAAGTCTCTATCTGCTAAGGGAGTGTGTTCTACATCCACAACTGGAGGTTGCAAGGGATTAACTAATACAATGCTTTGAGAAGCCATATTTATTTAATTTTAATCAATTGATTACTATGTTGGTTTAGAAAAACAGGTTCAGGCCTTTATGAGCACCTATGAAATATATTTACAGTCTACAGAAGGGCTTGGGAAACTAATTGATCAAATATTACTTTCTGTGATAAAAAACTGTCTCATGCCTTGGGAATTCTGTGAAGAGATGCCTAGGGTCTGCAGCAAAAGGATAGGGAAGCAATAGGGGCTTTCTTTTGGTCTGCAAAGGCTCCTAAACTGATTCAATTACTTGTTAATTTCTTGCTGTAAGTACAAGCCTCAGTATTTTCAGGAATACCTGGACAAAACGAAGCTTTTGGTATGCAGAGGAGGTTCTGGAGGCAACGCTGATTTTTTGAGGCTTCACTGGTCTTTATAGGGCTTCGAATTGGTTCTGTAGTATCTTTGGCAGCAAGATTGTTAAATTCTGGTTGAAAAATGGCTTGAAAATCGGCCAGTAGCTATTCTTTAGCTCAGGAATAGGTCGGAAATAGCTCTGTATGAGGAAACTATAACAGGAATAATGGTGAAAGAAATGAAAAGGGCGAATTTATGCATTTTTTAGCAAAAAATGGTTAATTATTAATGCGCGGGGTCAATTCAAATGGGAGCAGTGGTTTTGATAACGGGCGGAAATACTGTTTGGCAGTTTTCGCATCAGAAAAAGTGGTCGGGTGGTATAATTTATGAGGATGTAATGCAATAGAATACTGCCACGTAGCCAGGAGCGGGGCTCCGAAAACAACTCTTTTCGCAAGGCCTAGAGGTCATTAAATATTGAGCGATTGGGGATGCGATAAGGCTTATTGGCCATCGGATCTGATCAATTAAGATCCGACAGTTGGCAAACAACAGGGAACTGTCGGGGATTTGATAGGCGGTGGGGCCTGGGATAATGTTATGCGATAGGTTTATGTGATATAATAATATATGAAGGGGTAGGTACTTTATAATAGGCGGGGATTATAACAAGTGGGCCCATAATAATTTAAATGCAGGGAAATTAAACTATAGGATATAAATAAAATATGGGTTGGGGAAATGTATATAAAGGGAATTAATATAATACGAGATAATGTGTATATATAGGAGTTAATATATAATGGATATCATATGTATGGAAATGGGTTTAACCGTATTTATTTAAACTAATGTTAAAATGAAATATGATGTGAGAGATCAAATACATTAAGGAAGGATTTTTAAAATAACATTGGGTGAGTTTTAGAAATGAGGCCTGACTTATATCATTTTAAACTTTAGACTTAGGATAAATGTATTTTTGGGGTTTTTTGAAATAAAGGGAAATTAGTAAAGGAACTTTTACTTTTCCAAAGATAATATGCTTTTTAACTAGGGAAAAGGGATTTTTGTAGGGAAAAAGAGTGAAGGAAGAGGAGAGGGTTAAAATGAAGGGGAGGGGATATTTTTACAAGGGAAATGAGTTCAAAGGGAAATTAGTAAATATGAAATGATCAATTTCTGCTATCCATGCCTTGTGAAAACTGCTTTTGCCTACCCATCATTTACCCTAACATTTTTTCTTCATTAATTTGGGTGCATTTGAGATTGCAGACCCTTTTATTTTTCTTTTAAGAACAAACTATCTAATTCTAACCTTATTACTTCCAATGGCACAGATTAAACTATTGAACTCATTTATTATTCTCTACCTAACTACTGATTTGCCAAGGTTAAACAGTTTTCCTATATCTTTATTATCTATCTGTCAACATGAAATTTAAAGCATGAAAGATCAAGATTAAGAAGTTTGACCTCTATGGATTGTGGCATTTTGTGACAAGCAACACACAATCTTATTTTGCAAAGTAAAGTAAAAAGTAGTGGAATTTGAATTTGCATCACTTTCAAGATCTATTTTTATCTCTCTTTTTTTTTGGGTTCATTTTTTATATTATTTTTTTTGATCTTTTTCTTTTCAGTCATTTGATTTTTATTTTAGGACTTTTACCCTCTTTACATTTTTTTTAATATGGGAAAACAAATTTCCAGAAAGAAAAGTATGTACATATTACAAGACTAATCATAGTCAATTCAAAATTATGAATCTTATTATTATAGGACCCTAACAGTGGCTCCACATGGGGATGGTATTTCCAGGTGAAATGTCAAGAACTTTAAGATCAGTAGCGTTGAACTTTTTTTTTTTTTTTTTAACTGTAACGGGTATGATTTTTTATTGCTTTGGAGATAGATGGCTGGGCAAGAGCCTAAACAACCATGGATACAGTTCTCTTTTTCCTCAAACTTGAGCTTGTACGAATTACATTTCTGTCAAGAAAAGCAAAAATGATATGATATTTCATCATTGATTTTGAGCTGTCCCTTCTGGAGAGTGCATCCTTTATTTGCCATAAGGTCAGCTTCGCTGTTCGAATTTCTTAGGATGTGGTAGAATTTGAAGGTGTCGAAGTCAAGGAGGATTCTCTTCAAGCGGCTGAGAGTTTTGTTGATACTTGCATTGTTGAACTCTTCCTCAGTATTGAGATTTTTGATTAGGATTTATGAATCTCCAAATGCTTGGAAATCTTTGATGCCTCTTTCCCGCACAATTTGGCAAGCTTTGAGAAGAGCGAGAACCTCTGCTTGATTGTTAGTTTTCTGCCCTTTGCCCCAGCAGAAGCAGTCTCTTCTTGTGCCATTCTGAGAGTATATTATACCCCCAGCTCCAGCTGCCCCGGGGTTCCCTTTAGAAGCACCGTCAAAGAAGATCGTGGTTAGGTGTTGGTGCCTCCACCAATCTTGAAAGGTACTATCAGAGTCACGTTTTTTCCAGTCGGGCTGAGCAGAGGGGGGGACTAGCAGGAAGTTTCGGGGGAGAGGGGTAAGAGAATCCAACCATCTCTTTTCTTCAGGAAGGAGGGAGAGGTCTTCTTTAAAGTAAGTTTGCTGGGCAGCTTCAAGGAGTAAAGATTTTGCTTTAGTTGCAACTTTCAAGGGAGAACAAGAGATTTCTTTGAAAATCTGATCATTCCGGGTCAGCCAGATTTGCCAACATACATATTTGGGTATGGCGATCCATATTTTGTTCCAAAGGGATTTGGTGAGAATTTTGTGAGGATATCGGTTGCTCCAAGAGGCAAAAATCTCAGCAACAGAGTCATAATCCGGAGGGGCAATCTGAAGATCCTGGAGAATGTAAGCCCAGACATCTTTGGCAAAACAGCAGTCGATAAAGAGGTGCTTGGATGTTTCACTGCTGCTTCTGCAGAGGGAACATCTGTGCGGGCCTGCATAACCTCTCTTGGTCAAATTTTCTCCGGTTAAAGCTTTGTTATGCATCAAAGTCCAGAAAAAGAAATTTATTTTGGGGAGGCCACCAGGATCCTAGAATTGTTTCCAAAAGCTGGGGGGATGGTTGCTGATTTTTGAAGTGTGGAGGGCGCTGTATCCGGCAGCAGTAGTGTAACAGCCCAAGTGGCCCCAACCCCATGCATCTTTCATAGATCTGTGGACAGGAGCAGCCTCTTCTAGCATTTCGATCACGCACATTTGTTGCTGCTGGAGTCGGACAGGAATGCCATGGAAGTCCCAACAATGCCAATTTCCATTGCTGTGCCATCAAGAGAGATCGTGGACGCTGTTTAAGCCTGCACGTTGAAGCCAATCCTTAATGTCTGCGATTTCCTCAGAATCCGATAAGGGAGCACGATCCATGATTTGGTCATTCCATAAAGAGGTTTTCTTGCCATTACTAGGTACTCGGTACACCTTCTGTCTAAAGAAGTGGAGACTTTTCCTACATAAGTTACAGGTTTGAGAGCATTTGACAGAGGAGCAGGCTTGCAGGTTACGAAGAGCTGTCCCATCTGCATACTTATGCGTGAGGGCTTGGATGACCGGGTGCTTTGTTTCGCTGTGAAGTTTCCACAGAATTTTTCCACCAAGCGCCATGTTGATCAACGCAGGGTCGCGAATCTGAAGGCCTCCCTCAGTGATATCTCTTTTAACAATGTCCCAGCTGATCAGATGAATTTTTTCCTGGTTTCCTTTCCCCCCTTGCCAAAGGAAATCCCGCAGAAGTTTGGAAATCTGTTCCATCACATATTTTGGGGCGAGGAGGAAGGCAACCTAATAGATAGGCAGCGCTGACAGTAGAGTTTTGATAAGGATGACCTTTCCTCCTTTAGTTAACCAATAACCTCCCCACAATGAAATTTTTGATTTAATTTTGCTGATTATATCACTCCACAGGTCCCTTTTGTTGATACCATTTATGATGGGCAAACCCAGGTATTTGATCTTGTCCCATTTTGCATAAGCTTTGAAGCCCAAAGTCTGTGAAATGCTCAAGAGCTCGTGCTGTTCCATATTCCAGGCGTAAATTTCGCTTTTTCTTTCATTAACTAAAGCTCCAGAAGCTTTGAAATAGCGTTTGAGGACAGAATCAAAGGCCTCTGCAATTCTGAGGGAGGCACCTCCGAGAAGGATTGAGTCATCCGCAAACAAGGCATGGTTTATGGATTCAATGCCTTGGGAGATTTTAAGACCAGGAAGTAATCCAGCTTCTCTCTCAGCAATGAGCTTTCTACTCAGAGATTCAGCGAGCAGGATGTACCAGAAAGGGAGAGAGGGGACAGCCCTGCCTAATTCTTCTCTGGGCACGAAAGAAATCAGTGGGGCGCCCATTGACCAGAGGGGCAATCCAAGGATTTTCGACACAGAATTTTATAAGATTCACAAACTGATTCGAGAACCCAAAGGAGCGTAAGACTTTGATGAGGAAGCTGTGGTTAACCCTATCAAAAGCATTCGCCATGTCAAACTTTATCAACATTCCTTTTTCTTTACGCTATTTTCTAGATTGAATTGTTTCCTGCACTTGGATGACATTATCCAGAATTTGTCTTCCTTCAAAAAATCCTCCTTGGGAGGAGGAGATGAGCCTTTTAAGAAGAGGTTTGATTCTGTTTACTAGCAACTTGGCCAAGATTTTGTAGGAGGCGTTACATAGAGATATGGGTCTGAACCTAGCAAAGGTTTCAGGATTTGCTTCTATAGGAATTAGCGCGAGATAGGTGGAATTGGTTCCTCCCCCTATCTTGGCTTTCTTTTGGAATGCTCTTATCATTTTCTAAAGGTCGTATTTAATAATGTCCCAACAGCTCTTGAAGAAATGGATGGTGAACCCGTCAGGTCCAAGGGCCTTATCGGATTCCATAGACCAAATAACCTTGATTATTTCTTCCTCTGTGAAGGGTCTGTTAAGATCTTGATTGTCCTCTGTGTTGATAAGGGGAGGAATGTTTGAGAGGAGGTCCGCTGTATCCTCCTCGCTGCCTTGGATCCCATCAGTGAAAATCTTTTTGAAGTGGCTTTCTGCTGCCTCTTTTATTTGTGCAAACCCTCTGCAGATCGTCCCTTCTTCTGTTGTGATTTCCGAAATATGGTTGTGGGAGATTCTAGCTCTGTATTGTCTGTGAAAGAAGGTAGTATTATGATCCCCAGCCTTCAACCATAGACTGCGCGATTTAATTCTCCAGTATTCTTCTTCCATTCTAAAGGAGCGATAGGATGAGCGTTGGGCTTCAACTTCTTTGCCAATCATCTCTGAGGTGATGTCCTTACTTTCCATTTCTACTTGCATGTCCTCCAGAGTATGCACTGTATCTTTCCTATGGCTGGATGGGTTAGGAACAAGAGTTTTTATCCATTTTTTCAAGGCTTTTTTTGCAGCCTTGAGCTTTTGCTACCAAACATAACTTGGAGAGCCTGAGATTGGAATGGCCCATGCTTCTTTCACAGTTTCCATAAAACCATCCCTGTCAATCCAGAGGGGGCTGTAGTAGAAAGGAAGATGACCTAAGTCTTCCTCATCCTCCAGGAGCAGTTGAATGAGTTTATGATCTGAAGTTAATTTGGGGAGAATTCTTGTTTTTATTATTTTGTTGTTCATCATCAACAAGCTTTGAACTAGAAATCTATCCAAACGGGCAGAGATGTGATCCTCCCCTATCTTGTTATTTGTCCATGTATAGAGGCCCCTTGTTGGGCTGAAGTCAAGGAGATCCCATTGCTGGATGAGGTCTTCCACAAAAGGCAGCAAATGGTTTCTACTACTGTTTCCTCCTCTCTTTTCCTTGGGTTTCAATACTATGTTTAAATCGCCCGCAAGAATTATGTTATTGAGATTATGCTGCTCTAAGAATGCTAGAAGGGAGCTCCAGCATTCTCTTTTTTCGGAGTAAAGGACTGGAACATAAAGATTGAATAGAGAGATAGACAACTTACTTGCACCATGATTTAATTCTGTGAAGATCCAGTGTTGGGTTTCGCAAGAATTGTTCAGTTGGAAGGTATCTTCTGCCCACATGGTTGCCAGCCCTCCTGAAGAGCCCCTTGCACTTACTGCTTTGCCTGCGTTTTTCTTCCATTTTGCTTTGCTGATGTCGAGAAGGGCATGCCCTTCTATTTTTGTCTCTTGGAGCATGAGGATGTCTGGTGTTTCGATTTTTAGTAGGTCTTTGACTGCTTCTATTTTCATGTGGGACCCCAGACCTCTGCAATTCCAAGATACTAATCGCATTATTTACCCTGATAGGGATGGGGTCCTCTCTTTGGAGGGCGGGTCCTTGTGTTTCTACCGATAGACATCTCTATCGTGGTTTGGCTGCCTTGAGTTTTGAGTCTTTCAGCCTCCTCTTCCCTTGCTTCTTTGTGATATTTTCTTCCAGCTTTTTTTGATGGACGCTCAAAGGTCTCTTCATCCGAGGAGCTTGAGCTATCTACCAGTTTTTTCTTTGTGACTTCCGCATAAGATGGGTTGGAGGGGCTTCCTTTAGAAGCCTCTGGTTGGCCTGGTTCTTCGTCCTATTTGTTGGAGTTGGATGTTCCTTCATGATCTACATTTTCTGGAGTGGTCTCTAAGGGTTGGTTCTGCCTGCTTTCTGTTTCCTTTGAAGCTGGGCCCCTTTCCTCGATGGACTTGGAGTTGTTATGGGTCGCATTCTGGTTACCTTTACCCCTGCCTCTCTTTTGCTGCGGCGCTTTCTGGACTAGGGTCCATTGCTCACCTTTATGCATCTCTGGTTGTTCCTCGGCCTTTTTCTTGCAGTATTTTGCAAAATGGCAGTGTTCGTGGCAGTGTCTACATTTATAAGGGAGTTGTTCATAATCCAATTCTTGAACATGCATCCATCCGGCAGCCGTTAACTTGATTTCTTCTGGCAGCCCCTCCTCCAGATCGACTTCAACAAAAATGTGGGCACACGAAAACTGATCCTTTTTAGCTGCTTGATCTATGTATTTTCCTAGAGCATTGCCGATTAGCTGCAAGGATTTGGTATTCCAGCAGTGAAGGGGGAGATGGGGTAAACGGACCCAGACTGGGACTGCTGAAGGAACATCCTGGGCAGGGTCAAAATCGGGCGACCATTTGTTCAGGTATAATCCTTGGAGGCCCATAAAATATGGTCCATTCCTGAAAATTAAACTTCTATCCTCTGCACTTTCGAAGACGAAAACGAAGTAGCCCTTGCCCACAAAGTAGCTTTTGATGGCCTCTTTGGTTAACGAAACCCAGTTTCTCTGAACCCATTCTTCAACAGATCTTGGTGAAGGCCACAGGCCCGTAAACTGACCTATGAGGCCGCGCTCAACTAGGTTCAATGCTGCTCTACACGTTTCTTCTTCCGGAAGAGCAACAGTGGGGATGCTGTCCATTTTCTTCACGAATTTTTGTTGCGCAACTGGCGGGTTTCTTTTGTTACATGCAGCAATCATCGATTTAAACGCTAGGACCTCTGGAGGGAGAGGAGGGGGGGCGGACCCCCGCTGGAGTCCATGGCAGAACCGATGGGGTAGATCTGCAGTGTGCAATAGCCACAGAGGGTGCGCAAAGCAGAACAAAGGCGGCTGACCTAGCTCGTAGCAAAGGGAGCGCACGCTCAAAGCCACGAGAATCTAACCAAATCATCAGTAGCCTTGAACTTTGACTGTGCTTGCCTTGGAACTGTTTTTTGAGATCTGCTTTATTCATACTTATGATATTTTATCTTTCAAAGCTTAGGGCCTTCTCTCCGAGCTTCAACTTTGCAATAAAAACATCCAATCCAATCTAAACTTTGCAATGTTATGTACAATGTGCAAAGTAAAAAAAGTGAACTAATGTTAATATGGGGAATAGTAATGCTTCAGCATCCTACCATTGATAGGTCCACCTGGCAGATATGATCCATCTAACTCCTTCAAAAATAATGCATTGTTACCTCTGTAACCATAAATGACATAGGGACCTTTCCATAGGAAATCAAATTTACTATGTTTATCTTTATATTCACTTCTTGAATCCCACTTAAGAACTTTATCACCTATGTAGAAATCATATTCCTTTGTTTTCTTGTCAAATATATTTTTAAACTTATCTTGGACAGCTTGTGATTTGACATAGACTTCTTCCCTGGTTTGTTGCAAGTGTATGGTCTGTTTTATCATTCTCTGGATATCATTGGTTTCTACCTGCAATTCTTGGATCATCTTCATCACTGGTACTCCTAAAAAGGATGGAAAAACAACATCCATCCCCATATACTAGTTGATAAGGGGATGTACCAATGGACTTATTTGTGGTGAGTCTGTCTGCCCATAAGGCATTAACTAACCTTTTTTTCCAGGTCTTTTTTTTTTGTCTTCTAATAGTTTTTTGATGATATTAACAAGGATTTTATTAGAGGATTTTGCAAGTCCATTACCTTGAGGGTAATATGAAGTGGAATGGCTAAGGCTAATGTGGTATTTGTTACAGAAGTCAATCATTTTCTTAGACTTGAAAGCGGCTGCATTATCAGTAATGAGCTTTTGAGGGCATCCAAATCTAGACAATATATTGTTTTCTAGAAATGAGATTATGATAGAATCAGTGGCTTGCTTAGAAGAAATGGCTTCTATCCACTTGGTGAAATATTCTGTGGCTATCAAAATCCATTTGTGTTGGGCTGAGGAGGGTGGGTGAATTTCACCAATGAATTCTAAACCCCATTGCTGAAAAGGCATTTCTGTGGAGATGGGTTTAAGGGGTAAAGGCAGCAGTTTTTTCTTCCCTTCAAAGATCCGGCATTTGTGACAGGAGGTCACATACTTTCTTACATCTGCAAAAAGGGTGGGCCAGTAAAAACCAACCCTCAAGATTTTATCTGCAGTTGATTTCCTGTAAAGGTGTCCTTTGTAGTCACCTGCATGAAATTATTCCATAACTTTATCAGCTTCATCTTTAAGTAAAAAACTCAATAAAATGTCACCATGATCTTTCCAAAACAAATCATTATCTATGATACAATACTTCATTGCTTTTAACTTTAAAACTCTAGCTTTAGTTCTTGACAATCTAGGAGGAGCTTGTAAGTTTATTAATACAAATATGATATTTGCATACCATGGTGAATCTAAGAAAGCTTCACTGATTTGTGGAGTTTCCATCTCTTCCTGAAAATCTAATTGAGCAATAAAATTTATATCTAAGACCTGATAGTTCGATTCAGCCATGAGTGTGGCTAAACCTTGGCCTTTAATGAGTTTGGTGGGCTTAATTTCCATGTCATATTCCAAAATAGTGGCAATCCATTTGCCTCTATTTCCATTAGGCCCATTCTGTGTTAGAATGTCCTTAACTACTGAATTTGGGACATATGCAATGATGCGTGAATACAAGATGTACACTCTAAAGTATTTAATAGCCTTCACTAAAGCAAGTGCATGTTTTTCAATTATGTTATACTTTAGTGTGGCATCTCTTAGTGATTTGCTGAAAAAAGCAATGGGCTATTCATAACCCTAATCATTCTTCTATAGTAAAACTGCAACAATAGTATGTTCTGAAGCAAAAGAAAAAATAATAAAATATTTTTTGAAATAAGGACTTATTAGGATTGGTGTTCTTGTAAGGGCTTGTTTGATTGATTCAAAGGATTGTTTGGCCTCTACTATCCATTTAAGTGTTGAGTCTTTCTTTAACATGTTATTTAGTTCTCTAATTATTTCTGCTAAATTTGAAATGAATCTTCTGAGAAAATTGATCTTACCTAAGAAAGCCTGCAATTCCTTGACATTTCTAGGATGAATTATGTTTAAAATGGCCTCTATTCTAGCTGGGTCTATCCTGGTTCCCTCTTTTGATATTATATGTCCTAATAGTTTACCTTCTTCAAGTCCAAAGTTATTCTTTTTGGGATTCAAAGAAATACCAATTTTTTCGCATTTAATAAACACTTGTCTCAGATGATCTAGATGTTCATTGTCATTTTTTGAAAATATAGTTATATCATCTAGATAAATTACAAGAAAATCATGAATTTCTTTGGCAAAATATATATCCATAGCTCTCTGGAAAGTACCTCCTGCATTCATTAGTCCAAAAGGCATTTTCAGATAATGTTGTCTTTGGTTGGTCTTTTGGTTGAACTAAGATTTGATTATACCCAGAGAATCCATCAAGCAATGAAATCATCGATGAACCAACCACCCTCTATAAAATATGATCCATCTTGGGGAGAGGGTAGTTATCTTTTAGGGACACCTTGTTTAAGTTCCGAAAATCAACACAAAGTCTGATTTCCTTTGTTTTCTTCCTAGTGGGAACTAAGTTTGAAACCCAATCAAAATATCTAATAGGTGCAATGATCTGTTTTTCATACATCCTATTCACCTCTTTTTCAATTAAAGGCATAAGAATAGGATTGATTCTCCCAAGCTTCTGTTTAAAAGGTTTTTAATCTTCTTTGATAGGTATTTTATGTTGTATTATGCTAGTGTCATAAGATTTAAGGCCTTCATAACTGCATGCAAATATATCATGAAATTCCTTAAACAAAGCTATGTATTTCAGTTTTTCTTCTTGAGGTAATGCTTTGGAAAGTTTGATGATCTTAGGTCTCTGTTCTGTTCCTATATTTCTTTCTTCTATGTGTGATCTTAATGGTTCCATCTTTGGTTTTCTTGCAACATCATTTGAATCAAAAATATCTTCTAATGGGGCTAATCCCTTAGGTAAAAAGTTATTCTTAAGGTTTAAAATGTCAGAATCATCATCTGCTAATTCTTCTATTTCTACCTTTTCTAATTTATCTATTTCTACTTGAGTAAATTTAGTGGGTTCAATGAAATCTAAATTATTTACATCTATCTCACTATCTATTTTATCATGTACTGTACAATCTGTATCTCTGTTACAATTATGGAATTCTTCCTCAGCATTCATAAAGTGATAGATTTGAGTATCCTGTGTAAAAATCTTCCAATATTTTAAGTTGTCTGGTATAGTAGGCCTGTGTCTTACCTCTATTGTATATTGGTGGTTTGGCTAAAAAGGCAGATTGCAGGTGCTAGCAAAAGTTGCTAAAATGTGTGCCTGTATGTTATGTTTTCTAGGAATTACAACAAAGTCAATCTCAAGCAACTCTTTAATCAGATCTAAAACTGTTTCTATGTATTGACTTAATCTAGGATTATACACAAAATATTCTTCTCTAATTTGTTTTACAATTAAGTTAGAGTCTCCCATGATAGAAACTCTTTTGCCTCCTAAATTTCTAACAATTTGTAGTCCTAAGATTAAAGCTTCATATTCTGCCATGTTTTTTGTACATTTGGAGTTTAATCTAAAGGAATGACCTTATGAATGATTTTTTTCCATGTTATGAATCCAAACTCCTGCTCCTACTCCTTGTTTATTTACTGAACCATCAAAGTTTAAGTGCCACATTGATTCATAAAATATGTTGTCACTGTCAACTTCCTTCTTTTTATGTTTTAAAGCTATATATATATATATATATTTTTAATGCTAGAATCCGAATTACATAAAATGAAGGAATCCATATCAGAATGTACATATTAAATGGGAGAGTTCTGTGGTTGTTCTGTACCACTGACCATGTACTTCATTAGAGTTTCTTTGTAAAGTTTCTTGGGTTGACCAAATAATTAAATAGTGGCATAAGACATGTCTAATTGTAGAGATCCCTGCAGTTTTTCTCCCCATGAGCGAGATAATAGCATTCCATACTTTAGAGGGATATTAGCTACTACAATATCCATGACTATAATTTTTCTTGGGTATTGGACTAAAGTGACACATAAATCTTTTATTAAGCCAATACATTTCACTTTGCAGAGTTAAAAGAGAAGAGACCTTTGTATGGTGTAGTAACATCTAAATTCAAAGTTCCCATGATGGCTTTTGGCATTAAATTATGGGATGCTCTTGAATCTAGCATAGCATTGTGTAAAATTTGATCATGTATACTCAAGCTAATGTAGAAAGGAGGAACACCACCTTCTTGATGTTTTCCATTTACCTCTGGGCCAAAAAGTAGTTCTGGTTTATCGTCAATTAGATTTACAGAGTCTTCTCCTTCATTAATGTTCAATATTTCAGTGATATGTGATTTGTATATATCATGTTTTACCAACTCTGTCAAAGGAATTGGTATTTTTAGTTTCGCAATTTCAGTTTGGATGTTGAATGGTGTTTGTGATTTTCCTAACTAAATGATTTCTTCTTTACTAACTGCAGTTTGAGTGTGTTTCTCTTCTTTATCTACAGTTGGTTTTTCTATTTGTGTTTCCACTGTTTTACTATTTTCATTTTTCGTTTGTGGGATAATTTGAGTAGCAGTGGTAACTTTGGCAGGTTCTGAAATTTCAGCAGTTGTTTTGGCAGTAGTTGTTTTAGAATCAACTGTTTTTTTATCAGCAACAGATGTTTTTGGATCAGCTAAAGTTTTAGCAGAAGGTGTAGTTTTAGCAGAGGCTGTTGTTTTAGCAGAAGAAGATTTTTGAGGATCAAATGATGTTTGAACATCAATATCTGTAATGTATACAATTTTAGGACTTGGTGCAATTTTTGGACTAGAAAATTTCTGATTAGGATTTGAATTTTTCTGATTTGAACTAGAGTTTTGTTGGGTTTCCCTAGGGAGAATTTGCAGTACATTGGTTGTAGGAGCTTCTACTATTTTCTTTGTCTGAGTTTGAGCATCTTTCTTAGTAGAGGCCTCTACATTTTTCTTACTCCTAAGGTTATATTGCTTGTGAACTTCATTAATGGCAAACTCATAACCTTGCTTATAATCAAAAGACTCTCCAGATTCTAACTATAATTGTTGTAGCTCATATAATTCCTGTTCTTCTTGTGTAATAAAAATAGTATTATCATAATTGATTCCCATTAAGTTAATTTGAGTGTCTTCATCTTCTTCATTTGGGTGAGAACTTTCAGCATAGTTCTCTTGGAAAGATGGTCTTATTGTTTGATCAAGTGCTGATTCTCTAGATTTACCAGTGTTGGTGTTTTTTCTAAAGTTGGGGATTTCTTATTTGAGGACCTTGTTGTTGATTATCCCACTATGGTTTCATTTCCATACTTTATAGTCTATCCATAATTTTTTCCATGGATTTTGCTAAACTATCTATTTTTCTATCTAATGTAGATGTTTCCTCTTTTATTGTTACTCTTCTTTCATTTCTCATTCTTGCTCTCTTGGCTAAAAAATTGGCTTCTACACTAAATGCAATGTTTTCATTTGTTCTAGTGTTTCTGGTTTCCTTTTACTTAGTTGGTATGACATATCCATATCAAAACCATTAGGAAATTTGAGTAAAGATAGATCTAGTGGGGGTTTAATGTTTTCTGGAATAGCATTATAGATACTGTTGAATATAGTAAAATACCGAACTGACTCATTAGGTCCTCTTTTTATGTGTTCATATTCAGACAAAATTTGTAAAGAATTATTCTTTTTCTCCCGTCTACTGATAAATAATCTATGGAAGGCTTCTAAATCAGCAACATGATTGGCAGGTAAAGCTTTAAACAATTTCTTTACTTCTCCAGCTAAAGTTTGGGCAAACAGTCTCATTTAGACATCAGATTCATCGATTTCATGCAATTCAAAGTAACCAATCATTTTTTTAACATGGTGTTGTGCAGTGTATTGACTAGTTCCATCAAATTGAGGGATTTTGCTTTGGTAATCCTGGGGCATGTTATGCAATTGACCTGGTAGGACCAATGGGGCATATCTGGAAACCATGGCTAAGATTCTAGCTGGGTTGGGAGGTAAATTGGTGGTACTTGGTGATTAAGTTGAGGTACTTGCATATGAGGTTGGGACATTAGAAGTTGTACTTGGAAATGAGGTTGAAGTACTTGAAAATGTAGAAACAATGCTAGAAGATAAACTTTCAGTATTTGGAGATGGAAATAAAAATATAGGTTGAAGAGGAAGCTTAGGGATGAAGGATTTTGTCGAATAAGGTGTAGTGGAAATAATAGATAAGGTGGTACTAAATAAATTTGAATTTACAGATTCTAAATGACTGGTAGAAGGCTTAGGGGTATAAGCAGACAAGCAATTAATTTAACATAATATTGGAGAAAAGCTTCATCAATTTCCTTAATCAAAGTTGCATCCAAAGCATCAAGTTTATCATAAGGTTCTAGAGCTTTTTGATTTGAATCAAGTGAAATAATTTCCTTCTTAGTTTCAATAAATGAAATGAAATAAGGATCTATTACACTATCATATATGGCACTTTATGATTTAGTTCTAAACAAAGATTTCTCAAAATCTAAATCAAATTCAATGTCTTATAAACTTGATAATTTATTGGGGAGGGAATTTTCTTTGATCAGTGGATTTTTATTACCTAAAATTTCTACTTTTTTATTTTACTTTAAAATTCTGTCAGGAATATCTACTATTACAACCATTTCTGGATCAGGATTAGACCTGGTATAGTAGGTTCTTATGGAAGCCAAAATTTTGGTTTTTAATGAAAAATTACTTAACAACCCTTTAAAACAATCTTAAGGTGAAAAGATGAGTAAAATTATTTCCTTTAAGATTTATTTTAAACACTGGGGACTGGTTAGTTTCCCAGTATGGTCACCAGTATGTTATCACTCCAATAATTCTCAAGGTTGTTATTCTTTTTGGTTTTAAAAAATATTAGAGGTAACCACAAACCTACTTCTAAGCTTTAGGATCTAGCTTTCCTAATGCTCAGAGAGGGCTCTCTCTATATGATTTATATTTGTTGATTTTAGTTGATTTTAGGCTAGTTATGTGGGATTGATTGGGATTTTGATTTTGGGTTTGGTTTGGTGGTGGAATCACTAGTTCATATGGATAGATGTAGGTCTGAATTCCATTGGGCTAATGGAGTCAAAGTGTCAAGCAGTTAGAGAAGAATCAAGGTTCTAAAGGGAAGTGTTCACAGGGAAAGATAGCTGAGTAACTTCAGATCCTTAGGCTAATGGTAAAAATGATTTCAATCAGGATGAGAGAGCAATTAAGGGTTCTCAGATTCAGATAATGAGGGAAATGACAGAGGTCAATCGAAGCTAGGGAGAAATTAAGAATTCCCTAATCTGGATATTAGTAGAAAACATAAAAATGAAATAACAGTTCAAGACAGGGTGTTTTTAAAGATATTCTGAAATAATATTCATGTTATACACTTAAATTTAGAAAACATGCAAGTATGTGAAAACTTCATATAAAAACAAAGAACAATTGAGAGTACTTCAATGAAGTGGATCAACACATGAATCCTGTAATATAATCTCTTTATTTCTCAATCCAGTCTGCTGACTTGAAAATGGTACAAAGAACCCTCTGGTTCAGATCAGTACATCTATAGAAATGCTTAGCAATCCACAACCCACCATCAATACTTCGAAATGTGAAGTATTTACCCAAAAAATCTTACAAAATATCTTAAAACAAACTTAGGAATTATTCAAGGAAAAATAAATATCTTCATGCAAGAAGATAGAGACAACTATCTAAATAATGCAAGATGTCCCTGCTTTTATTGAATTTGTTGTTTTGTTGTCTTTGATCTTTTGCTGATTTGTCTCTGATTGTTGCTCAGCGAAGGCTGTCTTTTAGGCAGTTGAGTGTCATTCATGTTGGATTTATCTTTCACTTTTCTTTATCATTTCTTTTTTGACTTCAACTTATTTCTTTCATTTGATACACTTTAACTTTGATACTTTTTTACTATCATTGTTGTTTTTACACTTTAAACTTTGACTGCTCTGTTTACTGTTTTACCTTCACAATAAATCAGTCAAAATTTCCCAATTCTATGCATCTGGTAACTTGATTTTTACCATCCTTCTGAATATCTCATCAGCCTCTGTATAATTTGAAAAAGTAGGTTTGTTTATGAATAAATGTTTTACCTGATGTTGTAGGTAAAAAAGGTTCTCAAAACTCTTGTAAAGTACTTTCCCTGTTGAAATTCCTTGCATGGCTGAATTTTTGGCTTGCTCCTTTGCCACCTCTCTGAGTTTTTTATCATAATATTCTTATTTCATTAACCTGTCATTTATAACCAGTGGATTTGGCAAGCCTTTTTGGCTCATAATATCAAACTTCATCATGAATCTAGTTATGCCAAGCTCCATGTTATGACACTTTTCTTCTAGCTGTATCATTAAGTTCCTTTTTGAAATTACCTTCCTAACTTCAAAAATTGTATCTGTCTTGTCACTAATTCCAATTTCTTCTAGTTCTTACTTATTTTTGGAATTAAGAAACTTAATGATTTCATTAGCCTCTTTTGGATTCTTACCAAGTTCTTCTTTGATTTTTTGGATGGCTTCACCTGTTGCTTTGATTAAATCTTTTTGCTCATAAATGACCTGAATGGATGGCCAAATATCATTGGCAGATTCAATGATATTGGCCCATAATTTCTGTTTGGCTTGTGTCATTGGTTCTTTTAGTGTTAAATATTTTTCTAATTTATTCAATTTCTCTGTCAACCTGTTTCTCTTTTTTACTTCATTGTTGTGCATAATCTTGACTAATTTCTTCTCATCATCCAGAATTTTCAACTGTTCTTTAAGTTTGTTGATTTCATTTGTCTGAATGGACATTTTTTGCATTGCTTTAACAAGTTTGCTTGCTTCATCTGTAGGTTGTGTTGCTGTTGTAGATGACTCTGTTGCTGAAGTAGTTGCTGATGTAACAGGAAGTGTTGTAGCTATTGGAACTGAAGGGGCCAATGACACTACTAAGGTGGAAGGAATAGCTGTAGTGACTACAAGAATAGTAGTGATAGGGACTTCTTCTAATCTGGCCTTTTTCTCCTGCAGTAACTTGTCCATCTCATTTTACATTTCTTTTAGTTGCGCAGTTAACTGAAGAATGAGATTCATCATCTCATCTTTTTGTCCTTCATTTTCTAACACTTCCTTTGTCTATGGATGTTCAGTAGGAGGCAATTTTAGTTTCTTATTTAATGCATCAATGTCTGCATTATTTTTCTTTATGATTTCATCTGCAACTTTGACATTTGTTGGATCATATCCTAGTTCAATAATCAAATCTTCAAGAGATTTAATTTTGTTATCCTTAGCCTGTGAGGATGCCTTTTCTAACTTTAGTTGATCTCTCATGTTCCCTAGAGTGTTTTGCAGCTTCTGTACACTCATGGCTTTGTTTTTCATGGTAGAATATAACATTTCACTAGCTTGTGTGTGAAATTCTATTTGGTCAATTGGATGAAGATATTTTTCTTGAACTTCATAGGATGTATTTTAATAATGTGCTGGTGATTTGGGATGCTTTACTGTGGGCTATAGGAAGGTCATCTGCATTTTCCTAGTCTTGTAGTCAAATGCAGAAAGCAATCTGCTTTGGTCACTAGGTGACTATTTCCAGTATTGGGTATATGTATTAGCCTTTAAGGCCTCATTTCTGATCTTGATCTATTTGTACTTCCACATGATGTCCTTTTCTTTCTTTGCTGGTTTACTAAATGAAGACACTTCAACACTGTGCTGTTTCTGAATCATGTGAGTGTTTGATGTTGAAGGTTGGTGAGTTTCTTCAGAAATTGCAGGTGGTGCATTATCCTTTACCATTGTATCTGTGTCAATCACTTCAATAGTTTCCACTTCTTCATTTACAGGATTTAATTTCGGCTTCTTCCTGTACATTAGTTTAAATTTAGTTTCAGAGGTAGTTTGTGCTGAGTATTATCCTTCTTCTCTTTCTCTTTTAGAGTTCTTGTCCTGTGGGGCTGGAGTCTGCAAGATGGAACTAGTATCACCTTGCTTCTTTGTCTCTTTTAAAGTGTTATCCAACCATTCAAACTGATTGGAGTACTTCTCAATGTCTGGCTTGGATTCATGTACATAAGGAGTTAATTTACATTTGAATCTTAACTTGCTTATTACTCCTAAAGGATCATAATACCACTGGAAACTCTGACTGAACTTAAATTCCTGCAAATATTTTTTTTTCTTGTGGACCTGCATCTCTACTATTACAAATAAAAGGACCAACATTATTCTTTATCTTAAACTGTGTCTTCTTTTTGGTTGCCAAGAAATTTATTGCATCAGAGTTAAGGATTTTCCTGATATATTCAAGGGAAAATAACCTCATTGGGAGGTATTTGGGCAGCTTATATGGAAAGAGATTAGATCCATATACCATAATCTCTATGTTATTCTGATAGAGGTACCAATCTCCTGTCCTACTGTGTTCTGATAACTGCATGACCTTTTTGATCTCATCACTGACTCTTGGTTGAATGATGTTGTTCAACATGTTGACAATTGGATGGATAAAGGAGTCAATGAAGTCTGTGAAGGTGGAATGTGTGGAGTCTCTTATGATTAATGGAGTCTAAAATATTACTGACTGTGGATTACCTTCAACATCCAGCTTTTGAAGGTTGATGGAAAATTTTTCAGGTTGAAAGTACAGAAACATGTGAAACAATACTGATGAGTACTTGAAGACACCTTCTTCAGGTGATTTGACTAACTGTTCATGAATTATATCAGCAAGGTACTGGGAAAAATTGAATATGGTAGCAGGAGGCTGACCACAAGTGAAAATAGAGAGGAAACCTAAGACTGAAGCATCAACATGTTCATCACTGAAATAACCCATAATAAAGGACATCATGCTAATGATATGTCTAGTTCTTTAAGAAAATATGTATGATGGATAAGGAGGATTGGTTTTGGGAGTCTCTACTGATGAGGCAATGAATGTCTAAAATATTTGGAACCTCTTGGGGAAGTCCAGATTCAGATATAGCTGTGTAAGGCTCTCAATAGACAAAGGGGTTTCATTAGGCCTAGGTTGAATCTGCATCATTTCATTTATTGACTCAGCTATGATAGTGAACATAATTTCTTTTCTAGGGGTTATAATGGCTCCTTGATCAGGGAAATAAAAAGTTTGGAAAATTCTAATCACCTTTGGACACTGGGAGCTCTGTTGGACAACATACTTGGGAAAATTAGAATCCCAAATGAAAACCTCATCAGCTTGGTGAATTGATTTGTCATGGCTCTAGCAGTGGAGCTCAAGAAGGTTAAACTTGGTGATAGGGTCACTAATTTTAAAGTCTCTATCTGCTAAGGGAGTGTGTTCTACATTCACTATTGGAGGTTGCAAGGGATTAACTGATACAATGCTTTGAGAAGCCATATTTATTTAATTTTAATCAATTGATTACTTTGTTGGTTTAGAAAAACAAGTTCAGGCCTTTAGGAGCACCTCTGAAAGATATTTACAGTCTTGAGAAGAGTTTGGGAAACCAATTGATCAAATATTACTCTCTGTGATAAAAAATAGTCTCATGCCTTGGGAATTCTGTGAAGAGATGCCTAGGGTCTCCAACAAAAGGACAGGGAAGAAATAACAGCTTTCTTTTGGTATGCAAAGGCTCCCAAAATAATTCAATTACTTGTTAATTTCTTGCTGTAAGTACAAGCCTCAGTATTTTCAGGAATACTTGGAGAAAACGAAACTTTTGCTATGCAATTTTATGAGGCTTCACTGGTCTTTATAGGGCTTCAAATTAGTTCTTCAATATCTTTGGCAGTAAGATTATTGAATTCTGGTTGAAAAATTTCTTGAAAATCGGTTAGTAGCTATTCTTTAGCTTAGGAATAGGTCGGCAATAGCTCTGTATGCGGAAACTGTAATAAGAATAATGGTGAAAGAAATGAAAAGGGTGGCTTTATGCATTTTTTAACCAACAGTGGTTAATCATTAATGCGCGGGGTCAATTCAAATGGGAGCAGTGGTTTTGATAACTGGCGGAAATATCGTTTAACAGTTTTCGTATCAGAAAAATCGGTCGGGCGGTATAATTTCTGAGGATGTGACACAATAGAATACTGCCACGTAGCCAGGAGCGGGGCTCCAAAAACAACTCTTTTCGCAAGGCCATGGGGTCATTAAATATTTAGCGATCGGGGATGCGATAAGGCTTATTGGCCATCGGATCTGATCAATTAAGATCTGACGGTTGGCAAACAACAGGGAACTGTCAGGGATTTGACAGGCGGTGGGGCCCAAGATAAAGTTATGTGATAGGTTTATGTGATATAATAATATATGAAGGGGTAGGGACTTTATAATAGGTGGGGTTTATAACAAGTGGGCCCATAATAATTTAAATGCGGGGAAATTAAACTATGGGTTATAAATAAAATATGGGTGGGGAAATATATATAAAGGGAATTAATATAATACGGGATAATGTATATATATGGGAGTTAATATATAATGGTTAGCATATGTATGGAAATGGGTTTAACCATATATATTTAAACTAATGTTAAAATGAAATATAATGCGGGAGATAAAATACATTAAGGAATGATTTTTAAAATAACATCGGGTGAGTTTTAGTAGTGAGGCCCAACTTATCATTTTAAACTTTAGACTTAGGATAAATGTATTTTTGGGGTTTTTTGAAATAAAGGGAAATTAGTAAAGGAACTTTTACTTTTCCAAAGATAATATGATTTTTAACTAGGGAAAAGGGATTTTTGTAGGGAAAAAGAGTGAAGTAAGAGGAGAGGGTTAAAATGAAGGGGAGGGGATATTTTTACAAGGGAAATGAGTTCAGAGGGAAATTAGTAAATATGAAATGATCAATTTCTGCTATCCATGCCTTGTAAACACTGCTTTTGCCTACCCATCATCTACCCTAACATTTTTTCTTGATTAATTTGGGTGCATTTGAGCTTGCAGACCCTTTTATTTTTCTTTTAACAACAAACTATCTAATTCTAACCTTATTACTTCCAATGGCTCAGATTAAACTGTTGAGCTCATTTAATATTCTCTACCTAACTACTGATCTGCCAAGGTTAAACAATTTTCCTAGAGCTTTATTCTCTATCTATCAACATGAAATTTAAAGCATGAAAGATCAAGATTAAGAAGTTTGACCTCCATGGATTGTGGAATTTTGTGACAATCAACACACAATATTATTTTGAAAAGTAAAGTAAAAAGTAGTGGCATTTGAATTTGCATCACTTCTTTTTCTTTTCATTCCTTTGATTTTTATTTTAGGACTTTTACCCTCTTTACATTTTTTTTAATATGGGAAATAAATTTTGCAGAAAGCAAAGTATGTACATATTACAAGACTAATCATAGTCAATTCAAAATTATGAATCCTATTATTATAGGACCCTAACACTACCCAACAGAAGAATAGTCCAAGAAGGTCATACTCTGGGAACACTAGGGTGGAGTAAGTACCTTGGAGAGACAATGACTATGGTGTCTATAAGTCATGTGTCTCACCAACATTGTAGCCCAATGTGTCGTTGAGAGATGGGGTTGTTAGTCAAGGCCTTGCACTAGGACAATGTTGGCTGATATGATGCTATACAGATGCGATTATCATTCCGATCCTTCTTATGAGATTCTTCAGATTGAAAGTAACCATGTACCATTTTGAATACCTCCCTACTTAAGAGGGAGTGTTGGAAAGTGTAACTAGGTTCAGTCTTCATAATTACTATGTAATTATGAGTTTATGTAATGAAGAAGAAAAAGACAATAAAACGTATTTTTGTAAAGCTTGCTTCATGGGTTTCATGAGCAAAGATATTTTATTATAGGTCAAAGACTTCTTCTTAATGTATTTTATGGATTTTTCATATTTTCATAGATGTATAATTTAGAGTCATGTATTTGAAGGATTGTTACACTTGTAAATATCATAAAGTATGCCCCAAGACCTTGTCATCATGCTCTAAAAATTGCTGGAAGAAGTCGACTTGAAGATGTTGCTGAATACCCCTTGAAAGTTTGGCTCAAAATAGACTCAATAGTTCACTGATAGGTTGGCTAATTACATGGATGAACAACTATAAGTACCCCAGTAAACTGTGAAAAAATTACAGAGGATAATTTGTGCATTTATGAGATTCTCAGGCTCAATTGCAGGAGTCAAGTTCAAATTACCTTTGTGGATAAGTTTGGATAAGGTTCTCAGATAAATACGAAGTCTAGATCTGTTATTAAGCGTGAAATAAGGAGGACATCTTAGCGTGGACATCACTATGTTTGGGTCATAAAGATTGAAGAATATCTCTGAGATATCCAACTTGGAACAACACGCATCTGTGGCATTTCAAAAGACAAAACTATAACTTAGTACGAAGATAAGTGTGTAGAATGAAGACAAGCCAATGAGAATAAGAAGAAGTGCAAGGTGTGCATGCTCTAGGTCAATCTATAGATTGGATATTTTTGAAAGAATATACACAACATGAAGGAGTGTTTCCACAGTAACAAAGATCCATTGAAATTGTGTCTCAAGTGTGTATAAAGAATTGTTGAGAAAGAATCTCAAGGAGGTCGACGATAGTTCAAGGAAGAGCAAAAGGAAGATCACTAGGAAATGAGCTTTCCTAGTGCTGGTGCAAAGTAGTGCAGAAAGAAGTTCAACATAAGAAGCCTAGTGAAGCAGTGAAAAGGTCTTGGAGGCATACAAGAGTCAAGGGTCTGTGTCATGGTCATGGTACTTTCCAAATGAAATTTTATAAGAAGAATTACTTGTGAGTTTTCCTCTCTAGGAGGGAGAGGTTTTTGCCATGGCTTGAACTGTTGAGATTCAACAAGATGATGATCCTAGTGAAAATTAAGCACCTACACTAGGTGGGGCCCACAGGCTATTTTTAGGTGTATGTTTATTTTCAGAATGTTAAGAAAAGTTTATTTATAGCGGGAGTCTATTTATAGATGATTGAGAAAGTTATATTTATAGATGAGTTTCTATTTTTAGATGCATGGGCGAAATCTATTTATAGATTGCATGTCAATTATTATTATCTCTTAATAATAATTAGACAATAAATAATAATCTATTCTCTTGAAGCACTTGATTTCAGTTAACTGATGTGGCAAACCAGTTGACTAAAGGAATTATGAGTTCTAAGGTTGGTTGGTGGGACATGCAAGTGGACTTCATTTTCTTGAGTGATACAAAGTTGTAACAGAGTTGGATGTGTATTTATGTGAGTTGTAAAGTAGTTTAACTCAGTTAAGTGAGTTAAATTCAGTTGTGCTAGTTGTAACTAGTTGTAACTAAAGATACACTAGTGAGAGATCAGTGAATTAAATATTAAATTAATTCACATGGAGTGATCTCACATGCAATTGAATATTTACTACTGTTAACTACATGCATGTCAGATCTAGTGCAGACCCAGTTGAGAGATAGGTGAAAGGGACAGTTTGACTATCAGTTGTGACATTAGTGGGTGCACTCATGCAACCACACACACATTGGATATTCCAATGAGGATTGCGCAGTCAAGACAAGGAAATATCTCATTCATTCAGGGATTGTGATCAGTAGGGATTGCGCAATGGAGGCAGGCTGTCAGGAGGTAGTAAATTGGCACATGTATTTGCCAATTTTTGTATGAAAGTGTGAGATGATTGTATATTGTACTGAGAGCTCTTGGACTAGAGTTTTGTATGAGATTGTTTCATGATCCATGATATATACATAATATATGATAGTGGGGTTTTTAGCTTTATGCTTTCCCGGTAAAAACATATGTGTTATGTGTGATTGATCTTTCTTCATGTGTTTGAAATTGGCGATTAAATTTTCGCAAAGATTTTAGTAGAAGGATTTTTTATTTAACAGTGGCATATAATTGTTAGATTAGGAGAATCCAGGAAACACATAATTGTATTAATATTTCTACATGGTATAGGAGCAAAGAAGATTGCAATATTGAAGCAGTAGCTGAGTTTGTTGGTGGAAATAATTCGAATTTGTTACAAGAATTTCTTGGTGCGACAGTTGAGTAAACATCGAAATGGATTTCAATGGTTTGCGGCTAGAGTATGCACTCGAGGGAAGCTCAAACTACATTGCATGGAAGGACAGGATGGAGGTGGTGCTTGAAGATAATGGCTTAAAGGAATTCATCGACAGTGATGTTCCTAAGCCCACTTCGACGGATGCTGCATTACTTGACGCCTGGCAAAAGAAAGTAGCGAAGACGAGAAGGATTCTGTTGGAAGGTGTGCGAGACCATATTTTCTTAAGCCTTCATGGGAAAGCCACTCCATATGCTATGTGGAAGGCTTTTATGGATCTTTTCCAAAGCATCAACGACCATAGGAAATGGGCACTGAAGGATAAACTCAGAAAGATCAAGATGGAGAAAGGCGACAATATTCCTAAGTATCTTACAAAGTTTTTCCAATGTCGGGATGAAATGGGGAGTGTGGGAATCACGGTTTCTCATGTTGATTTGGTGAGCTTGGCTCTCTTGGGACTTCCTAAGAGTTGGTAGAGTTATCAAGGCTATGTCAACAGACGGGAAAAAATGCCGAATTAGGAACGACTGTGGTCAGATCTAGTGTAGGAGGAGTTCAGGCGGAACACCAGAGATGGCTCTTCATCAAAGCATGATGATGAAGAGGATTGTGCTTTGGCTTCCAAGGCAAGGAAAGGGAAGGGGAAGAAATTCCACTCAAAATCTGAGGCTAAAGGAAAGAATCTGGATTTGTCCAAGGTGAAGTGTTTTCACTGTCACGAACATGGGCATCTTGCCACTAACTGCCCACAGAAAAAGAAGAACAAGAAGGCTGCTGGAGCTATAGTTGGTGAGGCCCTTGCCTCGAAATTTGAACTTGATTTCTCTTTGATCGCATGCTTCGTTTCAAGCGCAATGGGATCGGTGTGGTATCTTGATAATGGTGCTTCCTTCCACATGACGGGAGATAAGGAGCTTTTCAGTGATTTGGAGGAAAAAGATATCCAAATGCATATTGATATGGGTGATGATGGACGATACAGTGTGACCGGCAATGGTACCATTACCTTTGAGAGGGATTCAGGTAAACCATTTATGTTGAAAGATGTTATGCATGTTCCAGGTCTGAAGAAAAACGTAGTCTCAGTCGCGATATTGGAGGATAGAGGTTATGACGTTGTTTTCAACGATGGAAGCGACATAAAACAATGGGTCAAACCAAGAGGATAGGGATTTGAGTCAAGAATATCTACAAGCTGGGGGTAGATGGCTGCACTGCAATGGTGGGAAAAGCAGAAGAAGTGGTGAGCTGGGATGAGGGAAAATTATGGCACAGGCAATTAGGCTATCTTCACCATGGAATCCTGAAAATTTTGCAGTATATTTCTATTGGACTTCCCAAGGGTACACTTGCATAGTTAGATCAGTGCAAGGGATGTACTATGGGAAAGTTTGTAAAGACCACCTTTCATGAAAAGGAGAACCGTGCTTCGGTGATCCTGGAGAGAGTTCACACAGACATGTGTGGGCCATTCTCGGTTGCTTCAACACAAAAACACAGGTATTATATTATTTTTGTTGATGAATTTTCTCATAGATGCTGGATATTCTTCATGAAAAATAAGTATCAAACATTCTCAAAGTTCTGTGAGTTTAAAGTATTGGTGAAGAAAGAGTCGGGGAAGCAAGTGAAGGCTATGTGGAGCGACAATGGTGGTGAATATGTCTCAAACGAATTCAAAGTATTCTGTAGCAAAGAAGGAATTTGAAGAGAATCATAGTGCCTCATAACCCACAGCAAAATGGGGTTGCAGAGAGGAAGAACAGAACGATCTTGGGTGTTGCACAAGCTATGCTACATGATCAGGGCCTACCAATGCATTTATGGGTGAAAGCATGATGAAACACTACGGTTTACGTGCAAAACCGTTGTCCTCATAGAGTACTTTGCATGAGTACACCTGAAGAAGTTTTTACTGGTAAGAAATCAGATGTTTCTCACTTTAATATTTTTGGCTCATTTGTTTATGTGCATGTGACCCAGAATGCCAGGAAGAAGCTGGAGCTGATTTCTGAAGTTGGGATATTTGTGGGGTACACAGAAACACCTCATAATTATCATGTGTATTTTCCAAACAGTCGAATGATTGTGGTGCAACAGGATATAAAATTCAATTGGGAGAAAGCCATGAAGTTGTCACTTGAGAGGGAGCTAGACTTGCATGCAGAGGAGGAACTTTTGGTTCCCAAAGATGAGACTCTAGATGTGGATTAACCAAGGGAGGAGGTTCATGGAGTGGAGGAGTCCACTCACGCAGAGCCAAACATCATAACTGGCAGAAGGCGTACCACAGAAGCTGAGAGGCTGAAGCTTGATGCGGCACAGAATGTAGGATTCCCTACTTCATAGCCAAGACAGAGACAGTATCCTGACTGATTCACTAGATACATGGCTCTCATGAGAAAATGTATTGTGACTGAGCCATATTCCTTTCAGGAAGCAGTGCAAGAGCCCACATGGGTAGATGAAATGGTGGAGGAGTATGACTCCATTGTCAGAAACAGTGCTTAGGAAATTGTTCCAAGGCCAGTTGATAAATTAGTGGTAGGTTCAAGATGGATCTACAAGGTAAAGCAAGCTGCTGATGGGAGTGCTGAGAAATACAAGGCAAGATTTTTGGCCCGAGGCTTCTCACAGATCGAGGGGATTGATTATGAAGAAACCTTTGCACCTGTTGCACGGTATTCTTCCATAAGGACCATCATTTCTCTCTCAGCACAGATGGGTTGGCACATTCATCAGATGGATGTGAAGACTGCGTTCCTTAATGGGATCATTAAGGAATAAGTGTACATTGAACAACCTAAAGGATTTGAGATCTTCAGCAGTGAGTCACATGTGTGCATACTCAAAAGAGCGCTGTATGGGCTGAAGCAAGCACCCCGTGCTTGGTACACTTGGATCGACAACTATTTCACCGGACTTGGCTTCACCAAGAGTGAGGCAGATGAAAACCTATACCAAATTGTGCTGGGGGTAAGCTTTTAATCATTGTTATTTATGTTGATGATTTAATACTTACTGGTGATGAGCATCTGATACACTCATGCAAGGAGGAAATTGTAAGGGAGTTTGAGATGAAGGATATGGGCCTCCTTCACTATTTCCTTGGATTGGAAATATGGCAGCGAGATGGTGATATTTTTGTATCTCAAGGCAAGTATGCAAGGGAGATACTGGGTAAGTTTCACATGGAGGGCTGCAAACCCATGGATACTCCTCTTCCAGGAAATTGGAGGAAATAGGACGCTAAATCTGGAGAGGTAGTAGATGCTACTGTATATCGACAGTTAGTGATTTCGCTAATGTATTTAGTAAATACAAGATTAGACATATGCTATGCGGTGAACTATATTAGTCAAGCGATGGTTAAGCCTACCAAGCTCTTTTGGAAGGCAGACAAGCATGTCCTGAGATATCCCAGGGGCACATCTGGTTATGGATTATGGTACAGACATACGGATGAGGTGAATTTGCATGGCTTCACAGATGCAGATTTGGCAGGAAGCCCAATGGAAAAAAAGAGCACATCAGGAGGGGTCTTCAGTATCGGATCTACAGTTGTTTCTTAGTACAGCAGGATACAAAGATCCGTGGCACTCAGTTCAGCGGAAACGAAATACATGGCAACAAGTCAAGCTGCATGTGAGGCTATCTGGATGAGAAAGATCTTGGTTGGTTTGTTTGGTTCTCATTTAGATCCTACAGTGATTCATTGTGATAATCATAGTTGCATTAAACTATCGATTAATCTTGTGTTTCATGATATATCTAAGCATATAGATATCCGATATCATCATATCAGATATTGTGTGCAGCGAAAGATCATGTTGCTTCAGTACATTCCTGCAGAAGATTAGGATGCAAATATTCTGACGAAGGCGCTCACCAGGAGAAAATTCGAATACCATAGAGGCAGGATTGGGGTGAAGGGTAATCTCTTTCTTGTTGAGAGGGAGTGTTGAGATTCAACAAGATGATGATCCTAGTGAAAATTAAGCACCTACACTAGATGGGGCCCGCAGGCTATTTTTAGGTGTATGTCTATTTTTAGAATGTTGAAAAAATTCTATTTATAAGGGGAGTCTATTTATAGATTGTTGAGAAAATTATATTTATAGATGAGTTTCTATTTTTAGATGCATGGGGGAAGTCTATTTATAGATCGCATGTCTAAAAATAGAATGCATGTCGATTATTATTATCTCTTAATAATAATTAGACAATAAATAATAATCTATTCTCTTGAAGCGCTTGATTTCAGTTAAATGATGTGGAAAACCAGTTGACTGAAGGAATTACAAGTTCTTAGGTTGGTTGGTGGGACATGCAAGTGGAATTCATTGTAACTAAGTGATACAAATTTGTAACAGAGTTGGTTGTGTAGTTATGTGAGTTGTAAAGTAGTTTAACTCAGTTAAGCGAGTTAAACTCAGTTGTGCTAGTTGTAACTAGTTGTAACTAAAGATAAACTAGTGAGAGATGAGCGAATTAAATATTAAATTAATTCACATGGAGTGATCTCACATGAAACTAAAGATTTACTATTGTTAACTACATGCATGTCAGATCTAGTGGAGACCCAATTGAGAGATAGGTGAAAGGGACAGTTTGACTATCACTTGTGACATTAGTGGGTGCACTCATGCAACCACACACACATTGGAGATGCCAATGAGGATTTCACAGTTAAGGCAAGGTAGTATCTCATTCATTTAGGGATTGTGATCAGCAGGGATTGCGCAGTGGAGGCAGGCTATCAGGAGTAAATTGGCGCATGTATTTGCCAATTTTTGGATGACAGTGTGAGACGATTGTATATTGTACTGGAAGCTCTTGTATTAGAGTTTTGTATGAGATTGTTTCATGATCCATGATATATACATAATATATGATATTGGGGTTTTTAAATTTATGCTTTCCTGGTAAAAACATCTCTGTTATGTGTGATTGATATTTCTTCATGTGTTTGTAATTAGCGATTGAATTTCTACAAAGATTTTAGTAGAAGGATTCTGTATTTAACAGTGGCATATAATTGTTAGATCAAGAGAATCCAGGAAATACATAATTGTATTAATATTTATACATGAACAACCTAAACTTTACGTCTCTTGTGTTTTGATAATTGACTTGATGAAAGAACAATAAGCTAATAAAGAGAAAATCTAAGTAAGATAAATAATTTCATGAGTGATTATCAAGAAGAGAATTGAATTAAACTATGACCTACCAAATTCTCAACACAACCCAGGGAACTAGGTGCACATCCACCTAATATCACCCTCCCTTCTAGAAATCAACATAAGGTGTCAACCCTAACGTCTTTCCAGGCAATGCTTCACTCGCAAAGCCATAACATATCTCTTCCAGATCATTAATTTTAATACAATTAGCAATTTTTACTAGATCAAGCTTGTATCTTAGATATTCAACCTTCTTGTTAGAGAGAGCCTTTGTCAGTATGTTAGCCACCTATTTATCTGTCGAGACATACTCCAGCTTCACGATCCCATCTTGTACCAAATTTTTGATGAAATGGTACTTATTATTGATGTGCTTCATCCTAGAATGAAACACAAGATCTCCAAACATCTTAATGCAGTTTTGATTATCGCAATTGATTATAGTAGGACCTAGAGGAGTTTCGAAAAATTCTATCAGAAGCTTTATGAACCATACAACCTCCTTTCCTACTTCACATGCGGCTACATATTTAGCTTCATCACTACTTATAGCAACGAGTTCTTGCTTTCTACTCATCCATGATACCATAGTAGACCCCAGGCTGAAGCATCCACCAATAGTACTTCTTCCATCGGACTCACTATCACCCCTGTCAAAATCAGAGAAGCCAATTAGATTAACTTCCTCACTCTTGTATTTTATGCGGTGATGTATAATACCACAGAGATATCTTAATATGTTTTTGGAAACTTTCCAATGTTCATGATGAGGTTCCAACTAAAATTTAATAAGGATGTTCACAAAAAAGAATATATATGGCCTAGTGTTTACCAGATACATTAGGGAGCCCAAAAATTTTCGATAGGAGGTTGGATCCATGAGACTTGAGTCAGAACCTTGTAACTTCTTGAAGTTTGTGATCATAGGAGTAGTCATGGGCTTGGAGTCCATCATCTCAAATTTCTACAATATCTTGATAATGAATTTTCCTTGCCCCAAGTATATTTCCCCATGTTTCTGCCATGCTTCGAGTCCTAGGTAGTAATGCATAATTCCTAGATCCTTCATTTCAAATTTGGTTTCCAACATCTTCTTACATTCTTCAATTCTATGATCCATACCTATGATGAATAGATCATCCACATATAGTATAATGATGATGGGTTCATTATTCGTGACCTTGATGTAGAGATTTGGATCAGCAATACCTTTCCTGAACCCATTTATTAAGAGATATGCACTCATCCTTGCATACCATGCTCTAGGAACTTGCCTCAATCCATATAGGCTTTTGTTAAGTTTTTAGACGTGAAAGTCACTGATATTTACTTCGAAACATTTGGGTTGTTCGATGTATACTTCCTCATCAATGGTCCCTTTCAGAAATGTTGTATTCCCATCCATTTGATGGATATTCCAACCCATTGTAGCAGCTAGTGAAACCAAAGATCTAATGGTAGTATACCTTACTGTAGGTGAAAAGGTTTCTTCATAGTTTGTTCCTTCCTTTTGAGAGAAGCCCCTTGCAATGAACCTTGTTGTGTACTTGGCTATGCTTCCATCAACAACATGCTTAATTTTGTAGATACATTTTGATGTGACAAATTTTTTTTCACTATGTCTAGGAACTATCTCCCAAACCCCATTCTTCATAATGGATAAGTATTCTTCTTGCATCGCCTTCTTCCAGACATCTTGTTGAGCAACCTCTTCAAATGTAGATGGTTCATCTTGAATGAGCTTTGTCATGTATGCAACATAGCCAGAGTATCTCTTCGATCTTTTACTTTCCCTGGAGGTTATTATGGGAGCTTAATGTCCTTCAGCATCTTGTAGAGTAGTTTTAAACCAAATTGGCCTTTTCCTTGTGGTTGATATGACCATTGGTTGAATAGGCTCACTTGGTCCTTCTTCTTGATTTATAATGGGATCTTCATGATGTATATCTTCTTCTTCGAATATGGGAGATTCTTTGTCATCAGAGTCTATGGGAATATCCTTGGACATCTTGTAGGCTTGGATCTCATCAAATATGACATATCTGCTTACTTATATTTGCATTATTTCTTTGATGTAGATTATGTATGCCTTTGAGTAGGGACTATATCCAATGAATATTTCTTTGATACTTGTAGAATCCAACTAATTTCACTTATCCTTTGGAACATGGATGTAGGCAGGGCTTCCAAATATCCAGAAGTGATCCACACTCGTTTTCTTTCCTGTAAACACTTCTCTGGGAGTTATGTTCTTGATACTTCTATGAGGACTTCTATTTTGTATGTACACGACTGTCTTGTCGACTTCTCCCCATAAGACTTTGTGTAGGTCTTGATCAAGGAGCATTGTCTTAATTCATTCCTTAATAGACCTATTATTTCTTTCATCAATTCCATTTTGTTCGGGATAGTAGGGTACAATGATATCCCTCTCAATTCCTACTTCCTTTCAATATTCAATCAGTTCCTTGGAGGTGTATTCCCCACCATTGTTAGATCTTAGAGACTTTACCTTTCTTTCGGTGAGTTTTTCCACTTCAGCTCGAAATTCCTTGAATTTATCAAATACTTCATCTTTCTTGTTGAGAAGATAGATCCATGTATTTCTAGAATAGGAATCTATGAAATTCACATAAGCGAGATGACCTCCAAGATATTTATCAAACATGGGCCCACACACATTAGAGTGAATGAGGTCCAAGATTTCCTTGGCCCTAGATTCACTATTCGAAAATGGTTTTCTTGTATTTTTTCCCAGAGAGAACCTCTTGCACACACCTTCATGATCTTCCATTATATTGGGGATGCCATTGACAAGTTGACTAAGAGAGGGAATGAGCCTGTAGTGTAGATGTCCATATATTCTATGTCATATTTCAGTAAGACTAATTTCCATATGAACCGAGGCTTGAGGAGATGGTGTAGTAACCCTATACAAACTTCCTTCACAAAATCCTATGACTCTAGCTATGTTAATGCTATAATATTTTCCCTAGACCAATATGTTTCCATCAACAAAATAAATTTTTTCACCTTTATCTTCTAAACAAGAAATAGAAAGTAAATTCTTCTTCAAACCTGGAACATATAGTATGTTGTTGAGGTGTAGCTTCGATCCACTTTCTAATTCCAGTGAGGTTGATCCTATTCCTTTCACAGCATAGTTTTTTTGTCACCCAATTCCACTGCATGCGAGGATGGTTATCTTGATAGTGTATGTAGTTGATTGATTTCTCGAGTCATATAACTTGATGCTCCATTATCAATGATCCATGCATTGTCATCATGGGGAGATCCTGTAACGGTAGCCAAAATTACTTGACCTTTATCTTTAGTGAATAGATAATGAAAGAGCTTCTTGCTCCATCTCCTAGTAGATTTGATACTCATCCTCATGTAGCCCATCAATGAGGGATATTCCATGCCAACAATGTGATCATCAATCCTTCCTAACCTTAGCTCTGACACCATGTTGAAGAATCAATGCAGATATATATGAGGATTTGATTCTTCGATCTTGATAATTACTTGTGATTATGTTGGCTTCTTTTACTTCGTTATTTTGATTATTATCTTTCATAAAAAAATTACCATATTATGTGTGTATGAAGATAAAAAAACAAGAGACACAAGATATAGGAACTATGCCAAGACAAAACCCCCCTCGAGGGGAAAACCCAGTCAAGATAATTCTTCCTTTCAATAGTATTATTTGAGACTCTTCACCCTAGACACGAGCCAAAATTTCCCTCCATACCAAGTCAACCTTACAAATATTCAACCTAGCAGCAACAAATTCCTGTCTTCCAGCAACTTCACAGATTTGCGGCAACAACAACATCCAAAATTCAGAGACTTCGATCTCTGAAGAGAGACCATGAAACAGAGAGATTCCTTCACCAAAATTTTGATTTTCTCTTTCTCTTTCTCCTAGACCGAGCTCACACTTATTTTTCTTCCTTCAATTTCACATTTTTTCCCTTATTTCAGTGAATTACAGTGAATGAGTGAGCAAATGAATTCGACCTCCTTGCATTTATAGCCTTATGATGGGTTTGAATTCCTCCCTTTGAGGCCGACTTGATGTGGAGGGCTACTAGACCAATTTTGACTAAAAAAAAAACTAATTACATGATTCAAAAGCATAAGGAATATAAATCTGTAATGACTAACCTATAAGTCCAAAGTTGGGACTTTATACTAAATATGACCCAAGCATGAAATCCATGCTTTAATACGTAATTTAATAATAAAAATAAATGTAAAAATGATAATATAAATTCTTTTGATGAGTACAATAAATATAAATTATGAAGATCGAACCTAGTTACACTATTCAACAAGGAAAACTCTTCTACTTTGGGATCTCTCATATCTCTTGCTTGTTGCAAACAATATTTTGCCTCTGTAGACTTTAATTTCACAAAATTATGTTAGTCGAGCTAAGCAACAATCATATAAACAAACATATGCTTAACAAATCAATTAACTATTTGATCCATAAACTATCATGGATATTTTACTTGACAATTTCTCACAACATATTTAATAAAATTATACTTAGAAATATGAAATCTACACTACAAGGGTTTATTTCTCTTTAGATTTATGGATCTATAAATTTATATCTATTGTAAATTCATGCAAATTACAATTATGTAAAAAATATACAATAGTGAAATAAAAGTTTACAAACCACTATTGACACAATATATAACCTAGGAAACCCTTTCGGGAGAAAACTCAGCTGGAAGGTGAGGTTGCTTTGCTCTCTTTCTCTAAATAAAAAATGGTTGTAGGTACAAAGAAGTAAGGCTTTGGGCCCATGGGTTACTAAAATGCACAAATCCACTATGTGTTTTGTCTTCCTATCCCTCTCGGTTACTCTGCTCTTCTATGGAACATTTGCACTAAAAAATAATGGAATCCCTTTGCTTCCTTATGGCTCGGTTGTAACATAGGTCGATAGCCTACTAGTGGTCACTCCCTCAACTCTTAACAATAGTTGCAATATGGAATCTTCGAGAGTATTCTTCATCATGATTACATAGGTAGTCCCTTTTCCTTGAGTAATGGAGATTGACGTGGTAGCCTCTCCAAATATGATGGTCAAAACAAGAAGATCAAATTCTGAGGCATAACTTTTGCATTCATACTCTGATTGAGACAATTCATGCATCGTTGGAAAGGTATCTGTGTGTAGGATAAAAAAAAAAGGTTTGGCACTAATTTAGAATTTTTTTACCCCAATAAATGCCATTTGATTCCTTGAAATGCTCCTGAAAGGTTTCTTACCCCAATTTTCCAAATGGGGTCCCGCTGGTAAAAATAGGCCTTTGATTTGATTCCTCCACTTTTTCCACTCTTAAAGCATCAAGATGGATGAAAAAAAATATAATGATCCAATATGGATCACCATTTGGAAATAGAACTCCATAATATAGTAGTAGACTCATGCCATAAAGCACAAAAAGGAGGAGGAATCAATCTCCTATTCATTTATCGCTAAGAAACAAATAGACAAACTAAAGCTATCTCCTTGGTACATAGTGTTAAGAAATGTAACTATTTTCGGTCTTTTTAATTATTGTACTCATTTCAATATGTATCCTATGTAACAAACAAGAAAAGAAGAATGAAAATTATTATTATTAAAGCATGGATTCCATGCTCATTATTTATGGTCATCTAGATAAAATCATGGTCTTCGTGCTTCTAGGATATGTTAGGTCTTAAGATTTATTTTCATAAGTCAATGGAGTCAATTTCATGTTTATAAGACATTTTCGGGAAATTTGTAATTGTAAAAAGAATTATTTTTTAGTCTACAAGTCCTAGAATCTCTAAGAGTACAAGTCGACCTTGAGATCATTAAGTCCACCTACAGGAGGGAATTCAACCCCTTGAGAAGGCTATATAAAGGATAAATTTGACTTCATTTAACACACACTCACTCACAAGTTTGATCTACAATAAAGGGTTTGATTTGTAGCTGGAAAATGCAGAAGAAGGAGAGCAAAGGTCCATGAGAAGTTGGAAGGAAGAAATTTCTTATTTCTGGGCTCTATCTCTCTCACATGTGATAAATTCTAGGGTTTATGGTTTGCAAAAATAGACCGAAGTTGCATGTATGAATTGTAGCAGGCCAAAGTGCAAAATATAGTATATGGAGGAGGGAAATCTCTTATCTTGCCCTTGTTGACCTTAGGAGAGTTTTATTTCTCTAAGTAGGTCATAAGAGGAGTCTATATTAGGGTTTCCAAGAAGTATTAGGATGAATTTTTTGGGTCGAAATTGTAGTTCAAGTAGCAGTGTTGTAGGTGGAAAGTTGAAGTTACAAAGTGTAGTAGTTTAATGAAGAATCAAGGAAGGGCTTGAGAAAAGGTTGACTTGGTATTGGGAGAAGGAATTGGTCTATGTTTTGGGTCTTTGTATCTCATTTGAAGCATATTCTAAGAAGAGAAGAGTTTATGGGTTTTCCCCTTGAAGGGTTTTTTCCTTGGATGAGAGCCTATATCAATTTCATCTTTTGTCACTGTTATTATTCTTGATATTGTTTGATGAAATATCTAACTAAAGAAGATACATAAGATAAATAAAGATTCACAAACACCATCAAGGTTAAGGAAAATATGATATAATAGATGTCTCTTTACATTTTCTAACATGGTATTAGAGCTAAGGTGAACAAGTAAGGCATCTATAAAGGAATCTAGAAAGTATTGTTGATCAAAATATAGGAAGTTCTCAAATCCTGGAAGAATAAGACTACAAAATTTTCTCTTGGAAGGACCTAGTTAAAGGCTCGTTGTTAGAAGACCCTTCTAATCTATGGTTTCTACATTGAAAAATATAAAGACTACAAAAATATCACAAGGAGGATGTTGATCTTGCAAAAAGGAAGTTTATTCACAAGTAAAAAATCTTGGAAGTTGTTGGTGGAGGAATCTCAGGGAATATATTTCAAGGACATACTCAAGAACTCTCCAAAGGTCTTGAAAGAATCAAGAAGGTTGGAGACATCATCAAGGAAAATATTGGTCATAAATTAAGTAACATATTATTAAATCATGCCTGAATCTTTAATTCACATGGGTTATTTCTGCAAAGAAAGCAAAAATCTCATTGGGGCATCAAACTATCTAGCATGGAAGAAAATAATTGACTTGATACTCACGAAACAAGAAGAAATAGAATATGTTACTGGGAAAATTATTAAACCTGAGAAAGATAACACACAAGAACTAGCAAAATACAAGAAAGGGGAAGTGAGTGCACAAAGGATGATAGTGGAACCCGAGAAAGATAAGACACAAGAACTAGAAAAATACAAGAAAGGGGAAGTGAGTGCACAAAGGATCATAGTGGAATCCATTAAAGATTCCCATGTTCCATTTGTTACAAATTCGAATACTTCCAATTCCATGTATGATAAGATAGTGAATTTGCATTCGGTAAGTACAACATATCAAAATATATCGTTAAGGAAAAAATTGTATAGAATGAGGAAGTAAAAGGATGAGGATGTGGCATCCTTTCTCATGAGAGTCTCTCAACTAAGATACCATCTCAAAGGACTTGGGGAACTAATTACTGATTCTAAAGTAACAACCTGTGTACTAAATACATTGCCACCAGAATGGAGCATATTTCCAACAAGCATCTACTCCAAGAAGGATGCAAATCCCTTTGATGAGTTATGGGTGCAATGCATATTAGAAGAATCAAGGATCAAGGTCAAATATGATTTAGGATCTGATGAGAAATCTCGAGCCTTTCTAGCTTGAGCCAAGAAGCATAAGAAAGGAAAGTTTGGTAAGTGCAAGAAGAAAGACATGTCAAAGTGCAATGTTTTGGATGCAATGAATTTGGACACTTAAAGAGGGTATGTCCAAACAAGTATAAAAATAAGAGAAAGGAAAGGAGTGAAGCTCATGTAGCCAAAGCCATGGGAGAACCTGAGAAGAATGCAAAGAAAGAATAAGTGAAGGATATTTACTACTAAAGAAGTCTCACTGACTGTCAGATTCTCTAAGAAGATTAATCTTTCTTTTAACATAACATGTTTTGCATAACATCATAAAAAGAAGAATATGATAATATCATGTCCAAAATTTACATAATTAAGTTTCTTTCATCTAGATAGATGGATAGATAGACCATTTTTGCATAATCTTCATCCATATGTATTATCTAACATTATGTTAGAGGTTTTCATCTTGCTTAGGTGGATCACAATTGTTTGACGAATAATTTCCTTCTGTAGACATAAGAAAACTTCCTAGATCTAGTGGCTTGATCTATAAACAAAAAAGGTAAAAATTTTATGCTTTCCTTAGATAGTTTTAGAATATGGAAGAAATACTTATTTCTGACCTGGAATCCATCACAATCTCTCTTCTCCTTGCTTGTAAAATCCCACTCTAACTCTAGATGCTAAAACTGGAACTTGCAAAACAACTAAAACAAGCAAGAGAACCAAAATATACAAATATCATATACTAACATCTCTAAATAATGAGTCAAGAAGGCATTGTTCTACATATACATAAATGAGACACAAGTATAAGAAAACAAATCACTTTTTATATTAATGAATGTAGTAGAAGACACAACCCTTGTAGATCTTGACCTTGTAGATGTCTCCCAACTATCGTGTCCTTCCTTTGCCACAAAGCAAGCCTTCAATCACAACTCAAGTGCATGGATGGATAATGGATTATTAGGCATAAAGCAACATCATGAGGGAATAACTAAGAGTCTCCAAAAGCCAACTGAGACTCTATGGGAGGCAATGAATTTATATGGTAAAAGAGATGGTTTGGGATTAACCATTCTAGGAATTAGATCCACATTAAAGGGAGGATAAGTTTGAGGGATAAGAGATAATACCTAAAGAGTAGGAGTTCGAGATCTAATCCAACAATAAATAGTTAAAACAACTCGGTAAGCTTCTAAAAAGAGAAGATACAAAATTATTTTTATTTTTACCGAATTCTAGGGGCCATCGCACTTGCAGTGAAACCAACATGCATTGTTTAGTGTAGTTCCTCTATGTAAAACTTGCAGCAATGTAGTTTGCATGAAGGCTAAGTGTGATGGGTCCAAAAATTAGGGTTTTAAGTTGTTTAACCCAAAATTCTTGAAACTTTTGGAGAGAGGATTCTCTTGTATTTGCAAGGGATGAATGCAAAGTGTCAATGGATGTTGATTTATCTAGTTTCAAGGCCATTTGATTGGAAGTGACAAAATTGCTTGTAACTTATTGCCCCTAAAGTACAAAGTAAGAATAAGTGTTTGAGGACTGCAGTGCTTTACCATGTGACAAGTTCAGATCAAGAATAGATTGGTGGAGATCATCAATTGTCTATTACAGTACATAATCATCACGATATTATTCCTGACGTAGGCATACCCATACTTAGCATATAATCCAATTTACATGTACATGTACAATAATCAGAATCATGTCAACTCATGACAGATTGTGGACCCATGCTTGGATAGATTTATGAAATATCATAGCCATCATGCTTTGTAATCTTGTATGAATCATGAAATCACAACTCGGATGGATGAAACTAGATTTGGGGTCTTCTACCTCATCACTTGACAGTACAATTCTAACCATGTGAATAAATGTGTTGGATTCAAACATGGTATACACCATCTGATTACCAACCAATGATGTAAGACATTAACAGATGCGAGAGGAACCACCGATAATGATAATGACCTTCAAGGTACTACAATACAATCTATGTGGTGAAAATAAATGAGTTGAAATTTAACACCACACAAAATCTTTCGGTCGAATTCCAAAGATGAGAAATTATCACTGAAAACGAGGAAACTTTCCATTGAGGTATGCAAGCTCCAAGGAACTGAAGAGAGTTTCTAATTCGACTTCTTGGATAGTGTGTTGATGTTGACAGGAAGCGAATCGTCATAGGAGGGCCTTAATATAGCCCCCATCAACGAGACGAAACGAGTATCAAGATTTGAGACAAAATGTGATGATGCAGAGTTGGTTCATGAGCAACAAACGTGAAGTAAGGCTAAGGGGTATTGTAGTAGATGTCAACTGAGGGTGGACTTTATCTTGAAGATATCGACAATATCGATATGGAATTGGAAACATGAATTAAAGACCCATCATGAAGGCTTTCAATAAGGTATGATCAACAAAGAGGCAAACATATTCCCCAACCCAAAGCAATCACGGAGATGAAGTGAAAGAGTGCCATGTTCAAGAGAGGCTTACTTCCATTAGTAGGTTTGATGCCATGTTTTTCCAGTTTCCCAACCATTTTTGGCCATAAAATCTTTATTTTTGACAATATTGAGGAGGATAATATATGCTTGGTCTATAAGTTCAGCCTTCATATGAATCCTTCTAAGTATTTTCAACGAACCCTGAGAAGGAGTGGTTCTGTCTTGTCATGCTTGACGATTCCAACTTTGTTTTAATGAGTCCAATGAAGGCATAACTTGACTTATTTTTCATGTTTAGAAAGTATGAAAAAGAGGTGAAATATAAAACTCCAAGATGTTCCTTTTCTTAAATTTGTCCCTTGGGCCCGAAAAGGCGTGAGCAATACCTATGAGAACCTTTTAGCGAGGTTTGACTTATGTATTCATTTTTCATAAATAGTCTTTATAGTCCAGAAAAGGGTTAAACTTATATGAGGCAAATGTCTTTTCATTTACTTTATCAAGTTCGAAAAGACAAGTTCTTGACAATATTTTCATGCTTTGGGAGTCTAAAAAGAGATTAAAGAGGACTGCAGGGGGTTCCTTTTTCGTAAGTTTAACAATCCTGAAAAAGCGACAAAAGTATACTCATTCAACAAAATGACCTGTAATTTAAATATAACCTTCATTACGTCCTTAATTTATCATTTAACCTACTCAAAGCACCATAAAAACATTAAAATACATGATATATGGTAAAATTAGGTCAAAAACATTAAAAATATTAAAATAGTGACCTTTTTTAACCATAAAAGAGTAAAAAGTAATTTTATTTCTTACCATTGTCATTTTACCAATTTGAGAGAGCTCCGAGTGTTTTTTACCTTGAATCTTCAACAGGTGATTGCAGCCAATCTGTAGAACCATTTCAGCACCGTTGGTTCCAGGTAAGAGGTCTATCCTTTCTCGTCATTTTCACAGTTTTCATTTCTTGCTTGATGGATTTTTTGAAATTTTGGCACTTAGAATTTACCGTAGGCCCATCACACTCTTCTTATGTCAGGAGGCACGATGGGTCGCTCTGTTCATGAATGAATAGTGGGATGAGCATAGTAAGGATTCCAAAATTTTAAATTTAAGTGGTTTTCTCCCAAAACTTTTCACAATGCTAATTTTATGTGTTTTCTCATGTTATTTTGTAAATATTTACCAAATTGAAAATGGCTTTAATATGGAGAGAAAGGGAGCATGAGGTTTAAGACATGATTGCTGCAAATGATCCAGCAATAGTGCAAGCTTCAGGAAATTGTGGGCTACTAAAGTTCTTCCAGATTTCGAGCATGAGGGCCCAGTTAGAAATGTTGGAATATTTGGTAAGAGCCTGGGACGTACAAAGACAATACTTCAAGATTAGAGAGCACATTGTCACTAAATATGTTGAAGAAATCAATTTTTTGACAGGGCTCTCACGTAGAGGGGCTCCCATTTCATTATCTGGATACAGGAGAGGTGGACAGACAGTGAAGAATTACATAGCTATCCATTTTCAGCCTCACTCTCAAGCAACTAAGGATGGGAAAATCAAAATAAAGGATTTCAAATCCCCCTCAAGACAATCCTATTTACCATTACTCAGTTTACTGGTAGTGTTGCTCTACATTTAGCTACCAAGTACCAAATGAATTATGCTTTAGAATGCTTGGCACCTATGATATTCAATTGGTGCGAAGGGGTCTTGGTAAATATGAAGGAACAAATCAATTGAGAAAATAATAGACGATTGAAAAAATTTGGGTATGGTTCTAGCATAATTTCATCTGTTTTTCAAAGCATACCATTACTACGACCTCAGCGAATATCCCGTGAGCTACCTGAACCTAGAGAGCCTCACATGAGGCAATGGGTAGATTTGATGGCTCGACACAGAAGATGGCCTATGATGACATTCCCTCCTACTTTATTTAGATGGTTGGGGGAGAAAATGATTATAATTGAGGAATACCCATATGCTGGAGCTGATTTCCGTGGAGACCTAGAGCTCATTTTACCTAAAGGCGAGTAATGGAATGACACACATAAAAGAAATGTCATTTTGGATATTTTTGTTTTTTTAAGTTTTACATTTTTTTTGTTTTTTGTTTTTAATATATCAAAGACTAAATATTGGTTTTACATGTAGATATCGCACCAATAAGACCAGTGGTCATGTTCCCACTCCATCGATGGGTGCAACCACAATTGGGATATGCTAAAGTAGATGGGGCAGATATGGAGAATTTAGGAGATCCAGACTTGGTAGAGACATTAGCCAAGTTTGAGAACCATGTGGAGGGCTTGACCCACCCTATTCCAGATACTGAGTTTGATGATATCCCAATCCATTTATAAAGATACAATATAGGGGTGCCAACTTGGATCAACCAACTGTTGCGCAAGGTTTCCTGTGCGGTTGTGTGTTACCATAATCACCACCGAGATTAGTCACCTAGGGCTTTAGAGCCACATTTTGTCTTTTTCATGTATTTAGATATTGTAGGCCATGAGACATATGTGTCTTAGATAATTTTTTTGTAAAAATCAAACACTATTTACAGATTTAAACTATGGATGTTTTCTACTTTATTCTGCTATCCTGTACAATATGTTATGATAATTGTATACTTACAAATGTTTCAAATGTATGTCTAAAACATGATTATCTAATGAATATGGTAATGCATTTATACATTTAGGGATATGTTGATATGAAATGTAGTCAAAATGTCTTTCGAAAAGGCAAAATCACAAAAACATATGCAACATAGTTGGACTTATTACTGAATAAACATTGTTTAGATGTAGCACCATGAGTTTTGAATCAAGTATGACGACTAAATTATGAACACCACATGAAATGGAATCAAACAATAGTTTGATCACTGTGTTATACTCAACGATATTCTTAGTTGAGCAACCGAGGAAAATTCATTGCAAACTCACTAATTGGTCATTAGAAGCATAGATTTCCCACACTGCAGAGGAAAGGTTCCAGGTACTACAGTTAGTTCCATTAGCATAACCAACATATTGTTGAGGCAACGCCGACACATGAAAACCAAATATAATAGAAGATAAGAATAGGTGGTAGAAAACTCTCAAGAAAACACGCTGCAAACACACCCAAAAACCTATACAATATGTACATAATGACTATGTAGAAAAGTTCTAAGCATAATATTTTTTGAGGTACAACCCACTTTTGGGTTGCACCAAGGGAATTATGTCAAAGTATACAAGCTTGTAGGCCCCTTTTGCAAGTATGTGTTTAATATATAAGCCTAGCTACATTGGTTCGAGTTTCCTAACACCTAGTTTATCGGATTCTTAGTCATACAAAAGGAACAGATCACCCTTTGAGAAGGAAAAAGGTTTAAATTTTTGTCATATTATGGTTTGACATGTTTTTTTTAGCCTTGTTGGTCATCACGGTATCACGTCGAGTCTCATCTAGACGAGCTAAATGCAAAAATTTTTCTTCTTCGACGAAGGTATCGAGAAGAAGTTTGACGACAAGTTTCAATGACGGAATTTCACATTCAATTGGAAGAATGAATTCTAGACCATACACCAGTTGAAAAGGTTTGAATCCAATCACGGTTTAGATAAGGGTGTGGTATTCCCACAAAGTGGAAAAAAAAATAGTGGGCCAATTCGTTTTATGAATCCCTACCATGCGTTGAAGTATTATTTTCAAAACCTTATTAATGGCATCTACTAGACCATTGGCCTGTGGGTAGTAGGGAGTTGAGCTATCATACTGTAAGCCCAACTTGGAAGTCAGTTTGGACATCATGTAATTGCGAAAATGGTTACCATGGTCTATGAATATATCTTGTGGCACATCAAATCTGGAAATAACGTGATTAAAGAGGAACAATGAAGCAATTTTGTTGTTGTTTCCATAAGTAGGCATTCCTTCAGCCCATTTTAGTAAAATAATCTACTGCAACGATTATGTAACCATGCCCCTTACCCGACCAAGGGTTAGAAGTCATGAATTCAATGCCCCATTTGGAAAAGGGTCCAAAAATGACAATTGGATACCAAGGAGTAGGTAGAGCACGAGTTTTCTGGTTAAGTATTTGGCATGCATGACACTTTTGGACTGCTAGAATGTAATCTTTGAATATAGTTGGCCAAAATTAATGGACAAGTTAAAATTTTTGGGTTGTAGCATAACCAAACATATGTCCACCGCATGCTCCAACATGATAATTATTCAAATCTTTCTCGACCTCCTCATGAGTGAGGTGACATTGAAATATTGTGTCAATACCACATTGATAAAGGGTGTTTTCGATTATGATACAATGAAGAGCATGGTATCGAATTCGACTTTGATAAAAATGCTTGGTTTTAGGCTGGAAAGTTTTGTTTTGGAGATAAATTATGATGTATCCATAACAAGGATCAGGAGAATCAATCAAAAACAATGTTTCATTGGGGATAAAATCATCATTTGTTGATTATGACGTACAAGATGGAAGGTCACATATTAGTTCAACAAAGACTAAAGATTTCTTAGACTTTGATTTGATGAATTCCAAATCAAACTCTTGGAGGATAATGATCCACTTCGAGTATTTCCCCTATAGAAATTGACGTGGAAAGATGTAGGTCACGAGGTTGTAATCAGAAACCAAAATAGTACTGTGAAGTAGAATATAGTGTCGAAATCTTTGAGCAACTTGGAAATATACCAAAGCTAGCTTTTCAACATGGGAGTACTTCGCTTCAATGTTGGTCAAATTTTGTCTCAGTTAATAAATAGGGTGTTCATCACCTAATTCATCCTCTTGTACCAATATCACAACAATCGCGGTAACAATTGCAGAAAGATACAAGAAACAGTCTAGATGATAATTAGGGGGATATAATAACGATACTTGGGATAATACACCCTTCAAAGCATCAAAATAATTTTGAGCAGTATCATCCTAATGAAAGGGATCCCATTTTTTCAATAAATGAGTAAATCCTTTGGTAAGTTTTGCATAATTAGGAATGAAACATTGTAGAAAGTTAGCCTTCCCTTATAGGCGTTGTAACTGAACAAGAGAAGAAGGATTTGGAAAATTGAGGATTTCCTGTAATTTCAGGGGATCAATGTGGGTTCCTTGTTTGGACGCAATGAATCCTAGAAGTCGACCATATTGAACAAAGAAGACACATTTATGCGGGTTTAGTCAGATATTATGGTGTCAAAATCATAAGAAAATTGATCTAAGATGCATTGGATGGTCTTGACGAATCTTAGAGTGGGAAGGAAAATCATCAAGGCATGGTTGCACGATATGCTTAATATCATGAAAATAGTAATTTATTACCCGTTGTAAATTTTCTCCTACATTCTTAAGACAAAAAGGAAGTTTGTGATAAGCAAACATACCACATGGATAAATGAAAACAGTCTTATCCTGGTCAGATGGAAGTATGTTGATTTGAATATAGCTAGAGAAGTCATCCATAAACGAGAAAATTTCACTCCCATCGCAATCATACACAATGTGGTTGATAAAAGGGGTTGGGTAGTTGTCCTTGGGACAAAAACTATTAACATCCTGATAACCGACACATACTCAGTTCGTACCCTATTTCTTCATCACGAGAAAAATGTTTGAGACCCAATCGGTTTAAGGAACAAGATAAATGAAACCAACACGCAAAAAAATTTCAACTTCTGCCTTAATCGCAACAAATTTCTTAGGGTGAACCAGACACAAAAGTTTTCTAACTGGATTGACATCCATATATGTTTTAATTTCATGCACCAAAATATTAGGATAAATTCCTAACATCTCTCTGTATGTCCAAGAAAACATGTCATGAAATTCTTGAAAAAGGTCCTTGTAAATATTAATCTCGTATGGAGAGAAAGAAACACCTATATGGACATTTTCAATAATGTCCTCAATATTTTCCAGGTTTTTCTCAGAATTATGCTCAGAAATGGAGATGGGATTCTGAGGTTCCTTAGTAAACTTGGGGGAGAAAAATCTTCAAAATTACTCTCAAGAGTGTCGGGTTGAAGCCAAAAAGACGAATGATGATGACTATTGTCCCAAGTTTTTGTTGGAAATAATGAGAGGGGGGGTGAATTAGAATTCCTTTCAATTAGAGCATTAGTTAATATTCAATTATTATCAGTGTTTGTACAATGATAGCAGCAAAAAAAAATGAACACAAATGCACACATTTTTTAAGGTGGAAACCCACTTCGTGACAAAAACCACCTAATGCTTTTCTAATAATTCTTTAATATTCAACTCCAATTGAAAATAAAGCTCTAACTTCCTAGAATCTAGAAAAAGCATTGTTCTATAGCTCCCACTAGATGGAAACTCCAATGCCCAAGATTATTCAGTAGTCAACTGAACGGATGCCCCAACACCCAATGAGCTACAACTCACCCTAGCACCACCCTACCACCCTGTAGAAGAATAAAAGAAGAATGGACTCCCGTACCAGGGAAAATGGTCCACTTTACAATGATATAGAATGATGTAGAAGAAGAAGATACACTATACCATAACCCCAACTATGACACAACCAACTAATGATGATCCTAGACCTCCCGACACTGCCTCTTCAACTCTTGGCAGATAGACACTAGTACAATTTTTACAATAATGTATTTGCAATGACTTAGTACAATGATACCTTTACAGTGGCTGTATGCAGTGCTGCCCACTTGAAGACTTCATGTGATGAAATTCTTGCTGCTGTTTTGCACCTTGGTTGCTGCTCTTGTCATGTTACCCTTTGCTGCACCTTGATTTGCTTTTCTGCCCTAGAAAGTCCAGTCCTTTTCAGCCCTTGACAACACATGATCTAGATTTTTCTTGCCTTCTAGGAGCTTGATATTGAATCTGGTGTATTCCTATTATTTCAGATCCCCAATCTCTGATTTTGGTCCTGTAGTAGTCCTTTGAGTCTTCTTTCCAATGCCATAGGTCTTAGCCAATTTGGATTCTTCAAGGGAGAGTTATGCCCAATCTCTCACAATGCCCTAATTATGGATTGTTTCAGTAGAGATAACTTGTATCTAGCATGCCACGTGTCACTGTTTCTTCATTCGGCTTTGAAATTAATAGAGAGAAAATAAAAGTCCGTGCACTATCTTCCACTTTTTACAAAATTTCAATTTGATACTCAGAGAGAGAGTTATGACGATTTTCCCAAGGTCACTTCTTTGAGATGAATTTCAGGAGCCTGCAAAAACACTGACTTCCACAGATCATATCTCCGACAATATTGTGTGCCTTGATCTGAAATTTTCATAGGAGCTTCCTCTGGATTTCAACTTCGCCTCATAAAAATTTCAGATTTTGAACCTTCATAGGAAAAACGTTAGAGCGAAAATTCCATGATAACCTGTTTCAGATGGTGAAATCCCTTGCATAAGGAGGATATGAGGATCACAATTTATATAGATTCTTAGGTTGAGAGGGGTTTCAACAAGTGAACGTGGGAGGGATTTTCAAAGCTTAAAAAATATTAATTATGATTTTTCAATGACCCATGCCACAACCCCATGGGGTTTTAGCCCACTAACTGGGGTTACAAACTTCAAACATGAATATATCTCAACTGTGAAGAATTACGTGGCGTGCCATATATCAATGGAAACATCTTGACAAGAAGAAACAATAAAAATCATTCTTGACCCAGAATATAGTAATTTGGTAGGTCAAAAATCCCATGCAATATTGGGTTAGCCCCTGGTGTTTCTTGGGTTGACATCAATGACAACTGCTGATCAACAATCTCCCCCTTTGGCATTGATGGAAACACAAGTACTCCCCCTGCGATCATGACACCTCTTCCTGCAACATTCTCTCCCCCTTTGACATCAATGGCAAAGGGTAACTCCCCCTGAGACACAACTATCCTGTGGACCTATACACACTTCCACTCCCCTTGACACACAACCGTCCTGCGGACCTGTAATCTAATGAGAACTTGGGAGAATCCCAAAATTTTGGCGAAGATATTCAAATGCTTCATGAGGTAAAGGTTTAGTGAAGAGATCATCAATTTTTTCTTTTGTACCAACATACTCAAGTTTGATATTCTTTTCAGCGACTTGTTCTCTAACAAAATGATATTTGATCAGAATGTGTTTTGTTTTTGAATGCATGACAAGATTCTTGGAGATGTTGATGGCACTAGTGTTGCCACAAAATATGGGAATAGGCTCACTGAATTGTACTTGAAGATATTGCAAATTTTGTTTCATCCAAGGACTTGAGTACAACATGATGCTGCTGCAATGTATTTTGCTTCCGCTGTAGATAACGAGATTGCAGTTTGTTTTTTGCTCAACCATGATACGAGACAACCACCTAGATATAATGCTGCTCCACTAGTACTCTTACGATCATGAACGCTTCCTGCCTAATCTGCATCTGTAAAGGCTTGAATAATGAGATTGTTACCCTTGGGATACCAAAAGCCATATTCTTTTGTGCCCTTTAGATATCGAATAATTCTTTTGACGACAATAATATGTGATTCTTTTGGTGCTGCTTGGAATCTTTCTACTTGTCCAACTGCTTGCATAACATCTGGTCGGGAGGCTGTTACATATAGAAGACTACCAATCATAGATCTGTACGACCTCTGATCCACATCCTTAGATGAGTCGTCTATGTTCAATTTGCAACCTGTTACCATTGGAGTAAGGATGGGTTTGCAATCTTCCATTTTGAATTTCTTGAGCATTTCCTTGATGTACTTGGGTTGACATATAAATATTCCTTTCTCTTGTTGAGGTATTTGAAGCTCTAAGAAGTATGTCAGCTCACCAAGTAAAGACATCTCAAACTTAATTTGCATCTTTGTAGAAAAGCTCTTACTTAGTCGATAGTCATTACTACCAAATATTATATCATCCACATATACCTCGACGATTGTTAAATTATCTTTATCTATTTGTACATAAAGATTGCTATCAACAGTACCTTTCTTGAACCCTTGTTGACATAGATATCCATCAAGACGAGCATACCATGCTCTAGGAGCCTGCTTGAGACCATAAAGAGCCTTCTTTAACTTGCAAACATAGTCTTCTTTTTTTGATAGTAGAAAACCTTCAGGTTGTTCGATGTAAACTTCTTCTTCTAATTCTCCATTCAGAAATGTTGACTTAACATCCATTTGGTAGACTTTGATTTTTCTTGAACATGCATAGGCGAGAAACATTTGGATGGCTTCCATTCTGGAAACTGGTGCAAATGTGTCATCGAAATCAATTCCTTCCACTTGTGCATAGCCTTTGCAAACCAATCTTGCTTTGTTTTTGGTAACCTGTCCATCTTCATTCAATTTGTTCTTGAACACCCATTTAGTCCCAATGACATTTTTATCTTTTGGTCGTGGAACTAATTCCCAGGTGTTGTTCTTCTCGATTTGATCCAATTCTTCATTTATAGCTTCTACCCAATGTTCATTTTGGCTGGCTTCCTCAAAACTACTAGGCTCAAAGGTTGCTAGAAAAGCAATGTGAGCTTGTTGTGATGAACGAAGCTGTCGACCTTAATTTATGTCACCAATGATTTGATTTGATGGATGGTTCTTCTGAATCCATTCTTTTGTTCTCCTTGGAGGAGCTTCTTGTTGTTGTTATGGTATATCTTGACGATCATTATTTACTTCTTCCTGGTTGATAGTTGCTTCTTGTTTTAGAATTTTATCTGTGTCTTTTTCAGCCTCTGTCTCAAGTTTCAAAGATTCTAGATCCTCATCATTATTCGCTAGAACACCATCTTCGTCAAATGTAACATTTATTCTCTCCACTATGTGTTTTCGTCTTAGATTATAACATTATAGGCCTTTATTTTGCGTGAGTAACCAAAAAAGTTACCTTCATCAACATGTGGTTCAAACTTACCCAAATTTTGATCTTCTCCTTTGATATAAAATTTGCTTCCGAAGATTCTGAAATATTTTACATTAGCTGGTTTTCCTTTCCATAATTCATATGGGGTCTTGTTGCAATTATTTCTGAGAATACTTCGGTTGATAATGAAGACTGCCGTATCAATTTATTGAACCCATAATTTTTCATCCAATTTTGAGTCCTTCAACATTGTTCTACCCATTTCCTGTACGGTTTTGTTCTTTCTTTCAACAACTACATTTTGTTGAGGTGTTCGTGCTGTTGAAAATGGCCTTTTTATTCCATTTTCGTCACAATATTGCTGAAATAATTTGGAAGTGAATTCTCCACCAATATCTGATCTTAGACACTTTATTTTCAAATCAATTTCATTTTCGACCAACTCCTTGTAGATCTTAAAGCACTCAAATGCTTCATATTTTTTCTTTAGGAAACTGACAGCTGTCATCTTGGTATATTCATCTATCATCAACATGAAATATAATTCTCCATCTAAGCCTTTTGTTCTTATAGGAAAACATAGATAAATATGTATCAATTCCAATGGATGTGATGCAAAGTGTTCTTTGTTTTAAATTGGAATTTTGTCTGCTTGCCGTGCCGACAGGCCTCACATAGTGTGTTGGAAGGTTTTGAGATTTTTGACATTTCTCGTACTGCTTCCTTTTTGCTTATCCTGACAAGATTGACAAAGTTTATGTGACCCATTCGTTTGTGCCATAACCAGCTTTCATCTTCTTTAGCTAGTAGACATGCTTTAGTTGCTTCATCTAGAACATATATGTCGTTTGGAGCTTGACTTGCTGTAGCCACAATTTTACCACACCTGCCTTTCCTAATTTCACATTTTGTGGAGTTGAATAACATTATGTGTCCTTGATCACACATTTGTCAAACACTGAGCAAATTGTGATTCATGTTTTCAACCAAAAGAACATTCTTGGCTATAACATCTTTGCTTCCGAGAGTGACGGTACCTGATCCTATAACATTTGAAGATCCATCATTTCGAAAGGATACAGTTCCATACTTCTTCTCTTTCAAAGATACAAATTTCCTTCTATCTCCAGTCATATGCGTTGAGAAACCGCTGTCAACATACCACACATCTTTGTTGTTTTGAGCCTTGAGAGCGAGAGCACAATTACCAGTCCTCTTCTTCTTCCATGTTTGTTCATTCTGCGGCTTTGAAGATTCTTCCGGAGGATTTTCAAGTCTGTAGTCTCTGTCTATGTGTCCAAAGTTCTGACATTTGTAACATTCCATATTATTTATTAAATGTTCAAATCTACTGATTTTTCTTTGAGCCCTGGGAGGTTCATATTTGAAGGATCTCCTGGAATTGTATTGGTTCCTAGGGTACGTGTGACATTCTACAGCTTTATGACCAAATTTTCCACATGAATAACAATAGCAATGAAAAACATGTTGGTACCTAGATGGAAATATTTGTCGAGGAATCGTCTTCCAAGGATGTGCTTGTGAATCTTGTCCAATCAAGTCCACATGCATGTCAGATCTCATAGGTTCATTGTATTTTGTTGCAGAAGGTCCTGCTTCTTCTTCTTTGTAATCGAGGTCAGTTCTGTCGTTGTAAGATCATTGATTGTTGATGCATTAGGAGTATTTTGAGGTATAAAATGGGCCTCCTAAGGAAATTATAAAATAATAATGGAAACAATAAAATAAGATTTGATTACATCATTAAATTTTGGAGGGAAAAAACAAAAAACTACTTTTTCAAGTCATATTTTCAACTTATCTCCCAAATTGTTTACTCAAATTTTGAGTGGGAGTACTAATTGGATGAAAAATTTAATTCCTCATCCAATGAATACCCATGTTGCATACTTTTTATGGGTCCTGCTACACGAATAATGAGAAATACATGAAAAACATGATTGCAGTCACTTTTTTTTTTTTTTTTTTTTTTTTTTTTTTAATATGTATTTCTCATTTTGATGTGTAGGGTCGATCAAAAGTATGTAACATGGGTACTCCTTGGATGAGGAATTACATTTTACATCCAACGAGTATTCCCGCTCGAAATTTGAGTAAAAAATTTGGGAGATAAGTTGAAAATACGAGTTGAAAAAGTAGATTTATTATTTTATTATTTTTACCCTTTTACTTAAAAAATGGTGAATCATCCCCCATGGTTGACATCATCATCTTTAATCCTATTGGTTCTTATAAAGTTTATTTTTGTTGTACATTTTTCTTAAGAGGCCTATTTTAGACCTCAAAATTCCCCTAATGATTTCTTCCAATGCCCTTGAGCTGTTAGCATAGTTTTGGACAAATTTTCCTTTCTTCACTTCCTTATCCAGCGAGACTACTTCGGCTTCTAATGCTTCTCTTTCTTGGTTGCTTTCTTCCAACTTCTTTTGAAGTGACTCTTCAACACATTTGTGTTCTTCAACTTCAATTTTGAGAGCTTGAACTTGTTCTTCAAGAGTATTGGAACGGATCTTCTCTGCCTTGAGCTCTTTTATAAGCTTGACTTCTTCCTTAGAAAATTATTCTATGGTCAATTCTTCTTATTCATTGTTTGATACCTCTTGTTTATTGTGCTTGGCCATAAACAATACTCTTTCATTGGCTCTTCTTCGCTGTCATTGTCTTTATCGGATGATGAGCTATCTTCTTTAGAGAGAAAGTTCCTTTTGGATGCTTGCTTTTTAAATTTCTTAAAGCCTTTCTTTCTTTTTGAGTTGCCATCACTTCTGTTCGGACATTTTGCTACGAAATGCCCAACCTCACCACAGTCGAAACATATCAATCGAAGTTTACCTTTGAATTTTCCCTTATCAATTTTTAGTCTTCTTGTAAAGTAAGCATATTCTTCATCTGAAAGACCTTCTCCATCATCTACCTTTTCTTCACACTTGCAGGTATATGTATTTTCAATTGAAGGTTGTTTGTCCTTATTGGCTTTCTTAGATGCAACGAATGTAGTTTCTAGATGCGAAGTACCCTCTTCTTCATCAAGTCTCATTTCATATGCTATGAGAACTCCATGTAATTCCTCTTTGCTGAGTTTGTCCATATTTGCACTGTATTCTGAGATCGATACCTTTGGGTTGAATCTCCCTGGTAACGTTCTAAGAATATTTTGTATAATAGTATTCTCGTCAATTGGTTCTCCCAATCCTTCCAGAGTATTGGTTATCTCATCAACGTATTGGAAGTATGCAACAATGTTGCAATCTTCTTTCATTCTGAGTTGCTCAAATTTTTCTCTATATATTTTAAGCTTTGATTCTTTGACATTTTAGTCACATGCATATAAATTCTCAAGTTTGTCCCATACATTTTTGGCGGTTTTACAACCCGACACTTTATGATAAGCAGAGTCAATAAGTCCACTGATAATAATATTCTTTTCTTTTGCATAATTTACCAAATTCTTCTTACCTTGTTCATCTGCAGTTGATGTAAATCCATTTTGAACAGTGTTCCATACTTTGTAACCTTGCGCCAAGAGATAGACCTCCATTCTTCCTTTCCAGAGTGCATAATTACTTTCATTGAACAAAGGTACACCATTCTTGGTATGCTCCATGACCTCCTTCTAGCTATTAAACTGCTATTGAAGGAACCAAGCTCTGATTCCAATTGTTGGAAATACTGAGAGAGGGTGTAAATCAATATTCCTTTCAATTATAGCATTAGCTAATCTTCAATTATTATCAGTGTTTGTACAATGATAGCAACAAACAAGAGGAACACAAATGCACATAGTTTTTAAGGTGGAAACCCACTTCGGGACAAAAACCACCTAATTATTTTCTAATAATTCTTTAATATTCAACTCCAATTGAAAATAAAGCTCCAACTTCCTAGAATCTAGAAAAGCATTCCTCTCTAGCTCCCACTGGATGGACACTCCAACGCATGAGATTATTCAGTAGTCAATTGAACGGATGCCCCAACACCCAATGAGCTACAACTCACCCTAGCACCACCCTACCACCCTGTAGAAGAATAAAAGAAGAATGGACTCCCGTACAAGGGAAAATGGTCCACTTTACAATGATATAGAATGATGTAGAAGAAGAAGGCACACTAGACCATAACCCCAACTATGACACAACCAACTAATGATGATCCTAGACCTCCGAAACTGCCTCTTCAACTCTTGGCAGATAGACACTAGTACAATTTTTACAATAATGTATTTACAATGACTTAGTACAATGATACCTTTACAGTGACTATATGCAGTGCTACCCACTTGAAGACTTCATGTGACAAAATTCTTGTTGTTGCTTTGCACCTTGGTTGCTGCTCTTGTCATGCTACCCTCTGCTGCACCTTGCTTTGCTTTGCTGCCCTAGAAATTCTGGTCCTTTGCAGCCCTTGACAACACATGATCTAGCTTTTTCTTGCCTTCTAGGAGATCGATATTGAATTTGGTGTATCTCTGTTATTTCAGATCTCCAATATCTAATTTTTGGTCCTATAGTAGTCCTCTGAGTTGTCTTTCCAATGCCACAGGTCTGACCCAATTTGGATTCTTCAAGGGAGAGTTATGCCCAATCTCTTACAATGCCCTAATTATGGACTGTTTCAATAGAGCGAACTTGTATGGCATGTCACGTGTCACTGTTTCTTCATTCATCTCTGAAATTGGTAGAGTGCAAACTAAAGTCTGTGCTATATCTGTTAATTTTTACAGAATTCCAATCCGATACTCAGATAGAGAGTTATGACGATTTTTCCAAGGTCACTTCTTTGAGATGAATTTCAGGAGCCTGCACAAACACTGACTTCCACGGATCATATCTCTGAAAATATTGCGCATCTTGATCTAAATTTTTCATAGGAGCTTCCTTAGGAGTTCGTCTTCGCCTCAAAAAAATTTCAGCTTCTGAACCTTCATAGAAAAAAATTTAGAGCGAAAATTCCACAATGACCTGTTTCAGATGGTGAAATCCCTTGGATAAGGAGGATATGAGGATCACAATTTATATAAATGCTTAGGTTGAGAGGGACTTCAACAAGTGAACGTGGGAGGGATTTTAGGATCTTTAAAAATATTAATTATGACTTTTCAATGACCCATGCCACAACCCCATGGGGTTTTAGCCCAGTAATTGGGGTTACAAACTTCAAACATGAATATCTCTCAAACCGTGAAGAAGTACGTGGCGTGCCATATATCAACGGAAACATATCGACAAGAAGAAACCATCGAAATCATTCTTGACCTAGAATATAGTAATTTGGTAGGTAAAAAATCCCATGCAATATTGGGTCATCCCCTGGTGCTGCTTGGTTTGACATCAATGACAACTGCTGATCAACAATTTTCTCATCTGACATCATGAACTCCATGATGCTTTTATTTGTGGGAAATGTGTTGTTGAAAGGAAACCTGAATCTTGAGAGGAATAGTCAACCAAGTTTACTAAGTTATTGTTTTCAGAATTTTCCAAAACTGCTAGGTGAATAGCCTCATAAGCTAACTCAATGGGGTTGAGCGACATACGGTTGCTAAAATATTCAATGTAGGAACTATCCAGAGATCATATGGAATAGTACTATATGAAATAATTTTGATTAGAGAAACTGTAGAGGGAATGTTAGGAGGAGGATGTGCAAAAGTTCCCATTAAGGATGAGTCATTTGATAGTTGTACTCCAACATTTTCAAAAGGTAGTGGGATATTTCCCACAAGTGGAATGTTTCCAGTAGTCTGGGAATCAACATCAAAAAATGAAAGTTGATCAATAACCACAATGCCCCCTTACTGGGGGAAATAAATCATTGAAAAATAGGATGAGACTACCAGTGCCATAGAATAAATCGAAGCCTGTCCTAGTAAGAGGTTGTAATCTACATGTCCATCGATGAACTTGAATTCTATCAAGACTATCTTACTAGCGAATTCTCTTGGTAAGGAATTGATAATTATGTAATGTTTAAATATTCTTCTGTACAAGCCTCCTCCCACATCTACCAAAGTAATTGTCCAACCGAGGTAAACATGCGGCGAGAGGCTACTATGATGAGATTCAACCTCTTAGGTGACCTTAAGGAAGTGGAATCGATGGAAACACATCACACAGACAATTTATATCATCAATAACACCACCCAGGAGCCAACCCAACCATTCAAGCATCCTACCCCTGGGTGTTACTGACCTTTTGAGCTCCTAGACCTCTCGAATCATGCACAAGCCTGCATGCATGCGTCCAGGGACTATTTAACAATGTTGTGCCAGAGTCTGCAGAAATTAAGGCACTTTTCAAGCCCATAATTCTATCCACTGCTGAGAACTTGCTGTAACTTCCAGAATTCATTAAACACATAATGAAAAGGCTACTAAAACAAAAAATAACTCCAGGACTAAGCCCGATCATCCTTAACCAGGATTGACATTCTGTCAAACACTTGGAATCAAATATAATCTATAGGTCTAAATAACATATCTGAGCATAGGGGTCTCATACTTATCTAAGAATAAGATCCAAGTGGATATTGGTGGCCACCCACCTATTCCACCTATACCTCGAGTCGATTTTCATCAGTTCCTTGTTTATAGCAGCATTAACTAATTTTAGCAGTTTTTCGGGTCGTAAACTTCCAAGGCAGTTTTGACCCCCTAAACAACGTTTTTTTGAGGTCCACAATAAGCCCATAACCATAAGCAAGAGATTGCGGAAAATCCTGTAGTACTCGGAGATATATTTCCAACGATATATTGTATATGCCAAACAAAGATAATATTACCAAGTTACGACCTCGGGAAGTTGGCTACCCAACTAACCCCAATAGGGCCCACAAAATCTTGGTGTTCCATCTCCTAGGGTTAGGGTTTTGGTTGTTTAGGGTTTTCCCATGTTGTTCAATAAAAAAAAGGCCCTGAGCCTCATGGTAACATAGTTCAGAGGCATGTAGCCGCCACATCTCTTCTGAAAGAGAAGCTACCATCACCGAGTTAGTTTATTTCCATTATGTCTGTAATATTATTTTAGTTTTTTGATATTAATGAAATGAAATATATTTTCTGTTGCATCTCTGCATTTATTTTTATTTCTATATTTTATTTCGTTCTTGCATAAATCTGGATCAGTGGTATCAAATTTGTCTGCTCTTTGTCGATATAAAACCTAGAGCCATGGGGGGGTTGTGTTAAGTCATGCTCCCCTAGATGTGTCATGGTCATTGCCACTTGCCCACTAGGAAAGCTTGGTTGGTATAGTTGACATTTCTTATTCATTGTATATTGGGTTAGATCAATGTAGTTGATCTTCCACATAGTCCAGCAAAGGAAATTCTAATATGTGGAAAATGGAAGTAGGTTAGGAAGGAAAGATGATTCAAAGTTTATTTTAAAAAGCTACTTGGAGATTAGATGTGTCATTGTTTCCTTACTTGGTACCTACCATGTTTAGAACACTTTACTTAATTCACTTTTGCTATTTTCTTATGTATGATTTATACTTTATTGTAATTTTGTTACTTAAGATTATAGAATGATGCATTTACTTATTGTATTGTCTTGCATGTTTTATTATAGACATATAGAGTCTATGCAATATAGATAATGATTATTTATTGGTAAGGTTGTTTATATAGCCCAATATAAGGGAGATAAAAGACATTAACAACAAGAAAAATATTTCATTGACCACTTTAAATTATAAAAATAAACAAATAGAAAGAAAGTAATTGAAAGGAAAAAAAAAAAAACATTTCATTGACCACATAAAATTATAAAAATAAATAAATAGAAATAAAGTAATTGAAAGGAAAAAAATTATCCCACTTAACTCCAACACATATTACCCACATAATAAAATGTAAAAATCACTTATGTACCCACATAATCAAACGTGGGATAATTGGGCTAATTTTTTAATGTCCACTTTAAATAAAATATTAATATCAATTTTATATGAGTGTAAAGATAGAATATTATCTAGATAGAAGACATAATTTTTTAAAATGAGAACGATATATAATGTTTTCATGTTTAGTGTGGAGTTGACAGCGCATTAAAAGGATATTAATAATAAAAACATAATTCAATATAGAGCTTAAATAAAATATTTCAATATTAATTATCACGAGGCTAGATGGATAAACTTCTTAGAGGTGCAATTTTTTTTTTAGAATCTAAATTTTGAGGAAATAATCACACCTTTGTTAGCGCATAAATCTACCTCAGGCTGAGAAAGGTAGGATCTAGGATAACATCATACTACGCTTAACCTGGTAGCTAGCCCTAACAGGTCGGGAGAGGGCTCTCTCCTTGTAAATCTCAAAAAAGATGGCCAATGAAAGCTTGATATGATTGATGTGATGATTGATTTTAGGCTAGGTATGTGTACAGAGGTGTTTGATTGAATTTTATGATGTTTTGTTGGCTCAAATGTGAAAGGAAGATTTGGGCCTGGGGAAAGAGGCTCAGTTTTGCATAGATCTCTATGGGGCAAGGTAGGCAAGTGATTTGGTACTTCAAATTGAGTGAGATGGAGAGGTTTTAGACATATGAGGTGTTGAAAAGGGCATGAATAACTCAGGGATCCTTTTAAATCAGCTGAAAACATAGATAACTAAGCAAACCCTAGGTAGAGCACTGCACTTTCAATGTATTCTACCTTTATCTTTGTTTGAATTAGTTAACATGAAATAAAGAGAGATATGAAATACATAAAACACATGTAGACTTACAATTACAGAAGAAAACACAATACCAAAGAAAGATGCCACATGAATCCCATAAAGTGCTACAAACCACTGGTCTATTCCTTAGCCAAACTGCTAAAATGAGTATACAATAAGCTCCAATCTTTCCCAAAAGTTAAACCATGCTAATGACTGAAAAAACATAAGATGTAGGCAAACAAAAACTCATCCTAGTCTCTAGGGGTTGAGCTCATGAGTTTAGGAGCTGTTCCAATAAATTCTAAACTGAGAACTAAAAAGTAGGCAGTGGAACAACTTGCCTCTAAAAACTAGGGAACTGATTCATTTAGTTGTAAATTACCTTTTCATGAATGAATCTACCTCTAAGAGTGAATATTCAGCATAATTACATCAAAATCCATCAATTCACATTAAATTACATCATAAGTTTGACAATTAGAAGGAGAAAAGTCAAAATTTCAAGAACCTAAGCGAAAAACAGAGTATTTTTGGTCAAACTGAGCAAATTTCCTCCAATGCGCCGCGTTGATTTCCCTATGTGTAGCGCCTTTTTGCAGCTGCTTTTGGAGGCCTTCCTGGTGTCCAAATTTTCTCCCACTGGGCTTGTTGGAAAGGTATGCCTGTCTACTTTCTATCACAAGTGGAATTTTTGACTTTGGCCTCCATTTTCCCCTCAAAAACTGAGTTCTTCCAAGACTGCTTCCTGTGTGTAAAAAAAGGGGCAGAAAGGTCATTTCAGGGTGTTTTTGACCTTTTTGGAAGCCCAAAACCTGTCAAAATTTCTTGGCCATTTGTGAGCATGCATAATTTTTCATGAAAAATCCAAATATGCTGAGTTTTCCTCAAAAGGATGCCTCCATCAAAAGCGAGCGCCAGGTGGCGTGGTGCATTGGGCAGAAAAGTCTGTTTTTTGAGCCAAAAAGTCAAAAATTACAAAAAGTGTCCCAAATTTTTTGAAATTTGGGCTGAGTGTCCTCCCTTAAGAGCTGTGTTGGGCCAAGGAAGCCTCAGCCAAGATCTGAAGTCTATCATGCTCTTTTCTCCTCTTTGATGCCTTCTTCAACTTGGCCTTCAAGTTCCTGATTCTTGCTTTGCACACCTTGTTTCTTGCCAAGTAGTGGTAGGCCATGTGCCTCAAGATGTTTTTCTCTTTGTTGGCCTTCTCCAACATCTTTTCCAAATGTATGTTTATCCTTTCGAACCAAGATTCACGATCAGCTTCAATTTCTTGTTCAAGCGGTGTTAACTTGGTTTTCCTCCTCTTGGCAGCTTGCCGGTTTTCTCATATGTTTTGCAGCTCCATAATGGTTTTCTGATCCTCTAGCTACTTGTTTCTTTGCTCCAGATAGTTAATTATCCACTTGGCTCTTTCTAGGTTGAGAGAAAAACCATGGATTTCCTCTTGCTGCTCCTGAATGATCTCTTTAAGCTTTGAGCTTTGTGAGCCCAAATCGGTGTCATCATCTTGAATAAGAATGAAATATGTCTCCTGCTCTCCTGAAGGCCCCTCATCATGTAATGGCCATTTTCCCTTGTCCTGTACCTGCTCTATTGATGGAGGAAGTGAGACCCCTTCCACCTCGGGTGGAGATAATACTTGCTTTGCTGCTGTAAACAACCTTCTAGTGCCCTTTTGGTAGGTGACAAATACTGGCACACTAGCAGTTTGTGTCTCATGAAGCTCCTGATGATGTGAAGGCCCACCCGTCTCATGAAAAACTGTTGGAGGTACTTGAGGAGCGGTGAAGAGCTCATGTGAAATGAAATCATCCCATGAGATGTTCTGTAAACCAAGCTGATGCATGACCACAATCTTGATTAGTGCAAAATGATATATGCTGTTATATTTCTGCTGGGGAGTCTTCTTGTGCACTAAGGTGGTAATATTCTCAATGTTCTGGCAAATAAAGTAGGGGAGATTCATCATTCTCACCCTAGTAAAGTGCATCAACAATCTGATGTGATAAGCATATAGGCGAGAAAACCGGCCCTCACAGCTGAAATACTTAATTATGAGTTTCATCAAGGGAGCATATGAGTCTTTTAGATACCGGAAAGGAAAAACTCTGTTGAGATGTCTCTAATAACTAGCCTTGATGTAAGGTTCATACTTTTCTCTGTCAATCTGTTGCCTTTTATTCCACTGCTCACCGACATTTGGAATGCCAGTTGCTAGAGAAATGGGCTCCGGTGTCAAGGTAAATGTCACACCTGCTAGAGTGACTTGGCCATTTTGAAGATGGAGCACAAAAAACCTGGCCAACTCATGATGGTATTGAACTCTCTCTACCATCTCACAGAACTGATAACAGGATTGGTGTTGAAAGCATGTGACTGCAAGAGGGAAAGCCTGCAACTTGGTAAGTGAAGTAGGCTCATCTCGTATATGTTTACCACCCTTGTGAGGTCTCCTTGGTGCATGCATTTCTGTAGGAGAATCACTGTGTGTCTCCTCATCTCGGTCATAGGAGGGATCAGACTCCATGTTTGCTAATGTGTGAGTTTTCTTGATGAGAATGAAGAGATTTATGGTGTTTTTAGTTTTCTGCTACCAAGGATGAGAATGTATGAGGGATTGTGGAGGGAAAGGGTATGAGGGGTTTTGGGAATGATATGGACAAGTTTTTTGGGAATAGGGGGTTTATGGAATAGTATGTTAGCTTAGGGACATCAATTAGGGTTTAAGATTTGTAACTAGGGTTTGGGATAGTGGGAGTTAGGGATATGGGAATTAGGGAATTTTTGGAATATGGGAATTAGGGAATGAGTAGATGAAAGTGAAAAATGAATGGAGGAGTCAAAGAGTGAGGGAGTGATGGAGTGGACTTGGTAGAAAAAACACAAATGCAAACCCTAGGAAATTTCTTTTGAGCCAAAATTGCAAAGAGGCAGGGTTTGAGTTTTATCACACTAAACCACCATAAATTTTAAGAATTTTTTTTTCACTAGCAATGGAAGGAATTTTGACTTACTTGCACCCCATGGGATTAAGAAAATTTGGAAATTTGAGGGAGTTTATGGTGAAATCGGGCTTGCAGCTCTATGTGCCGCGCCATAAACCCAATGCACCACGCCTTCTATATGCGTCGCGCCGGTGTATTTTTTACACTGTGGAGGGTAGCCTAATGCGCCGCGCCCTTGAACTTGCACAATTTTGCTTCAAACTTGCTCCCTTTCTCCAACACGACCTTCTCTTGCTCAATTTTTCTCCTTTGAATGCAAATGAGCTCTTTGAACATGACCAATGAGTTTATATACAAGAGCTTTTGATTTTTCACTCATACAACCCACTTTTATAATGTTTGCATTGTAACTTACTTTTTCAACTCTGTTTTTGGGTAATTTACTTCATTTTTACCTTTGATGAACTGAATGATTTGATTTTTTGGTTTGCCTTGCAGGGGATGGAGTTTCTGAAGCTTGGTAAGGTGACCAGGGTTGCCACTGAAGTTGCTTACATAGGAAAAACTAAAATACATCAAATTTTATACATGAAAACATAGAATACTCCGTTTTTCCTCAAAACAGGGTTTTGAGGAAAAACAAGTCTCTGAGCATGTGATTATGGAATTTATTGGTACTAAAACTTTATTCGATCGCCTCATGCGCCTGCTGACTGTTATTGAACATTTTGAAGACCTTTTTTACAAAACCCTAGACCTAATAAAGCGGAAACTCTAAAAATGACTCTTGCAGATGATCTAGATGAATGGAAAAGTGCCAGCAAGTAAAGGGCATGAGGGAAAATGTACAACAAGCCACTACCGTCAGATGATCCATGATCCTAATGGAATGCAGCTGACTGAGTGAGACACCTAACATGCAATGCAACAAGAGAATTTGATCACTAACGGAGGGATGAAGATACCGACACTAACAACCTCCATGGATTTAATCTCTCTTGATGCGTGATATATCCATAGTTACATTTATCCATCTATACTCTAACCACACATATATACCGTTCTTATATAAGCTAGTACAATTACCTAATGTATTAATTACTAAATTAGGTTGTTAACTATTTATTTAATTAATGGGTTAATGATTACATAAACTTATTGAATGCATAAATATCTAGTAATGTTAAATACTTCTAATGAATTTTATTATTGGTTGGTATAATAAATTAAATGGTTATGGTGAGTTGTAAAAAAATTTGGGAAATTTGTTAGGTTGCATTTATTAAATTGGGGGAAATGAAAGACTTTGCATTCTAAGAGTTATGATTGTTTTATGTAATTCATTTGGTAGTTTTATTTTAATTTAACTCTTTCTCAAAAATCTAGGTGGGGAAGTTAATGGCTATTAACGAGGGTGATTGAGAAGACTTGGGCAATGTGTGGAAAATTTATAGATATAAAGGAGGAAGTTATTTTGAGGGAGGAGAAAATAGGTTGTGTTCTCACCAAATCGAGTCCTGTTGGGCTGCTTCAATGGTCAACTTGGAGTAACTCTTTCAAACCACTTGCAAATGGAAATTAGCCTCTCCAGTATGAGAGGGATATCTCAATTTATATATTAAAACATACATATCAGTCTGAGAGAAAGTAAAAGGCTGATATAAGAAACATACATAAGAACACATAGAAGAATCTCAGGTCTGAAATAAATTGCTGCAAATCTATATTACTAATAGACAAAGATTACAAGAGTAGCGCCTTCATAACATCTCCCAACTCCTTTCTAACTCTAAAACTCTCTCCTTTATAGAATGAGGACTCATACAAATGATATGCCGCCTTGCTAGCTTCGAATTCCCACCTCAAAGACCTATTTCAAACACGATTCCATCACTTGGAAACTTCCTAGGGATATTTCTGTTTTGCAGAGTTTGAATACAAAAATGACTCTTCTTTCATTAATAGTTCAAAAAATAAATTTAATAACCCTTATCAACTGAAACAAAATAATTTTATGAGTGTACTAGAGTGCTAATGTGTCATTATGCCACGTGGATGCTGAGATGGACCTCCTCCAAGTCGAATTTTTACAATTTTTTCACAAATCTGGTTAGTGAAAATTCTGAAAACTAGGCTTCAAAGATGAGTGTATAATTTCCAAACCCTGATGGATTTGAAGAAACTGAGAGAGGTTTTGTAGATGGACCTGTGCTGAAGAAAAAACTCTTTCATATTTCCAAAATACTGTTTCATTTTGTCTAAAATAAAACTTGAAGTTGTCTGCTAAAACAATAATGTACATAAATTTTCGTAGCATGTTTTAGTAGCGTAGGAAAAATGGTTTTTCCATCAATCTTCTTGACTTCTTTGCTGTTCCAACATGTCAAAAATGTCATAACACCTTACCACCATGGATCTACCTCCTTGAATCATGCAAAAACTGACTTTAAAAGTAAAAAGACACCTACATGTTTTATCGTAACGTTTTTCTGGCTTAGTTTGAAGCACGCTACGAAAACTCCTAAAAAAGGTAGAATTTGTAGTTTAGAAATGAACTCATATTTTCGAACTCTTAATAGAGCTTGAAAAACTGGAGGAGGATTCTGTAGATCAAAATGTGTTGAAGAAAAACCTCTCTTGGTTTTTTAAATACCATCTCCAGCTATCTAGAATCTGCATTTGCAAAACATGTTTAAAACAGAAAAATTCTGTTTTCTGAAAATAGGGCCAAAATACATCCCTGTATCTCCCAATTTGTAGCACCTTTGAGAAAATTTAAAGAGGTTATTGTTATTTGATATGTGCTTGAAAATAATCTCTCTTAGTTTCTTATAATACTTCATTGTTTTCCCATAAGTTGAATGCTCAAAGATAGAAAACAAAGAAATGCTTCATATTCACTATGAAATTATTAGGTGTTTCCATAGCCTTTTCTGCCTATTTTATACTGAATTCGCTACGAAAAGTTGTAAAACTAGCTAGTGGATCTTTTTTGAATTTAAATTCTTAGGGAATGAAAACTAACAATATATGATGACTGATGGGACATGACATGACCTAAATGGTGGTGGCCTTGAACCTTGGGATAGGTTAAATATGTAAAATAAAATGAAATTTTCATATACCAACTTGAAAGGCTTAAGGAGACCTTATCCGTTTGATAAATAAACTATATGACCATGTCAAGTAATGTTTCACAAAATCATGAGTGATAACTGTGGCTCCACTTTGGATGGTGTGCCCCTGTGGTACACCAAAGAACCTGTAGTTCTAGTGCCATCCATCTTTTTGGAAATAAAAAACTCTGAAATTTTCCAATGGATTTGATAAGATTAATTTCCAGTGCCACCTCCATTGGGCTGCTCCCATATTCAAAATGAAAACTTGCAACCTGTTTTGATCTGGTTTGGAATGGAAATTCCACTTCTATGATCATAAAACCATTCCCGAGAGTTGACAACTTGTTCCACCATTTGAATTTGTATACATAACTGAAAATCATACTGAAATTCATTCTGGTAGGAGATTCCAGCAGAGCTACGAAAGGATCTTTGAGAGTATGCACGAATAATTCTTGTTGATCAATAAGAAAGTGTGAGTAAATATGATCCTTTGATGGTGTTCCTTGTTCAGATTCTTCATATAACCCTTGTGAACTTTCTCAAATAAAAAAGAAAAAATCCGTTGATCATTATTTTCATTTGAGAGGAAGAAATACTTGGGGTACTCTTGGACACCTTCAAAAAGAGCTGCCTCAACATGTACCACATAAATTTCTAAAGGAAACTCTTCATATGATTCAATAAGCATACCCATCTGATTGTCTAAAATTTTCTTTTCAAAATTTTCTTCATTTGATGTAGGCTGATGCAAGGAATGACATGAAGAATAAATTTCTTCATTTACCTGAGGATTATAACAATTATCTTCCAGTATTTCCTCTTGTTGTTTGAAATTATTCTCATATTCCTGATGATCAAAAGACTGACAAGTCTGCTGCAACTTTTCATCTAACTCAGAGGATGTAACATGATTTTCATAAATAAAATCCTGATGGGTTTCATTTTCATCCAAGAGAGAGGCTATCCTTTCTTCTTGGTCATGAAAGGGATTTTCATGAAGGGCCTCTAAAATTTCCTCATCCATGAACTCATCATATTCATAAAAATTCTCCAAATATTCAATAAAACTCAAACAATGTTTACAATAGTTTTTGACCAGCAATAAGGAAGAATGAAATTCTTTATACATCTCATAAAATACAACATGGAAATGAGCAAGAGAATATAAGGAACCATTTGGCAGGCTTTCGTACCAAGACCATTCTTTTCTTTCTAAAGTGACCATAAAGATCTTCATGAGAAAATCCCCAAGGAACTAAACCTTAAGTCTGTGTACATTCATATGGAATCTAACCAAATGAAGAGCGGCATTGTCTTTCTTTTCATTTTTAAATATAGGAAGATCAGTTAACCAATCGATCTTTGTCATAGGATTTGGAAAACCAGGGATGTGAGATCGATTCATAGGGGCATACCTGGCATTTATTTTTTCAATGGAACTCATCTTGGAACTTCATCAAGCTACTTATCCTCAAGCAATGGAGTCACCTTCTAATTGATTATTTGATGTGTGGAGTCGCCAGAGCAGAAATATAGCCAATATGTGTCTAAGTGTCTACTGCTCTCAGACCTTAGAACTAAAACTTTGTCGTTCTTCCCAGGGAAAATTTACACCTTTAGTCCCCAGCAACGACGCCAAAATGTTATCACCAAATTGAGTCCTATTGGGCTGCTTCAATGGTCAACTTCGAGTAACTCTTTCAAACCACTTGCAACTGGAAATTAGCCTCTCCAGTCTGAGAGGGATCTCTCAATTTATCTAATCATTTTCTCAATTAGGTCTTAAATCATATGGCTAACTTTGAATTGGATTGAATGTGTTTTTATGTAGGTGAAAGATGTATAAGGTTAACTACCATTGGGCTTATGGAGTCAATATGAAAACTAAGTCACAAGACAATCTATCTCATGGAAGCTGACGCAATTGTGTTCTTATAAAACCACACATGAAGGATAGAACAACAAGCTATATGCATACATGAAGTTGGAGGATGTCACCATGAATTCCAAGTGATTATACATAAGCAAACTAATAAAACATGACAAAACAACAGACTAGGTGTATAAATGGAAGTTGGAACATGTAATCATGAATTCCAGGTGATCATACAACTATAAAATTGGAGATAAAGTAAAAGGCTGATATAAGAAACATACATAAGAACACATAGAAAAATATTAGGTCTGAAATAAGTTGTTGCAACTGTATATTACTGACAGACAAAGATTACAAGAGTAGTGCCTTCATAACATCTGCCAACCCCTTTCTAACTCTAAAACTCTCTCTTTTAAAGAATGAGGACTCATACAAATGATATGCCACCTTGCTAGCTTCGAATTCCCACCTCAGAGACCTATTTAAAACATGATTCCATCACTTGGAGACTTCCTTGGGATATTTTTGTTTTGCAGAGTTTGAATACAAAAAGGATTTTTATTTCATTAATAGTTCAACAAATCAATTTAATAGCCCTTATCAACTGAAACCAAATAATTTTATGAGTGTACTAGAGCACTGATGTGTCATTATGCCACGTGGATACTGAGTAGGACCTCCTCCAAGTCGAATTTTTACAAATTTTTCACAAATCTGGTTAGTGAAAATTCTGAAAAATAGGCTTCACAGATGAGTGTATAATTTCCAAACCCTGATGGATTTGAAGAAACTGAGAGAGGTTTTTGTAGATGGACCTGTTTTGAAGAAAAAAATCTTTCATATTTCCAAAATAATATTTCATTTGGTCCGAAATCAAACTTGAATTTGACTGCTAAAACAATAATGTACAAAAATGTTCGTAGCATGTTTTAGTAGCGTAGGAAAAATGGTTATTCCATCAATATTCTTGACTTATTTGTTGTTACAACATGTAAATAATGTCGTAACACCATACCACCATGGATCTACCTCCTTGAATCATGCAAAAACTGAATTTAAAAGTAAAAATACACCAACAGGTTTTTTCGTAACGTTTTTCTGGCTTCAATCCTGAAGCACGCTACGAAAACTCCTAAAAAAGGTAGAATTTGCAGTTTAGAAATTAAATCATATTTATGAATTATTAATAGAGCTTAAAATGGAAGAGGTTTCTGTATATCAAAATGTGTTGAAGAAAAACCTCTCTTGGTTTTTTAAATACCATCTTCGGCTGTCCAGAATCTACATTTGCAAAACATGTTTAAAACAGGAAAATTCTGTTTTCTGAAAATAGGGCCAAAATACATCCCTGTATCTGCCAATTTGTAGCACCTTTGAGAAAATTTAAAGAGGTTATTGTTATTTGATATGTGCTTGAAAATAAACTCTCTCAGTTTTTTAAAATACTTCTCTGTTTGCTTAGAAACCTCCCTTGAAGTTGACGGCTCAAAGTCAGAAAACAGAGAAATGCTTCATATTCGCTACGAAAAGTTTTAAAACTGGCTAGTGGCTCTTTTTTGAATTTAAATGCTTGGGGAATGAAAACTAACAGCATATGATGACTGATGGGACATGACATGACCTAAATGGAGGTGGCCTTGAACCTTGGGATAGGTTAAATATGTAAAAAAAATGAAATTTTCCTATACCAACTTGAAAGGCTTAAGGAGACCTTATTATTTTGATAAATAAATTGTATGACCATGTCAAGTAATGTTTCACAAAATTATGAGTGATAACTATGGCTCCACTTGGGATGGTGTGCCCCTGTGGTACACCAAAAAACTTGTAGTTCTAGTGCCATCCATCTTTTTGGAAATAAAAAACTCTGAAATTTTCCAATGGATTTGATAAGATTAATTTCCAGTGCCACCTCCATTGGGCTGCTCCCATATTCAAAATTAAAACTTGCAACCTGTTCTGATATGTGACCTTGACATTGAAAAAAAGAAGTAGCTGCTAAAGAACTAAAAGTACATGTGCTGAATTTAAAACTGAAACTGAGAAAATGCTTGATCTTCAAGCTTATTTATATACAAATGATCCTACTCTACTTGCTCAACATAAAAACCAAATCAAGTGAGCTCACCCTTCCACTGAAGCCAATCAAGAATTTGACTATTGGATTGGAATGGACATTCCACTTCTTTGATCATAAAACCATTCCTGAGAGCTGACAACTTGTTCCACCATCTGAATTTGTATACATAACTAAAAATCATATTGAAATTCATTCTGGTAGGATATTCTAGCAGAGATGCAAAAGGATCTTTGAGAGTATGCACGAATAATTCTTGTTGATCAACAAGAAAGTGTGAGTAAATATGATCCTTTGAATTCATTGTTTAGATTATTCAATATAACCCTTGTGACCTTTCTCAAATAAAAAAGAAAAAATCTGTTGATGATTATTTTCATTTGAGAGGAAGAAATAGGAGTACTCTTGGACACCTTAAAAAAGAACTGCCTCAGCATGTACCACAAAAATTTCTAAAGGAAATACTTCATGTGATTCAACAAGCATACCCATCTGATTGTCTAAAATTTTCTTTTCAAAATTTTCTTCATTTGATGTAGGTTGATGCAAGGAATGACATGAAGAATAAATTTATTCCTTTACCTAAGGATTATAGCAATTATCTTCCAGTATTTCCCCTTGTTGTTTGAAATGATTCTCATATTCCTGATGACCAAAATACTGACAAGTATGCTGCAACTTTTCATCTAACTCAGAGGATGTAAGATGATTTTCTTAAATAAAATCTTGATGGGTTTCATTTTCATCCAATCGAGAGGCTATCCTTTCTTCTTGGTGATGAAAGGGATTGTCATGAAGGGCCTCTAGAATTTCCTCATCCATGAACTCATCATCTTCATAACAATTCTCCAAATATTCAATAAAACTCAAACAATGTTTACAACAATCTTTGACCAAAAATAAGGAAGAATGAAATTATTTATACATCTCATAAAATGCAACATGGAAATCAACAAGAGAATATAAGGAATCATTTGTCAGGTTTTCATACCAAGACCATGCTTTTCCTTCTAAAGTGACCATAAACATCTTCATGAGACAATCCTCAGGGAACTGAACCTTAAGTCTGCGTACATGCATATGGAATCTAACCAAATCAAGAGCGACATTGTCTTTATTTTCATTTTTAAATGTAGGAATATTAGTTAACCAATCGACCTTTGGTATAGGATTTTGAAAACCAAGGATGTGAGACCGATTCATAGGGGCATACCTGGCATTTATTCTTACAATGGAACTCATCTTGGAACTTCATCAAGCTATTGATCCTCAAGCAGTGGAATCACCTTCCAATTAATTATTTGACATGTGGAGTCACCAGAGGAGAAATACAACCAATATGTGTCTAAGTTTCTGCTGCTCTCAAACCTTAGAATTGAAACTTTGTCATTCTTCCCAGGGAAAATTTACACCTTTAGTCCCCAGCAATGGCGCCAAAATGTTATCACCAAATTGAGTCCTGTTGGGATACTTCAATGGTCAACTTGGAGTAACTCTTTCAAACCACTTGCAACTGGAAATTACCCTCTCTTGTATGAGAGGGCTCTCTCAATTTATCTAATGATTTTCTCAATTAGGTATTAAATCAGATGGCTAACTCTGAATTGGATTGAATGTGTTTTTATGTAGGTGAAAGATGGATAAGGTTTACTACCATTGGGATTATGGAATCAATATGAAAATTAAGTCACAAGACAATCTATCTCATGGAAGCTAAGGCAATTGTGTTCTTATAAAACCACACATGAAGGATAGAACAACAAGCTATATGCATACAGTAAGTTGGAGCATGTCACCATGAATTCCAAGTGATTATAACAGGTTGAAAGGTTGGAGCTTATTCAAATATTGGATGAAATTTTTGGAAGAAATATTTTCTTGTGACAATTTTCCTAGACCATGTTGTACTTTTTTGTTCTTGAAGTTATAGGCACAAAGGGCCAAGAAATCAAAATGTTTCTTGGAGCTAGGAAGTTGGCTAGGCTTCATGTTGGCTGGGAAAATTATTTTGTTTTGTTAGGGATAAGTGATGAAAGAAAGCTTTGGATGCATCATTAGACCACCTTAAAATTGATCAAATTTAGTGAATGGGGAGGTTTTTTTATTTGTATTTTGTTACAATTCTATTTACATGTTTAAATCTTAAAGTAAAGGTATGATGCTACTAATTTCCTAGTTAATCTTATCCTAGGAAAAAGAAAAATAATTTTTTAAATTAAGAAGATATATCATTTTTCAAATGAATAAGAATTACAATTATGTTGTATATTATTTCATTTAAGGAGAAACAAAATTGTTTTTAAAATAAATGAGCAAATATTATTTCATAGCATATCGTGGAGAGGTGCTACACTTAGGTTTCTTTTATGGACCTATCCTCTTTCCAACCATTGTGCTCTAATGCAACAAGTATCATCTATAGTAATACATTAGCTGACACCTATAAATACCTATGCTTGATACTCCTAAATAAAGCTTACATTTTGTTGTTATTATTAATATCACGTAACTATGAATTTAGTTAAGCACTTGAGACACCAAAATTGTATTTAGTGTGTCCTTTTGGTAATTCTAAAGTATTTTCATAATATGCACATGGGAGGCAAGTTGAAGAACCAATGCAGATATATATTAGGGTTTGATTCTTCGATCCTAATAATTACTTGTAATTATGTTGGTTTCTTTTACTTCTTTATTGTCTTATATTTCATCAAGAAATTACCATTTTATGCGTGTATGAAGATAAAAAAACAAGAGACACAATATATAGGCACTATGCCAGGGAAAAACCCTCTCGATGGGAAAACCCAATCAAGATAATTCTTCCTTTCAATAGCATTATTGGAGATTATTCACCCTAGAAATGAGCCAAACTTTCCTCCACACCATGTCAACCTTCCCTATCTTCGATCTAGCAGCAGTAGCATCCAAAATTCAAAGAATTCGATCTCCTAAGAGAGACTACGAAATAGAGAGATTCCCTCACCAAAATTTTGATTTTCTCTTTCTATTTCTTCTAGACCCAGCTTAGACTTCTTTTGCTACCTTCTTCAATTTCGTACTTTTTCCCTTGTTGTAGTGAATTGCAGTGAATGAGTGAGAAAATGAATTCCACCTCCTTGCATTTATAGCCTTCTAATGGGTTCAAATTCCTCCCTTTGAGGCTGACTTGATGTGGAGGGATACTAGACCACTTTTGACTAAAAAAAAAACCTAATTACATGATTCAAAAGCCTAAGGAGGGTCAATATAACTTTGTAATGACTAAACTAGAAGTCCACAATTGGGACCTTATACTAAATATGACCCAAGCATGAAACCCATGCTTTAATAATTCATTTAATAATAAAAATAAATGTCAAAATGATAATATAATTCTTCTTCTTTAATTCTTTTGATGAGTACAATAAATATAAATTATGAAGATCGAACCTAGTTACAATCTTCAACACTCTCTCTTAACTGGGTATATATTCATAATATACAACGGGAAGATCTTAAACTATATGAAACTATGAATAATTTTAGGCATCGCAATGTCATGGACTAGATTCCTGACCAGGGCAATCTATCCATTTGGTCACTCATCTCTTTAGGCACCGTAATGCTATGGACTAGATTTGTGACCAAGGAAATCTATCCATTTGGGACTAAGGTAGACTAAAATTTTCAGCCTATATAGGTACCATCAGGCTTACTTACTAATCACCAACCCAGGGAACTAGGTGCACATCCACCCGATGCGACCCTCCCTACCAGACATCAACATAAGGTGTCAGCCTTGATGTCTTTCTAGACAATGCTTCACTCACAAAGAATTAACATATCTCTTCCAGGTCATTAATTTCAATATAATTAGTAATGTTTACCAAACCAAGCTTGTCTCTTAAATATTCAACCTTCTTGTTAGGAAGAGCCTTTTTTCAGTATTTCATCCACATGTTCAGCTTCTCGATCCCATCTTGTACGAAATTCTGGATGAAATGGTATTTATTGTTAATGTGCTTCTTCTTAGAATGAAACACAAGATCTCCAAACATCTTAATGCAAATTTTCTTATCACAATATATTATAGTAGGACTTAGAGGACTTTCGAACAAGTCTGTCAGAAGCTTTCTTAACCATACAACCTCCTTTCCCACTTCACATGCGGCTGCATATTCAACTTCAACACTACTTACAGTAGCAGTTCCTTGCTTTCCACTCATCCATGATACCATAGCAGGCCTTAGGCTGAAGCATCTACTAGTTGTACTTCTTCCATCTGACTCACTGCCACCCTAGTCAGAATCAGAAAAGCTAATTAGATTACCTTCCTCACTCTTGTATTTTAGGTAGTGATGTATAGTACCACATAGATATCTTAATATGTGTTTGGCATCTATCCAATGTTCATGATGAGGTTCCAACTGAAATTGAATAAGGATGTTAAAAAACAAGCATATATCTAGCCGATTGTTACAAAATACATTAGGGAGCCCAACAACTATCAATGGGAGGTTGGATCCACGAGAATTGAGTCAGAACCTTGTAAATTCTTGAAGTTTATGATCATAGGAGTAGTCATCGGCTTGGAGTCCATCATCTCGAATTTCTGTAATATCTTAATAATGTATTTTCCTTGCCCCGAGTATATTTCCCAAGGTTATTGCTATACTTCGAGACCCAGGTAGTAATGCATAAGTCCTAGATCCTTCATTTCAAATTTTGGTTGCCAACATCTTCTTAAATTATTCAATTCTATGCTTCACACCTGTGACGAATAGATCATCCACATATAGTAGAATGATGACGGGTTCATTATTCATGACCTTGATGTAAATATTTGGATCAACAATAACTTTCACGAATCCATTTCTTTAGAGATATGCATCCATCCTTGCATAACATGCTCTAGGAGCTTGCTTCAATCCATAGAGTGTTTTGGGTTGTTCGATGTATACTTCCTCATATATGGTTCCATTCAGAAATGCAGTCGTCCCATCCATTTCATGGATATTCCAACCCATTGTAGCAGCCAGTGAAACCAAATATCTAATGGTAGTATACCTTACTGTAGGTGGAAATATTTATTCATAGTTTGTTCCTTCCTTTTGAGAGAAGCCCCTTGCAATGAACCTTGTTGTGTACTTGGCTATGATTCCATCAACAACATGCTTAATTTTGTAGATACATTTGGATGTGACATCTGATTTTTCACTAGGTCTAGGAATGATCTCCCAAACCCCATTCTTCATAATGGATTAGTATTATTCTTGCATCGCCTTCTTCCAGACATCATGTTGACCAACCTCTTCAAATGTAGGTGGTTCACCTTGAATGAGATTTTTTATGTATGCAACATAGCCAGAGTATCTCTTCGGTATTTTACTTTCCCTGGAGGTTCCTATGGGAACTTCATGTCCTTCAACATATTGTAGAGTAGTTTTTAACCAAATTGGCCTTTTCCTTATGGTCAGGATGACCATAGGTTGAATAGGCTCACTTGGTCCTTCTTCTTCTTGATTTGTAGTGGGATCTTCATGATGTATATCTTCTTCTTCAAATATGGGAGATTATTTGTCATCAGAGTCTATGGGAATATCCTTGGACTTCTTGTAGGCTTGACTCTCATCAAATATGACATCTCTGCTTACTTCAATTTTCCTTCTTTCTTTGATGTAGATTATGTATGCCTTTGAGCAGAGACTATATTCAATGGATATTCCTTTGATACTTGTAGAATACAACTTCTTTCTCTTATCCTTTAGAACATGGATGTATGTAGGGCTTCAAAAGGTTCAGAAGTGATCCACACTCGGTTTCTTTCATGTAAACACTTCATCGAGAGTTATGTTCTTGAGAATTCTATGAGGACTTTTATTTTGTATGTACAAGGCTGTCATGGCTACTTCTCCCCATAAGAATTTTGGTGGGTCTTGATCTAAGAGCATTGTATTAATTCCTTCCTTACTATACCTATTCTTTCTTTCATCAATTCCATTTTGTTCGGTATAGTAGGGTACAATGAGCTCCCTCTCAATTCCTACTTCCTTGCAATATCCAATCCGTTCCTTGGAAATGTATTCCCCACCATTGTCGAATCTTAGAGTCTTTATCTTCTTTCAATGAGGTTTTCCACTTAAGCTTGAAATTCCTTGAATTTATCAAATACTTCATCTTTCTTGTTGAGAAGATAGTTTCATGTATTTCTGGAATATTCATCTATGAAAGTCACATACGAGAGATGACCTGCAAGAGATTTATCAGACATGGGCCCACACACATTAGAGCGAATGAGGTCCAATATTGTCTTGGCCCTATATTCACTATTCAGAAATAGTTTTCATGTATGTTTTCCCAGAGAGCACCACTTGCACACACCTTCATGATCTTCCTTTATATTGGGGATGCCATGGACTAGTTGACTAAGAGAGGGAATGAGCATGTAGTGTAGATTTCTATATATTCTATGTCATAGTTCAATAATACCAATTTACATATGAACCAAGGCTTGAGGAGATGGTGTAGTAGACCTATACAAACGTCCTTCACAAACTCCTCTGACTCTAGCTTTGTTAATGCTATAATATTTTCCCTAGACCAATACTTTTCCATCAACAAAATCAATTATTTCACCTTTATCTTATAAATGTGAAATAGAAAGTAAATTCTTATTCAAACCTGGAACATATAGTATGTTGTTGAGGTGTAGCTTCGATCCACTTTATAATTCCAGTGAGGTTGATCCTATTCCTTTCACAACATATCTTTTGTTGTCACCTAATTCCACTGCATGTAAGGATGGTTCTCTTGATAGTGTATGTAGTTGTTTGATTTCTCGAGTCATGAGCCTTGATGCTCCATTATCAATGATCCATGCATTGTCATCATGGAGAGATCTTGTAAGGGTAGCCAATATTCCTTGACCTTTATATTTAGTGAATAGACAATGAAAGAGTTTCTTGATCCATATCCTAGTATATTTGATACTAATCCTTTTGTAGTCCATCAATGAGGGAGATTCCATGCCAACAATGTGATCTTCAATCCTTCTTAAATTGACACCATGTTGAATAATCGATGTAGATATATATTAGGGTTTGATTCTTTGATCTTGATAATTAATTGTGATTATGTTGGCTTCTTTTAATTATTTATTATCTTACCTTTCATCAAGAAATTACCATATTATGTGTGTATGAAGATAAAAAAAACAAGAGACACAAGGTATAGGCACTATGCCAAGGAAAAACTCTCCTCGAGGGGAAAACCAAATCAAGATAATTCTTCCTTTCAATAGTATTATTTGAGACACTTCACCCTAGACATGAGCTAAAATTTCCCTCCACACCAATCCAACCTTCCACATATTCGACCTAGCAACAACAACTTCCAGTCTTCCAGCAACTTTGCAGATTTGCAACAGCAAAAAAATCCAAACTTCAGAGACTTCGATCTCCCAAGAGAGACCACGAAATAGAGAGATTCCTTCACCAAAATTTCGATTTTCTCTTTCTCTTTCTCCTAGACCCAGCTCACACTTCTTTTGATTCCTTCTTCAATTTCATGCTTTTTCACTTGTTTCAGTGAATTGCAGTGAATGTGTGAGAAAATGAATTCGACTTCCTTGCATTTATAGCCTTCTGATGGGTTTGAATTCCCCCCTTTGAGGCTGAATTGATGTGGAGGGTTACTAGACCACTTTTGACTAAAAAAAAAAACTAATTACATGATTCAAAAGCCCAAGGAGGGTCAATATAAATCTGTAATGGCTAACCTAGAAGTCCAAAATTGGGACCTTATACTAAATATGACCCAAGAATGAAACACATGCTTTAATAAGCCATTTAATAATAAAAATAAATGTAAAAATGATAATATAAATTCCTTTTATTTAATCCTCTTAATGAGTACAATAAATATAAATTATGAAGATCGAGCCTAGTTAGAATCTTAAACAAGGAAAATTCTTCTAATTTGGGACCTCTCATATCTCTTGCTTGTTGCAGACAATATTTTTCCTTTGTAGACTTTAAGTTCAGAAAATTATGTTAGTTGAGCTAAGCAACAATCACATAAACAAACATTTGCTTCAAAAATAAATTAACCATTTGATCCATAAACTATCATGGATATTTTACTTGACAATTTATCACAACATATTTAATAAAATTATTCTTAAAAATTTGAAATCTACACTTCAAGGGTTTATTTCTCTTTAGATTTCTGGGTACATAAATTTCTATCTATTGTAAATGCATGCAAATTACAATTATTTAAAAAATATACAAAAGTGAAATAAAATTTCACAAACCACTATTGACACAATATATAACCTAGGAAACCCTTTAGAGAGAAAACTCAGCTAGAAGGTGAGGTTGCTTTGCTCTCTTTTTCTAAATAAAAAAAGGTTGCAAGTACAAATAAGTAAGACTTCTGGCCCATGGGTTACTACAATGCACAAATCCACTCCATGTGCTCTCTTCCTATCCCACTTGGCTACTCTAATCTTATATGGAACAAATGAACTAAAAAAGAATGGAACCCCTTTGCCTCCTTATGTCTTGGTTGTAACATAGGCTGATAGCCTACTGGTGGTTACTCCCTCAACTCTTAACAATAGTTGCAATATGGACTCTTCTAGATTCTTCTTCACCATGATTACATAACTAGTGCCTTTTCCTTGAATAATGGAGATTGACATGGTATCCTCTCGAATTATGATGGTCAAAACAAGAAGGTCAACTTCTGAGGCATAAATTTTGCATACATACTCTGATTGAGGCGATTCATGCATCGGTCAAAATGTTTTTGTGCATAGAATAGGAAAAAAGGTTTGGCACTAAACTAGAAATTTTTTACCCCAAAAAATGTCATTTGATTCATTGAAATGCTCCTGAAAGGTTTCATACCCCAATTTTCCAAACGGGGTCCTGCTGGTAAAAATGGTCCTTTGATTTGATTCCTCCACTTTTTCCACCCTCAAAGCATCAATATGCCAATGAAAAAAAATATAGTGATCCAATATGGATCACCATGTGTAAATAGAACTCCATAATCTAGTAGTAGGCTCATGCCATAAAGCATAAAAATGAGGTGGAATCAATCTTCTATTCATTCATGGCTAAGAAAAAAATAGACAAACTCAAGCCATCTCCTTGGTACATAGTGTTAATAAATGTAACTATTTTTGGTCTTCTTAATTATTGTACTCATTTCAATATATATCCTATGTAACAAACAAGAAAAGAAGAATGAGAATTATTATTATTAAAGCATGGATTTCATGATCATTATTGATGGTATTCTAGTTAAAAGCATGTTCTTCGTTCTTCTAGGATATGTTAGGTATTAGGATTTATTGTCATGAGTCAATGGAGTCAAAGTCATGTTTATAAGACCATTTTGGGAAATTTTTAATTATAAAAAGAATTTTTTTTTAGTCTAGAATGTCCTAGAATATCCAAGAGTTCAAGTCGGCCCCGAGATCATTAAGTCAACCTACAAGATGGAATTCGACCCCTTGAGAAGGCTATATAAAGGAGAAACTTGACTTCATTTAACACACACTCACTCACAAGTTCGATATACAAGAAAAAGTTTGATCTGTAGCTGGAAAAGGCAGAAGAAGGAGAGAGAAGGTCCATGAGAAGATGGAAGGACAAAATTTCTTATTTTTGGGTTCTATCTCTCTCACATGTGAGAAATTCTAGGGTTTATGGGTTGTAAAAATATACCGAAGTTGCAAGTATGAATTGTAGTCGGATGAAGTGCAGAATATGGTAGACGAAGGAGGGAAATCCCTTGTCTTGACCTTGTTTACCTTGGGAGAGTTGTCTTGCTCTAAGTAGGTCATAGGAGGAGGCTATATTATGGTTTCCAAGAAGCTTCTAAGACGAAGATGTTGGGTCGAATTTCAGTTCAAGTAGTAGTGTTTTAGCTAGCAAGTTGAAGTTGCAAGGTATAGCAGTTTAGTGCAGAATCAAGGAAGGACTTGAGAAAGGGTCGACTTGGTGTTGGGAGAAGGACTTGGTTTATGTTTTGGGTCTTTGTATCTCATTTGAAGCATATTATGAGAAGAGAAGAGTTTATGGGTTTTCCCCTTGGAAGGGTTTCTCCCCGACTGAGAGCCTATATCAATTTCCTCTATTGTTACTGTTATTATTCTTGATATTGTTTGATGAAATATCCAACTAAAGAAGATAAATAAGATAACTAAAGATTCACAAGCATTATCAAGGTTAAGGAAAATAAGATATAATAGATGTCACTTTACATTTTCTAACATGGTATCAGAGCTAAGGTGAACAAGGAAGGCATATAGAAATGATACTAGAAAGGATTGTTGATCAAAATATAGGAAGCTCTCAAAGCCTGGAAGAAGAAGACTACAAAATTATCTCTTGGAAGGATTTGGTTAAAGGCTCGCTAGTAGAAGACCCTTCTAATACAGGGTTTCTATATTGAAGAATATCAAGACTACATAAATCTCACAAGGAGGGTGTTGATATCACAGAAAAGAAGTTTATTTGCAAGGAAAAAATCTTGGAAGTTGTTGGTGGAGGAATCCTAGGGAACATCTTTCGAGGACACCCTCAAGAACTCTCTAAAGTTCTTGAAAGAATCAAGAAGGATGGAGCATCATCAAGGAAAAACTTGGTCATCAAGTAAATAAGATATTAATACATCATGCCTGAATCTTTAAGTAATATGGGTTCTTTTTTCAAAGAGAGAAAAAATATCACTAGGGCATCAAACTATCTAGCATGGAAGAAAAAAGTTGACTCGATACTTACAAAACAAGAAGTAATGGAATATGTTACTGGGAAATTATTGAACCTCAGATAGGCAAGACACAAGAACTAGAAAAATACAATAAAGGGGAAGTATGTGCACAAAGGATCATAGTGGAATCCATTAAATATTCGCATGTTCCATTTGTTATAAATTTGAAGACTTCCAAGGCCATGTACGATAAGATAGTGAATTTGTATTCGGTAAGTAAAACAGATCAAAAGATGTCATTAAGGAAGAAGTTTTACATAATGAGGAAGTAAAAGGATGAGGATGTGGCATCTTTTCTCATGAGAGTCTCTCAAATAAGAGACCATCTACAAGGACTTGGGGAACCAACCATTGATTCTAAAGTAAAAATCTGTGTATTGAATGCATTTCCACCAGAATGGAGCAGCTTTGCAACAAGCATCTACTCCAAGAAGGATGAAAATCCCTTTGATGATTTATGGGTGCAATTCATATTAGAAGAGTCAAGGATCAAGGTCAAATATGATATTGGATCTGATGAGCAATATCGAGCCTTTCTAGCTCGAGTCAAGAAGCAGAAGAAAGGAAATTTTGGTAAGTCCAAGAAGAAATACATGTCCAAAGTGCAATGTTTTGGATGCGATGAATTTGGATACTTTAACTGGGTATGTGCAAACGAGAAGAAAAATAAGAGAAAGGAAAGGAGTGAAGCTCATGTAGCCAAAGTCGTGGGATAACCTGAGAAGAAGGCGAAGAAATAAGAAGTGAAGGATATTTACTACTAAAGAAGTCTCACTAACTGTCAGATTCTCTGAGAAGATTAATATTTCTTTTTTAATAGCATGTTTTGCATGACATCATAAAAAGAAGCATATGATAACATCATGTCCATAATTTACATAATTAAGTTTATTTCATCTAGATAGATGGATAGATAGAAAATTTTTGTATAATGTTCATCCATATGTATTATCTAACATTATGTTAGAGGTAGTCATCTTGCTTAGGTGGATCACAATTGTTTGATGGATAATTTCCTTCTGCAGACATAAGCAAACTCCCTAGATCCAGTGGCTTGATTTATAAACAACAAAGATAAAAATGTTATGCTTTCCTTAGATAAGTTTATAATATGGAAAAAAGACTTACCTGGAATGCAACGCATGCTCTCCTCTTCTCATTTCTTGTAAAATCCAACTCCAAATCTAGATGCTAAAACTGGAACTTGCGAAAAAACTAAAACAAGCAAGAGAACCAAAATATACAAATAGCATATACTAACATCTCTAAATAATGAGTCAAGAAGGCATTGTTCTACATATGCATAAATGAGACATAAGTATAGGAAAACAAAGCACTTCTTATATTAATTAATGTAGTAGAAGATACAACCCTTGTAGATCTTGACCTTGTAGATGTGTCCCAACTATTTTGTCCTTCATTTTCCACAAAGAAAGCCTTCAATCACAACTCAAGTGCATAGATGGATACTAGATTATTAGGCACAACGCAACATCATGAGGGAATAACTAAGAGTCTCCAAAATCCAACCCAAAATCTATGGGAGACAGTGAATTTATAGGGTAAAAGAGGTGGTTTGGGATTAACCATTCTAGGACTTAGATCCACATTAAAGGGAGGATAAGTTCTAGGGATAGGAGATAAGACCTCAAGAGTAGGAGTTCGAGATATAATCCAAAAATAAATAGTTAAAACCACTCGATAAGCTTCTAGAAAGAGAAGATACAAAATTATTTTTTATTTTTACCTAATTCTAGGGACCATCGCACTTGCACTGAAACCAACATGCATTGGTTAGTGCAGTTTCTCTATGTACAACTTGCAACAGTTCAGTTTGCATGAAGGATAAGTGTTATGGGTCCAAAAATTAGGGTTTTGAGTTGTTTAACCCAAAATTCTTGGAAATTTTGGAGAGAGGATTCTCTTGGATTTGTAGGGGATGAATGCAAAGTGTCAATGGATGTTGATTGATCCAGTTTCAAGGCCATTTGATTGGATGTGACAAAATTTCCTGTAACTGATTTCCCCCTAAAGTACAAATTCAGAAGCAGTGGTTGAGGATTGAAGTGATTTACCATGTGAAAAGTTCAGATGAAGAATATATTGGTGATATCATCAATTTTTTGTTACAATACATAAACATCATGATATCATTCTTGAGGTAGGCATACCCATACTCATCAGATAAGCCAATTTACATGTACATGTACAGTAATTAAAATAATGTACAATGATGATAGATTGTGGACCCATGCTTGGATAGATTTTTGAATGATCATATCGTCATACTTTTTAATCTTGTACGAACCATGAAATCACAACTCAGATGGATGAAACTAGGTTTGGGGTCTTCTACCTCGTCACTTGATAGTACACTTCTAACCATGTGAATAAATGTGTTGGATTCAAACATGGTAAACACCATCTAATTACTGACCAATGATGTAAGATGTTAACAGATGCGAGAGGAACCACTGATAATGATAATGACCTTCAAGGTACTACAATACAATCTATGCAGTGCAAATAAATGAGTTGAAATTAAATACCACACAAAATATTTCGGTCGAATGCCAATGATGAGAACTTATCACTGAAAGCGAGGAAAGTTTCCATTAAGGTATGCAAGCTCCAAGTAACTGAAGGGAGTTTATAATTCAACTTCTTGGATAGTGTGTTGATGTTGACAGGAAGGAACTTGTCACAGGAGGGCCTTAATTTATCCCTCATCAACGACACGAAACAAGTATCAAAATTTGAGACAAAATGTGATGATGCAGAGTTGGTTCACGAGTGATAGACGTGAAGTAATGCTAAGGGGTATTATAACAGATGTCAACTGAGGGTGGATTTTATCTTGAACATATCGACGATATTGATATGGATTTGGCAGCATGACTCAAAGACGCATCATGAAGGATTTCAATAAGGTGTGATCAACAAAGAGGCAAACAGATTTTGGCCCCAACCCAAAGCAATCACGAAGATGAAGTGAAAGAGTGCCATGTTCAAGAGAGGCTTGCTTCCATTGATAGGTTTGATACCATCTTTTCCCAATTTACCAACCATTTTTGGTCGAAACCTCTTTATTTTTGACAAGCTTGACAAGGATAACCTATGCTTAGTCTATAAGTTCATCCTTCATATGAATCCTTTTGAGTATTTTTAACGAACCCTGAGAAGGATTGGTTCGGTCTCGTCATGCTTGACAATTCCAACTTTGTTTAATATTTTTATGAGTCCAACGAAGGCATAACTCGACTTATTTTTCATGTTTAGAGAGTTTTAAAAAGAGGTGAAAAATAAAACTCCAGGATTTTCCTTTTCTTAGATTTGTCCCTTGGGCCCGAAAAAGCGTGAAACAATACCTAGGAGAACCTTTTAGCGAGGTTTGACTAAAGTATTCCTTTTTCGTAAATAGTATATATAGTCTAGAAAAGGGTTACACTTATACTGGACAAACATCTTTTCATTTACTTTAATGAGTTTGAAAGACAAGTGCTCGATAGGCTCAGAGGAGGAATTGATAGAGAAAAAAGAAAGAAAAAAGTTGAAGTTTCATCTTCAGGAAATTCATACATAGATCCTAAGCTAGATGAGTTGACCAAGATGGTCAAGTCATTGACTACTGATATTTCCAATCTCAAGATGGAAGCAAGACCAACTACTACTAGAAATGTTTCATTTGATCAGCCTAATAGGCAGTAGTTTAGAAGACCTAATGTTCCTCAAATTTTGCAACCAGAAATAAGGGATGTTGATGATAAAAAAGTGCAATCCCATTTGCGGAATTCTATATTTAAAGATGAAGAGGAAGATGAAAGGTTGGAGAAAGGTGCTGATATAAATTGTCTAATAGACAAAGAAGGGATGATCCATCTTACACAAGCAGAGTATGAAGATTTCATGTCATATACTCAGAATAATGAAGAGAATTCTAATCATTCCATGATTGCAGTTTATCTTCAAAGAAAATACAATCTCAGATCAAAGAAGTTTGATGATAATTCAAAGCCTGTTGCAAAACCCAAGAAGAATAAGGATGCAGTTAAAATTCCAGCAGAAAAGTAAGTGGTTGAACCAAGCAGACCGGAAATTCTAGTAGCAGTTTATCCTCCTTCACTTGAGGTAAAAAATTCTCACAAACTGCCCCCTGTTTTTAATTTTGAGAATGAAATAAAAAAGAATGATGATTTCAAAAAGACTTTTATGAAATCTCTTCAGCCTTCACCTACCGAAGTAGCCTCTGATTTTGTTAACCTCTAACATGACAAGCCCACTGTTATTTTAGGTCCATTGGTAGAAGACAAAAATGAATCTACTCCTCTCTTTTATCTATCTATGAATATTCATGATAAGATCTTGCATATAATTGCCTAATGGACTTTGTAGCCTTACATAATTTAATGCCCAGGCTTGTCATGGATGAACTAGGTATTGAAGTAACTAGAGAGTACCAAGATCTCTACTCATTTGATTCCTGAAAAATTCAATGCCTCGGTGTAATCAAAGACCTTGTAGTAAGCCTTTTTCAGTTACCCATGAGAGGGATGGTGACATATATTGTTGTAGCTGACATTCCTCCTAGATTTGGCATGTTACTTTCTAGGTCATGGATTAGAAGGTTGGGAGGAATTTTTCAAATGGATTTCACTTATGCTATTGTCCCTATTTTTGGAGGAGAAAAAATGATACTTTATAGAGAAACCCAACTGGCATATATCATTAGTGACAACAAAGACCCCACTAATCATCCAATTTATGCTAAAACAACTAATGTAGGTTCAAGCATTTTACATATGGATAATTTTACCCTGCCTTCAAGGATTTTGAAGCCTGCTGAAAAATAGATCAGTGATGAGGGTTCTAAGTTGTGGAAAATGTATTTTGATGGCTCATGTTCTAGAGAAGGAGCTGGTGCAAGAATAATTCTCATTTCCCCTTTGAAATAGAGCTCTATTTTTTATTTCAAACTTGAATTTGAAGCAACTAACAATGTGTCAGAATATGAAGCTCTATTTATTGGTTTAAAAACAACAAAAGACATGAATATTTCAGAAATTTATGTTTTTGGATATATTGAACTTATTATTTAGAAAATCAGAAAGGTTTATCAAACTAAGCATCCCAGACTCAGAGATTACCGAAATTCAATATGGAGCATTATAGAAGACTCATTCCTGGCCTTTAAAATTTCTTTTGTTCCAAGAGAAAGTTATATTTTGGCTGATTCACTTTCTATTTCAGCAAGGTCATTCAAGATTCCAATACCTATAAAGATGAAATATGAAGTGGAACAACTTAGGTTCAGACCTAGCATTCTTGATAATTTCAAGCATTTGAAAGTTTTTGAGGATGATCAGGAGATTATAAGATTCATTGAAGCTGTTGAAGAATTTGTTGTCCTAAATATTGACACCAAAAATATGAAGAAATAGATTGCTGACCAGTATATCATTCAACTGCCTAACAATCATATTCCCAAGGGGTTAATCCCACTTGAAAAGCTTTTTGATCACAATGATGTTTTAGTCAAACCACAATTAGCTGAAACAAAAGCATAATTGGAAGATTTAAATTTGGGCACAGAAACAAAACTAAGGTATGTTAAGTTGTCAAAAGCTTTATGAGAAGAAAGAAAGACTGAATATCACAAGTTGTTTTGTGAATTTGTTGATGTTTTTGCCTAGAAATATGAGGATCTTAAGACATATGATACAACTATCATTGAGCTGTTGTAGCCTCTACAACACCCTCCAAAAAAAAGACTACCATTTCAAATTTTTGGAGCCCCTTAGAACTAAAGAGAAATTGCTAAGTCACCAAATCGCAAAGGTAAACAATTTATGAAAACTGCGACCTAACGACCTAGCGACCTCGCGACCTCAGGTCGCCAAGTCGCCAGGTCGCAAATCCCCAAAATTGATAAAAAATGCGACCTTGCGACCTAGCGACCCCAGGTCGCCAGGTCGCCAGGTCGCAAGGTCGCAATTTTACAATTTTCATAGAAAGCGCGACCCAACGACCTTGCGACCCAGCGACCCCAGGTCGCCAGGTCGCAAGGTCGCAAAGTCGCAAAACTCCAAAACTAATCAACTTGCGACCCAACGACCTGCATTTATGGCTCGCACGTGCGACTTTCTATAAAAGGGAGGTCGCAGGTCGCATTTCTCACATTCAGCGATTTGTAAGAAAACGCCTCTGACAGCTCAACTGGCGCGTTTTTCCCGGGTAAGTTGCCATTTCTTCCTGCTATTTCCGTTTTGATGCTTTTCTTACTAAACCCATCTCCCCTTAGGCCTTTAAATTGTCTTTTGGCTGAGCTTTGATGTTTCTGAGGGTTTTGTGAATTTGTATGTTGCATGAATTGCCCAAACCTCACTGTTTTTCTGATTCACACCTCCATGGCATCATCCCTTGCTATTAAAATACTGCCACAGCTCCACCTGTACCTAACCAACTTGTAAATCCTCAAGAGGAGGGAGAAAAGGATGTTCAAGGCCGCGCGCGCGTAAACCCCCGGGCAAGCCATACTGCGACCTGCGACCCAGCGACCTAGTCGCGAGGTCGCAAAGTCGCATTTTCTCCAGTTGTTGGGTTTTGCGACCCTGCGACCCAGCGACCTAGTCGCGAGGTCGTAAGGTCGCATCTTTCACTTTTCTAGAGATATGCGACCTAGCGACCCAACGACCTAGTCGCGAGGTTGCAAGGTCGCATCTTTCACATTTTCTAGAGATCTGCGACGTAGCGACTCAGCGACCTGGTCGCGAGGTCGCAAGGTCACGCCCGAATCCTATTCTTGCAATTCGCGACCCAGCGACCCAGTAGCCCAGTTTTGCATTGGCGCAGCTAAATTTCATTACTAAATTGTAACTGGGTTTTTTCACCATATCGTTCTTATCGTGGGATTCCTTTATGAATTTGACAGGTGAAATTCAAGAAGACATAGAGTGCATACCTGTGTTATCAGATTCTAGTGACATGGCGCCCCCGCTATCTCGGAGGAAGGACAAGAAAATAGTGGAAGAGATTGATGAGCTGGAGATGGTATCCCCACCCCCAATATTCAGAGACACACTATGTACTTTCACAAAAGACGACAGCATGAGATGGTACCAAATTTATCACGAGTTCGCCTTACCGGAGGAGGAGTTTCCAGAAGATCTCCCAGACCGGGAAGTATATTTGGCGGTAAAGAAGTCTAAACTACATCTGGCAGGGGCACATCCAGCCATATTCCCATGTCCGGAAGTCATAGATTGGATCATACAAAAGACAGACCCCGAGAAGTTTGTGATCAGGGACAACCAAGGCAGTGCTTTCGCTACACTGGCAGGCGCGGATGCGCACATTTATTACTCACTGCCTCGCCCAGACGAGCATTTCTCTCCAGAATGGGCTGTTGCTCACGCCGTTCCAATAGTTGATACTATCAGACGATGGTGGGAGGAGCCCGAGAAGTTCAAGGTCAAGAAAGACCAAGAGTACCCAGTGGCGAGCCTGAGGAAAGTTTACAAATTGGTTGCCGCCATGCTCTGCAGACTTTACGGGCGCCCAGATTGCTCCACCTTTAGCGGCAGTTGGGCTACTATCATGGAGTATGTGACAACATATGGCACCCGCTTCAACTGGGCCAGCATACTGATGACGTCGATGCAGACCAACTTGAACTCGGCATTGGCCCCTGAGGAAGGAATGCCTGCCGAATTTTACATGGCCTCTTACCTACTAGACGCTGTCTGCGCCAGAGTAGAGTTTGAGGGATGGGCGCACAACTGGGACTCCGAGCAGTCGCGCGCAATTCATCTACAACTCAAGGTATTTTGGGAGTCCAAATACAAACAGGACATGGATCAGATTTCCCAAGTATTTATCCCATCTCTGTATAGACATTTATTTGGCCAAGACGCCCCTTGCATGTCGTGGCGGGCCAAGGAGACTCTAGTTAAAGTGGCACACTGGTTCCCTTTCCTTGGATACACCTTCATCCGAGTCTTTGGAACTTACAAGGTGCCACATGCTATGCCTCGCTTCGTGACAGACAAAATGCTTATCCAGGAGGTATGCTTTCAAATGTCACACGGATTCTCCAGCATCCTGTCTAAAGGCAAAAAGAAGCCGTGGCCCACGCTACCCCTCACCATTGGTGCATACACATTTAAAGACTTCAGGGAAGTAGCAGCAGAAGCAGAAGCAATGAGAAGTTATCAGCTCGGGGCGCTTGAACACCGAACATACGACCCAGAGAAAATAGTTCCTGAACACTGCCGGAGAGCCAACTTCAAGTGGACTTATCAGCACCTTGAGCGCCCGGCGGAAGATGAGAGAAGAAACTGGTATAATGCCGAAAGACAACATGCTCCGGGAACTGACGTGGTCCAGGAAGACCTAGATGATCAGAGCTTAGAAGATAGAGCTCGTCAGTTAGGAGGCTCCTCTTCCTCTTTACTCAAGAAGTCTCGAACCAACACAGGGCCTATTCCATCCATCAAACAAAAGGAAGCAGAGGCAAAAGCCCAGCAAGAAAGGGAGAAGAAGCTAAAAGAGGATGAGGAAGCGCGCCAAAAGAGTGCAACAGCAGCACAAAAGAAGAAGCAGGCCAAAGAGGCCAGGAAAGAAAAAGAGGGCAAGGAGGCACAGGCCGCAGCAGAACGGGCACTTAAAGCAGAGCTGGACAAAGCAGAGGCTGAACGAAAAAAGAAAGCCGAACAGGCTGCTGCAGCTGAACAGAAGAAGAAGGCCGAAATAGAAGCCGCAGCAGAAGCTGAACGCCAGTGGAAGGAAGAAGAAGAAAAGAACACAGAGGAAAGGGAGGATGACTTGCTGGACGACCTTGAGGTGACTCCTCTCGATATACCTCTGGGCCGTACAAAACTCTCTGATGTCAGATCGCCCCAGGGACAGGAAGAAGATGTGTTTGACCTGACCAGACTCACATTTGATCAGTTTTCGTTCAAAATCCGGCAAGAGAAGAGGAGGTCATTGGCACAAAGTCCCTCTGTCGCATCCGCAGTATCAACAGGCAAGGACATAGTCCTGGATACCAGGACTAATCCTGTAATGATAGCATCAGCGGGTACTGCTTTTGCCGCGGCTACGGAAGAGAATGTAACCCGAATGAGTAGAGAAATAGTATCTCTACAAAATAGACTGCACGCAGCTGAGCAACGTGAGAAGAGAGCAGAGCAAGAGAAAGCAGAATTGCAAGCAGAAGTCCAGCAACTTCGAAACCAGGCTCCACTAGTAAATGAAGTCTCGCTGGCCATCTTCAAGGAATGTGAAGTGTTGGAGGTGACCATGAGGCAGGTATATGGTGAAATGTTCACCATCAAACAAACAGTCGCCCCATTAGCAAGAGCACGGGCGGAAACCAGGCAAAGATACGAGCAGCTCAGAGAGGCTTCGCAAGCCTTAGACAGGATGATGGGTTGGACAATACAGTACCCTCAGGCACCTGAAAATTTGCCTAAGAGGGACTGGATTCACACGCAAGATGCAAAGGTTCAACTCCGCATGGCGATACAATCCAGGGACAAACTGTCTAAGGACTTGGACAAGGTAATGTTCTCATACGACCACCTGATTAGTGGTATCGACTCAATGCATACGTTGCATCACATTCCATCGCTTGGGGCATTAGAAGAAGAGAAAACCTGGGAACAAGTAGACCAAGACATCCAATCATTTTTGCAACCTATCAAGCAAGCCGCAGCTGATCCAGAGCCCTCGGCATCTCAAGAGCATCTTAGTCAATTCATCGCCACTCTAGCGCGGATTTATACCAAGCTTGCATCGCTTTCAAATCAGATCGGACAGAAAAGGGAGACCTTAGTACCAAATGCTTTGGAATGTGTGCATCGATTGAAGGAGGAGGTACCTCTGGTTGCCCCCATAGCGGCAGAATACCGGACATGGCAGGATTTCCTCAAGGAGCAACAGATTGACGTCCCTGACCTTAATATTTCACGTTAATCTCCTCAGCCCGGTAGCAGAAAGTCATGAGCAACGAGTAAAGATAGGTCGCAAGTCGCACCAACAGGACAGGTCGCAGGTCGCATCACCTACCAGGTCGCAAGTCGCGCATACCAGTTAGGTCGCAGAAAGAACGGGTCGCAAGGTAACCCAACGGTCAAGAAGGTGAACAGTCAAGGAAACCCAACGGGCAGTTTTGGCATTATAAATACTCCTACGGGATCTTGTATAAGGGATTTTCTTTTTTGGAAACAGGGGAGCTACATGCATTGTATTGAAAGATTCTACACTTGAGCATATGAATATAGAGTCTTGTTAAAACACCCTATGGTTATGATGTGTTTTGCTATGTGAACACTGTGTGTATTCCTTGTACAGTTTCAGAACATCCTATGATTAATGAAGCTGCACTATTCATGTCATCGTTTATGCGTCATGGCTATCCGTGTTGTATCAATGATGTTCATTTTATCATCTGTTCTATTAATGAATGTTAATGAACTATTTTGTTAGCATTTCGTTTTATCTTTCAGGAAGTAAAGAGGTATCTTATCATAAAGAACTATTTCTTTTGTGATCAGACTACCTTACAAGCATTACCCCACAAAAGATGTGTTTCTAATGACATCTCTTGAGGTGTACGTGCTTTATCTATAATCTTGCTACGCATAGTGTTTGATTCGTGTTTAACATATCAATCTTGTATTCTGTATCATGTGAATAAGTGTATGTCCGCAGGTTCAAACAGGTTCTTTTGAGACCGAAAGGAAGTCATCTTAAGTGGTAGCCGGACCCACACCCCGGACGGGATCCCTACTCCAAACGGTTTAAGGTCTAATTGGGAATTTCTACCGGGGAGATCCCCTACTGTTGGCCGGACAAGTTTTCCCGTCAACATGAGCATAGGATACCATTGAAATATGGTACTAAGCCTTTCCGAAAGAAATTAAGACAAATTAATCCACTATTGTTACTAGTGATGGCGAAGGAAGTGAAGAAACTTTTGGATGCCAAAATCATAATTCCATTAAGATACTAAGATTGGGTTGCTAATCTAGTTCCAGTGAGAAAGAAGAGTGGTGAAGTCAGACTATGTGTAGATTTCAGGAATTTTAACAAATTCTCCAAGAAAGATAATTATCCATTGCCAAATATGAAGAATATTCTTCAAAAGGTAACCAGGTCAGATAGAATTTGCATGTTAGATGGGTTCTTCGAGTATAATTAAGTTTCTGTTTGGCTAGAAGACCGAGAGAAGAAAAAATTCACTACTCCTTGGGGAACATTCATGTATGCAAAGATGCCATTTGGGCTTATGAATGACGGAGCTAATTTTCAGCGCGCTATGGACTTTGCATTTATTCTAGAAAATGATAAATTATTGGTCATATATTTGGATGATATTACTATTTTTTCAGCTTCAGATCAAGAACACCTTCAACACTTGAGACAAGTATTTGTTAAATGAAGAAAACATGGTATATCATTTAATCCAAAGAAGTCTCATTTTTCTCTCAAGGAAGGTAATATGTTGGGTCATATAGTTTCTAAAGATGGAGTGAAAATTGATCCTAAAAGAGTGATTGCAATTCAGGATTTAGCACTTCTAAGATCCAAGAAACAGATTCAATATTTCCTTGGTAAGATCAATTTTCTAAGAAGGTTCATTCCCAATTTTGCTGAAGTGGTGAAGCATATTACTTGCATGCTGAAGAAGGAAAAATAAGTCAAGTGGACATTTGAAGCCAGAAATTCATTTGAGCTGAAAACAAAGCTATCATTGAAGCGCCTCAGTTGGTAAGCCTTGAAAACTCAAAGTCTTTCTTGATATTCTTATTTGCCTCTCAATATACTATTGCTATTTTTTGGTTACAAAAATATTTAGAAAATAAGGAATCTCCCATAGCATTTTTCAGCAGAGCCCTTAGAGATGCAGAATTCAAGTATGAAATGTTGGAAAAGCATGCCTATGCATTAGTGAAAGCTCTGAAATATTTTAGAGTTTATATTATGCATGCTCAATTTATTGCCTATGTACCTTCATATGATGTTAGATTGATATTAGTTCATCCTGATATTGATGGAAAAAGAAGTAAGTGGGTGAAAAAAGTTCTTGAATTTTATTTAGAGATAAAGCCTACTAAACTAACCAAAGGTCAAGGATTAGCCAAACTACTAGCTGAAGAAAATTGTAAAGTATTGGGCTTGAATTTCATGGATGAAAATATAGAAGGGAAAATTTCTGAACCTATAGATAGCATGGCAGTGGATGTAAATATTTATGAGTGCAGCTTGTATAAATATATCATTTATTTTCTGCAGCATTTTAAACCTCCTCCAAATTTTGATAAAAGAAGAGTAAGATATTTGAAGCTGAAAACTATTAAGTTCTGTATCAAAGATAATTGTTTATATTGGAAAGATCCTATAGGAGTTTTGTTGAGATGAATTGACCTAGACGAGTCCAAGAAAGTTATGTTTGATATGCATAGTAGTGTGTGTGGAGGTCATAATTATTGGAGAACCACTGCATACAAAATATTAAGAGCCGACTATTTTTGGCATAGATTATTTTTTGATGTATGTGCTGAGGTGAGAGCATGTGAAAAATTTCAGAAGTTCACTGGTAATAAACATTTGAAGTCTTTTCCTCTGAAGCCCATAGTTGTTTCTGCACGTTTTCATCAATGGGGCTTAGATTTCATTGGAGAAATTCATCCACCATCAAGTGGACAAAATCATTGGATTCTCGTTGCAACTAATTACTTCACCAAATGGATTGAAGCAATACCTACCAGGAATGATACTCATAAAGTTATCATTAATTTTCTGGAGGGAACTAGAACCATATTTGGATGTCCATCAAGGTTAATAGCAGAGAATGCAGTTGCTTTTAAAGCTACACCATTGGTAAATTTCTGTGAAGATTATGGTATTAAGCTAACTCACTCTACAGATTACTATCCAAAAGGGAATGGTTTAGCTGAACCATCAAATTTTTTTTTTGGTAAGAATCATCACCAAGCTATTGGAGAAAAACAAGAAAGCCTGGGATTCAAAACTGAAGTTTTCTTTATGGGCTGACAACCTGACAATAAAAAAGTCTATTAATACATCACATTTTCAAATGATTTATGGAATTGATGTTGTTTTTCCAGTCCAATTGGCCAATACTGTAGCCAAATTTCTGCAAGATCATGAGGCTGAGCCAAATGACATGACCAAGAGAATTTATCATATCATAGAAGTGCATCAAAAGTGAGAACAACAATATGATTTGGTGAGAAAATATCAACAAGATGTAAAACAAGTTTTTGATAGAGGAACTAAAAAAAAATATTTTCAAATTGGAAATCTGGTATTGAAATGGGATGCAGAACATCAAGACCTAGGTAAGAATTCCAAATTTGATGCTTTATGGCTTGGTCCTTTCAGAATCTCTAATATTTTACAGAACAATACTTATGAGTTGCAACATCTTGATGGGGCAAAATTGTTTGGAGGCCCATTTAATGGGCGCTTTCTCAAGATTTTTTTTTACTAAGGTTGTTGGTGGCCTAAGACCACTGTAAATATTTGTGTGTTTCATAATAAGACTCCATAGCCCAATGAAAAGGCACTGAAACTACAAAATATTATTAGAGCCTCGCAGGGGGATATTTATCCCCTGTGGAGCCAATGCTACCACAATTATTTTCTAAGTCATGAGTCTGTTTTAAATCTTTTGTTTTTGAGGATTAGACTTTGTAAATTTCAAGAAATTTTGAATGCTACCGAAATTTCCGGTAGCGCTTGTTTTAGCCCTTTTTGGACAGTCTATTTTAATTGTATTTGTGTCTGTTCTTCTTTAATCCGATGCTAACAGAAATTTCGGTAACTTCCCCTGTTTTAAAAAAAATAAAAGAAAAGCGCATCCGCTTTGTGTCAAGCCACATGTTCTTGTTTTAAAATACGATTAAAATATTTTATCATGATTTAAGTCATGAGATAGGAAAAGTTGTGGTCAGTAATGTTAAGTTTGAGTCATGGTTATACGTGTAGTATCTAGTTGTCAATCCGCAGTTAACACAACCAGCTGTTGTTCCATCCCTTCTGTCAGCTGAGTCAGTTTATTCATATGTCAAAGTACGTGATTTTCATTGGAAAATATCACGGAGCAATAGTCTTAATGGGATGACCATTTGGTTGATTACGCATAGACACTGTCGGAAATTTAGGCCAATAATCAACATATAGTGGAGGTGACTACTAGTCACAGATTCACTTATCTCCAGCCACCTGTAGCATACCATCTGAAACTCCGCAGCCAACTGAAGTTCATAATGAATATCACATGGTGCATGCTATGGTCCAAGATACTTACCATAATGAAAATCTCTTACATGGGAGGGTGAACCAATGTAGCTATTTTAAACCATAGAGAAGGAATGAATACTATCATTTTGAGTTTAGATATTTGTGAACGAGATTTTCTAGTGTGCAACTCGAGAAAGGAGTCTTATATTTTAGACAAGATCTCATAGAAGACACAACAACACCTATTAGGTGAGCTCTTTTAGCCTTTCCACCTATCATATTTCAACAGATAAGCTTATTAATTACTAAAGATGGCTAAAAGAGGAGGAACGCTAAAACGAATTGAACCATAAGGAGCTGACCTAGTGGATGAAAATTAGAATGTGAGAAGGTTGTTTGTTCAATAAGGGTGGTATCCTCTGTGTTCAAGACTGGGAAGCTCTCACTTAGGAGTATCTCAGGAGTTTAGAAATTATTTCAATGGACAAGAAGAAACCATCTATGGTCTTAGATTGCAGGTATTAGCAGATTCAATTGCTGAGGCATTCAACCTTCCATAAGAAGGAGAAAGGTGGTTTAAAGGCCAAGTCATCACTATAGGAGACCTCAAAAATTTCCTTAAAGATGGACACAGAGATCCCCATTAGGCCAAAGGAACTCCCAACAACTACCTAAAAAATGAATGGGCTGAAGCGGTTAAGCTCATCAAAATTTACCTCACCTATGAGAGGAGGTATACTGTGGTTTTTATTTATCATATGAGATTTTTGTTTCATGTTGCAAGTATGAAGACCCTCAAGACCCTCAAATTTCCATTATTTTTTCTAAAGAGTCTAACAAAGATGTTAGACAGGATTCAAAAACACACTGCTACTTCAGAATACAACTTGTATCATCAAGCTCTCATTAAAGTGTTAGTTGAGGAATAAATAAGGAAAATAAATCAATCATGGGACCATTTTCTATTTTACAGGGTAGGCCAACCTGCACCTACACCTCCATATCAACTGTCTCCAGCTTCACAACAACATCCTCAGCCTGCAAAAAGAACAAAGAGAAAGGCTAAGAAGGAGAATATCCATAAGGCCAAGAGCATAAAAGAAAAGACTCCTTCTGTCAGGGATGAGAGGAAGTTGGAGAAAGGAGAGAGCTCATCATGAAATAAACCTAAATCCATGAAAATGGTTCCTCCCATTTCTCCTTTTCCTAATGTTTTTACCATAGCTCGAAGAGAAAGGTTTGAAACTGCAGAAAAATGTAAAGGACAGGTGCTACCGGAAATTCCAGAAGCATACATTCAATAGAAAATGCAGAAAGAGTATCAACCCACTATGTTTGATCAAGAGCTCTTAAAGGATGCATGGTATGAAATCAATAGCAAGAGAAAGAAAGAGTTGAACAAACCTGATGCTTGTACCAGAAAAAGACACACTATAGAAAACAACAAGTTTAGGCTCAAGTCTAAGGCCCTGTATAATCCAAGTTTGTTGATAGAGGTTATTGATGTAGAAGGACAATCTAAAGGGTTAGGGACTAACGAGTCCAAGAAGAAAGACAAAGGAAAAGCCCCTACAAAACAACAAACAAAATCCTTAAAAAGAAGAAAAGTTCAAAAGGATTCAAAGGAGAAAAATACCACTATCAAAGAAGCATCAACTAGGACCACAATATCAAGATCAGTTGTTGACAAAAAATCAGACTTGGATAAGCTTGCTGAAGCTACAACCCATATGGAAGAAAGGTAAAAAGGTTTCCTAATAAAACACCTTTTTTCTTATCAAGTGAAATTTTGAACAACAACTCAAATTTCGAAATTTATAAGTCTGCACAGATTTTTCAAGTGTTTGCTATGAATTTTTGAAAAAGGAACAAAATGCTACCAGAAATTCCAGTAGCATTATAGTTTTTGTGCAGTTATAGGCTTTTACTGGAATTTCCGATTGCACCTATTTTAAATGATTTTTGACATCTGTCAGCAAAGTTTCCGAGCCAATTCAGGAAAGATAAGGACTCATAACGAAATGAATATAACAAGTGACGGTGATAAGTGGTTATGAGGTTGTTGAAGGTCGTATTTAATGAATCCACGTGGTTATTTAAGAACCAAAGACATGAGGAGACAAATCGACAGAAAAAGGGGCATCATGTTAGCATACTCAATAGTTTAGCCCAAATTATTTTCTCTTATTTCATCTACATCTGTCCTTTCATTTAGATTTCAATGGGATATAGCTTTATTGTCCTATGACACCTATGTAATGTTAGGAATAATGTTTCCTTCTTTTTATAAGAGAGGGATTTGGTGCCTCTTTTTCTATATATACCATTTGTAAATACCATTTCAGGGTTGGATGTTGGTCTACCTGAAGACTTAATATAATAAAGAAAACTCCTTTTTACACTTCATCCTGGAGGATTTTCTGATTCAAGGACTATATAATGTATGGTGTGTTCCTCTCTTTGTTTATTTCTTATGATTTATGAGTTGCAGTAACTATTAAGGTGTGAGTAAGACCTCTAATAGTAAATTATTGTCTGTTTTGTTTCCTCCAAATCATATAAATGTTGTGTAGAACATGGTTAGTGAAGGTTTCATGAAAGATTTATGAAATAATTTATGCATGTACTCTAATTTTTTAATGTTGTTTATTTTACATACAACATAGTTTATGTAAAGAGCCATTATTGTAGTTGTGTGTCTGATTTAGGATATGCATATTTCTTAGAGTAAGTACCAACTATCTGCCTCCTTCATTTGTTACAATCTACTCCCTATACTACCAATTTACCCATACAATTTATACTTGCCACAACTTGCCAAATGCCTGAAATTCTTAAAGAATAAAATCATTTCAAACTCTTTGAGAAACCATCCTACCACTCAAAACCTTTAAAAATTGAAATGAACTATGATGTGTAAGGCTTACTCCTTTTGCAGTCAAGGAGTGACTCCTTGCGCTAACACCCTCCATTTTGGTGGGAAATTGCCTCCATCATCCCCTCCTTCTTTGGTAGGGGGCAATCTGTCGTCGGTTCACCTCAAGTTATTTCTCTACCTTCATTAAATCTGCCTTATCTTGGTTTGAATTTTAATTTTTGGAAATCTACTTTGTCCGTGCAACCTACTTCAGTGGTGGGAACATATGTACATTCTCAACCTATACCATCTGCAACCCAAATTCCTACTCATCAATTTGTGCCTTTACATGCTCAAATTAATGTAAGCCAACCTGTATAACCTTCTAAATATAATCCAATGGTATCTGGCACCTACCAGATCCCGCTTACTCAAATTTTACAAGGTAACTTACAGTATTAAAAAATTGGACAAGGTATCCCTCAAATTCATGTAGTATAAACTGTGCATGGTATGGCACAACCCCCATCGACCTCACCTTATGTGGGTATGATGTGTAATCCCAATAGGAAATAGCTTCAACCTTTTCAAGGTATTCCTCAAACACCTTATTTAGGTCTTCAAATCCAAACTCAACCATTACAACATTTGTCGGGTCATCCTGGAGCAGGAAAACAGGGATACACATATACTGGTTATTATACTCCTTATTTTGGTACCTAGGTTCCTCTTTATGAAAATAATCCTTATTATGGAATGAAACTACCTTTTGCTTAGGATATACCATCTTATAATGGTTATCCTTCTCCAGATTTTAAAAGGCTGTTGCCATTTGTGGCTACTCTTGAATTGGCAGATTTGACTCAGCTCACCAATGACCCCATCGATCATTCTCCTTGGTGGCCGATAATTCCTACCAAATTTCCCTATGAAATTCCCAAATTCAATGGGAATCTAGGAGAAGATCCATCTAGAGATGTAATGACTTATCATCTGTGGTGTTCTTCAAACTCCCTCAACGATGATTCTATTCGATTATGTATTTTCCAATGTGTGCTTACAGTTATCGCAACTAAATGGTATATTGAATTACCTAGAGCATCGTTTCATGATTTCAATTCCTTAGCTACTACCTTCCTTACAAATTTCCAGTTTTGCATCATATACTAAATTGGAACAAATTTTTTTACCAAATTTAAACAATCAATTTCTACTCACATCTCAAATCACATTCATGAGTGGCGGCGTCGTCGCCGGTTGGTTAAGACATATGTTCCCGATCAATTATTAGCGAAATGGTTTACCAAATCTCTATTAGATCCTATAATAGAATATGTAACTAAAGGTGGAGTCGTGAAGGAAGAGCAAGTGATTGTTCGTGCATAGTATTTGGATATTTTTTATACCCAATCAGACACGCTTTATGAAAAAATACCAAACGCTCTGATATCTTTGAACATTGTTCCTCAACTCCCTAGTAAAAAATCTCATGTTGCTGATGGCATGATCGGTTCTTCCAGTTCGCAGTAGGTGAATAAAACATCTGGTGCTACTCTCACCACATCTTCCCAAAACCCTCCATCCAATCCTCCTGCGACTTCTGCTTCCGATATTAATGACCTTCATTATGATAAAGGAAAATCTCAACAACAAATAGGAAGTAAGAAGAAAGGAAAATGCAAAAAGAAGAAATATTCTTCACTACAGGATAAATAAACAAAAATTAGTTTTATTATGAAAAATGAAAGCCTCATTACCCATGTCTGATCTGCAACAAAGAGAACTTTACTCGTGACTGTCCTCACCATGCAGAAGTGAACCAGTTCTTGAAATATTCCACTTCCCGTGCTGTGTTGACCGACCCGTTTCCTAATAAGGAGACTCACATGGTTTCTTGAGACCCTAATTCCTCTAACATGGTTTTAATGCTTTCATCCAATAATCCTAAATATGATATTATGGTGGCTACCCAGAACTAATACTATGGTAATGTGAATCCTTCGAACGATCAAGATACTGATCAACTTGCCAGTTCGACACCATCCTCATCGGATCCCACCCCATCTTCGATTCCTATATAATTAATCATCAAGAATCCGAAGGGCGTTATTCATAAGTATGCATTCAACTCTCATGTTAAATCATCCCAAAATTATAACATAGTTAAAGACTTGGCTCAGTCTCCATCAACTATATCAACTCTCGAGGTGTTTCAAAACTATCCTGCCCAAAAGAAGGCTTTGCTTTCCGCTATCAGATGTGTTGATGCTTCCAATTCCAGCCTAGTCATTTTTAATCATGAGAACTATTCCCCTCGACTCCTATCTCAATTGGAATTCATGATCAAGGTTGTCGTCTATGATAAAAATGTTAATCGCTCTATTGTGGAAGAAACATCCTCCACTTGTATCATGTATTTGTCTTGTTGGAAGGCGATTGGTTCTCCTCAACTGAGTTAGTCACCTACCACATTGAAATATTTTGATGGAAGAACATATAAACCATGTGGTATTTTTAATTCCTTACAATTAGAATTAGGGGGAAAACTGTATCCATAGAAGTTGAAGAAATTGATGAACCTCATGATTATAATCTTCTATTGGGCTGCACGTAGGTTTACGCTATGGCCGCTGTCATTTCGACTTATTTTAGTATGATTTATTTTCCTCATAAGGGCATAATTTTGGCCATCGACCAACTCCCCTTCTTCGCCTATGATTCTCAAGTTATAGGAAGTTTCCCTCTTGTAGGGGAAACTTTACACTCTTATCAAAAAGTCAGGGTTAGTATGCTTAAGAATTCCTCACTTATGGGAACGTTTTTGCTCCATCCTCCTTCGTTTCCTAATAGCTTACCTTCAGTTTATTATATCAACATGATATATTATTCTAATATTTCAAGTGATCCATGGATAGTACTATACGAAATTGACATCGAGAGTTTTGGTGACCGAATGTCGCTTAACCCCGTTGAGCTTGATTATAAGGTCATCTATTTGGCTTGTGCGACTTGTTCTAATACTTTTTATTAGATTAATTAGGTCGATTGATCACTATATTATGGAACATATTCTAATATGTTATCTAGCGTATTCCCTATTGATGAGAGCATCATGGAGATCATAATTCCAGACGATGTGTCGTGGGACAATCATCACCACCATTCTTCCTTACTAAGTTCCATAGAGGATAATATTGGTGACTTGTATTTGCCCAATATTGTAGAATATTCTACGAGTTTTGTCTCTATTAACGAATTTGATTCTGAAAAGAACCTCATAAATATCAAAGAGACAATACCTCTTGATATCTATATTAAACCAGGTATTGTCGAAAATCTACACATTTGTGTGTCTTGTTCTCTAGATGAGATTAAGACATATAAAGCCCTATTTCAGGAATTTCGAGATGTCTTTGTATGGAACTATGAATAAATGCCAAGTATTGACCCAAATATAGTGGTGCACAATATTAAAATGTATCCTGATGCTAAACTAGTCCGATAGTGCCTTCGTCTAATCCATCCCAAGAAGGCTATTTCAATCAAAGCTAAAGTTGAAAAAATTCTCCATGCTAATTTCATATATCTCGTTCCTTTAGTTGATTGGGTGTCGAATTTTGTCCATGTCATGAAGAAAAAAGGAACAATATGAGTATGCATTGATTATCAGAACCCTGTTTATCGATAATATTGTTGATAGTTGTGCTGATTGTGAGATATTTTCGTTCATCGATGGTTTCTCAGAGTACAATCAAATCAACATTCTCCCAGTGGATCAACCTAAAACTACATTTATTTATCCTTGTGGTACCTTTTCCAACCAAAAACTTCCTTTAGGTTTAAATAATGTCGGGGCTACGTTTCAAAGAGCTATGGATTATGCTTTCCATGATATTAAGCATATCATGCAACCTTATTTGGATGATCTCCTTGCTCATTCTAAACACCAGGTTGATCACTCAATGCATCTTAGGGAAATTTATCTACACTGTAGACATTATAATATTCGGCTTAATCTACACAAATGTGTGTTTTGCGTTATTTTTATTTAGCTTCTTGGTTTTTTCATTTCAAAACACAAAATTCACATTGATCCTCTAAAATTTCAAGCAATCATTGACTTTCCTGCACATTCTTCTCTTGTTTAGATTCAATGACTCCAAGGGAAAGCTAATTTTTTGTGAAGGTTTGTCCCTAATTATCTTGAGTTGACCAAAGTTTCACTCACCTGGCTAAGAAAGGTATTCCCTTCCATTGGGATAATGCTGCTTAGAAAGTGTTTGATGCCCTGAAATATTTTCTGGTTTGAGCATCTCTCTTAAACCCACTTGATTATCAACACGACTATTTCCTATATCTTGTTGCTGCCATTACTACTATAGAAATGGTTTTGGTCCAAGAAGATGATCTAAGGACTGAACATCCCATCTATTAATTGAGTCATAATCTCAATGATACCAAAATCAAGTATACCCACGTGGAAAAGTTAGCTTTTGCGGTCGTTCAAGCCATCCAAAGGTTTCGTCATTATATAGTTCTATGGAAAACTACGGTTGTTTCAGATTGCAACCCTATGACATACATTTTGTCACATCAGTTTTTGGGTGGGAAGTACTCTAAATGGATCATTATCATGCAAGAGTTTTATTTGGAATTCATAAAGTCCAAATCAAATAAATCCTTAGTTTTCTCCGAGCTAATATGCAACCTTCCCTCTTTTGATTTTGAATCAAACTCTAAGGATTCCATCCTAGACGAGTCGTAGTTTATGATATCATCATATGACCCATGGTATGGATAAATTATTATATAAATCCAGGCCCAAACTTTCTAGTATGATAACTCTCACTCCGAGCAACGACATATTCGATACTAAGCCAAGAACTACATCATTGTCAATGACAACCTTTATCACCGTGGTATTGATACAGTTTTCCGAAGGTGCCTCACACATGAGGAGGTCGAGAAAGTCCTCAATGAATGCCACTCTGTGGCATGTGGTGGTCATTTATATGGATATGACACCACACATAAGATGTTACGTGTCAGTTACTTTTGGCCCACCATATTTTGTGATTGTATTCTTGCCCTCCAAAAGTGTCATGCATGCCAGATTTATGATCATAAGACTCGTGCTCTGCCAGCGCCATTGCATCAAGTTATCGTTGTAGGTCCTTTTGTGAAATGGGGTATCGATTTCATGACATGTAACCTTCACTCGATCAGGGGGCATGACTATATCATTATAGCGGTTTATTATTTTACCAAATGGTCTGAGGTGATGCCTACATTTAAAAACACTGGCAAAATAGTTGCATATTTTTTCTTCAATCATGTCATCGCACGACTTGGTGTTCCGCAAGCCATAGTAACATATCATGGGAAGAAATTTTGAAAACACACGATGACTGAATTAAATTCCAAGCTGGGACTTTCCCATGAAAGTTCCACTCCCTACTACCCTTAGGCTAATGGGCAGGTTGAGGCCATTAACAAAGTTCTTAAGACAATTCTTCAACATATGATAGGGGTCCCAGATTGGAATTTTATTTTTTATATTGCCTTATGGGCATACCAAACATCCGTAAGGACTGTTACTGCATTCAATCCTTTCCAATTGGTTTATGGTCTAGAATCAATCCTCCCAATTGAATGTGAGATTCCATCACTGAAACTAGCTATAGAACTTCTTCCTGCCATTTCCATAGAAGAGGAATGCATTTTACATCTGACCTGATTAGATGAGACTCAAAAAGATGCTGCTATGGCTAATGAAGTCTATAAGAAATGTGTCAAGACGCAATATGAAAAAAGTTTCATGACTCATATCTTCTTGGAAGGATACCTTGCCCTTCTATATGACCAAGAGTCTGAAAAATTAGGAGAAGGAAAGTTCCAACCAATGTGGTTAGGCCCATATATTTTCAAGCGTGTCCTTGCTAAAGGAGCCTACGAGTTAGTCGATTTTGATGGAGTCCCATTGGCGCATCCTAGAAATGGGTTGTACCTTAAAAAATAATATTCTTGATCTTATGTGTAGTACAGTATGTACATACTATTTATAGGTGTGTTGAGTGTGTTTGTAGCAGGTCTCTTCAAAGTTTCTAATGGTTTCTGTTGATACCATTTAAGTTTGGTTTTCAGACGTCAACATTCCTAGAACCATATATCGGTTATGCTAATGGTACTAGTATTAGTAATCAGAATCTATCCTCTGCAGTGTGGGCTATATTTTCTCCAAATGGTGAGTTAGTGAGTCTACAAGGGATTTGTATTGGTCGCTCTTTCAATAATATCGATGAGTGTAGCACAATGCTCGAGCTACTCTCTGATGCTATTGCACATGGTATCCACCATTTAGTCATCATACTTGACTCACATCTTGTGGTACTGCAATTGGCTAATATCTATTCAGTTAGAAGTTCCACCATCCTTTGCATGTTCTTAAGGGTTCGCCTTCTACAAAGACATTTTGATTTCATTGAGTATCAACATATTTCTAGAAATCTAAATACACTGACAAATGCACTAGCTAATCATGTTTTAGATAGACATTTGCAATGAACGTAAATAAATTTCAATACACATCATATCAATTGAAAGAAACAATAGGAAAATAGAAACACTGAAGATATATATATATAAGTTTGGTTTTACAAAATTTGTGCCTGAGACACATATGGCCACACGACGCATATCAAAAATTATATGCAAATATGACTATAAACCAGAATACACTAATAATGCTCATGGTAATGTGCCACTGCACAAGCTATATTGCGCAGTAGCAAAAAAAATATGGCTAGGCACTCCAATAGTTTATTGCTGAAGTCGCATAGGAATTTTATCGACCACAGTCTCATCAATCCCATGTGTTAGGCCCTCCATGTGGCACTCCACCTCTGCTAGGGTTATCGCTACATCAAGATATTGTAGTGCATCTCGTCCTACTAGAACAACTTGTGTTGGTGCTACAACCTCTTGTGGATCTCCTGTATGACTAAGATATGAATATCCTAAAGGTCAAATAGGCCCAAAATATACATGAAAAAATCAATAGTTAGTCTCAAAAACATCAAAAAACATAATTTTTTTTGTAAAAATATTAAAAGATTTAAAAACTGGTTAAAATATCTTACCCATAGCACGCCATTTCTCACCCTTAGGAAGCATGAGCTCAGGGTCATCATGGAAATCCACTCCTGCGTACAGGTAATCATCAATCATAATGAATTTTTTATGCAACCCCTTGAAGAAGGTTGGTGTGAAGATGACCACTGATGGATGTGCATGTCGTGACATAAGGTCTATCCACCTCCTCATCCATGGAACCCTTGGATCAATAGGCTTTCGCATGATATGCCGAGGTTTTAATAATGGAATCCACTCTAAGGAAAAAGAAATCAAAATTGAACCATAACCAAGGTTTTTTAGTTTTTTCCTCTTTTGATTTAGATAGTTGTTCTTTCATATTGGCCAATCCCCCCCCCGCTTTAGTTGAATACTGTTGGTTCCAAACACTCTAAACCATACTGCATGTATGATCTGCTAGCTACATGAATTTTTGTGCTACTAGCTAATCTTGCAATGATAAATAGGATTATTCTAAGAGGCAAACAGGTCACATATCTGACGCTGATATTTCCATCTCTAGTCGAAAGGGCTCGAGGTATGTAATAAGTTGTAATGTAACCTTTCACTATTTCTCCACCCTTTCTCCCACCTAGGAGAGATATGGGGACACCTCTCATGGATAAACCTGTCAGAAATTATATTTCTTCCACTTTTATCTCGAGTATATGTTCCCCTTAACTGAATTTTTTTTATTGCACATCCCATGAATGAACAAGGAACTAAAGTAATTCCATATGTTTCCTTATGCTAGGTAACCAAAAAAATTTCAACAATCCACAGTTTTTAATTGCCTGAATGGTGGCAGGATCATTTGCTGAATTCAAGTCCCACTCTTCTTGTTCTCTTTCTCTCCATACAGAGGTCATTTTGTGCTAATGAAGACCTGAAACATCAATAAGAGACTCATTAGGATCCTTTTCATGCAAAAATCCTAACAATTTTTGAGAAAAACTGACAATTTTTACTTGAGAATTGCGCCCAATGTTGCCCCAGAAAGGAGGAAAGAGTGTTGTACCTTTTTCTGTAGTGTATTTACACATAGGTGCAATGTTAATTTTGACATGGAGGGCCTGCGTTGGTCTTAGGGAGAATTTTACAACCCCAGGGCTATCAAAAATCCATAAAAGTTGCATGAAATCATAAAATGGAACCATGAAATGAAAGTAAAAGATCTTAGCTCCTACCTAGAAGTCGTGATGCTTTAAATGATCCACTGGATTTTCCACAAACAACTATAGAAGATCAAGGGAAAAAAGGGCTTAGAGCTCTCACTATTGAAGGTAAAAGTGAAATGGTAAAAATGACTAGTCATTTTCATTACTTATGGTCATTTTTTCATTATTTTATTAGATTTAATGTTTTGAACTAGTAATCATTAATTTTTATCATGAAACAAGTATGTTTGATCCTTCTTTTGGCTTCTTTTGGTGTTTTGAGCAGGTCGAAAACTGTTTAACGAATTTTGTCGTGTTTTCACATATTATTTTAACCGAGGAGTACACTTTTATCACTTTTTTGGTCTCCATAAAATCACGAAAAAGGAACCCCCTGAATTTATCTTTCAACTCTTTTCAGACTCCCAAAATATGAAAATATTGTCAAGCACCTGTATTTTCAAACTTGTAAAAGTAAGTGTAAATACATCTACTAAATATAAGTTTAACCCTTTTCTGGGATGAGATAGACTATGTACGAAAAAGGAATACCTTAGTCAAACATGGCTAAGAGGTTATTTTGGGTATTTTTTTTCTTCCTTTTCAGACTCAAGGGATTATCTATGAAAAGGAACATTTGGAGTTTTTTTTTTGTCTCTTTTTCAAGCTCTCTAAACATGAAAAATATGTCTAGTTTTACCTTTGCAGGACTCTTTAAAACATCAAATAATAATGGAATTGTTGAACATGACTAGACCAAACCGATAATTCTCAAGGTTCGTTAAACATACTCAGAGGGATTCATCTGAAGGACGAACTTACAGATCAAGCATATGTTATCCTCCTCAAGCTTTTTAAAAAATAAAGAGGTATTGAACAGAATGGTTGGGGAAATTGGGAAAATAGGTTACTCCACATGTTAATGGCAACGAACCACTCTTGAACACAAAACTCTTCCACCTCATATCCATGGTTTTTGGGTTGGGTAATCTACTTGTTTTTGGTTTATCATACCATTTCAAAACCTCCATTTTTGGTTTTGGGTCAATGTTGCCAACTCCATTTAGTGTCACCACTGTGTTCAAGAGAAGTCATTCAGTTAATATATGCTACAATATTCTTAAGCCCTCATTTAATGTTTTCCATTCTTGATCCAGTTCCATATCAACATCACTCTATCTCAAATAATGATGCCCAATTCATGTCATTGATGGGGGATACATTAAGGCCCCCCTATGACGGGTCGTTTCCTATCAATGTCAACTCATTATCAAGGAAGTTGACTTAGAAACAACCCTTCGGTACCTTTGTGCTTGCATACATCAATGGAAGGTTTCCTTGCTCTCGATGATAGGTTTTCATCATTGGCCTCCAACTGAAATATTATGTGTGGTTTTCGAATTCAACTCATTTATTTGCACCATACAGATTGTACAAAAATAACTTGAGATCCATTAACATCATTGGTGGTTTCTCTCACGCCTGTTAACGACTTATATCATTAGCCGGTAATTAGATGGTGTCTACCATGTTTGAATCCAGCTCATTAATTCACATGGTTAGACTCATACATTAGACGATCGCGTGAATGAGATAGAAGACCCTAGATCTAGTTTTATCCATCCACACTATGATTTCAAGATTAATACAAGATTACAATGTATGATGTCTATGATCACTCAGACAATTATCCAGTCATGGTTCCACATTTTGTCATCAGTGGACGTGTATTTTGATCATTTTACATTTAATGTTAGCTTATCTACTGAGTAAGGGTATGCCTTCCGCAATGAAGATACCATGATGTAAATGTATTGTAACAAAATATGTTCTCATTGGTTTTTCTTGATTCTAACTTGTCACAAAGTAAATCACGTCAGTGATTAGTCATAGGATATTTTGTCATAGGGGGCAATATTTTATAGGCCATTTTGTCACATATGGTCATTCAACCTACAAAATGGATCAATCAACATCCTTTTATCCCTTTATGTCATCATGCACAAATCCCTAAGTATGAATCTACTTAATCCCTGAGTTTCTGCCTGAAACTACCTCAATTCAGAATTTTTAAGGACCAACACAGTTTTTGATCCTATGGACCTATGTTCACCAACAGGTTGCTCCATGCTAGGTAGGGTCTATCACCAGTAGGTTGGCCTATGTTGGGGGTGCATTGATTCTAGTAATTCAGGAAAAATACAAAGATTTCTGAAGCTTCCTCTTTCATAAGCTTCCAAGAGTTGTTGCAACTATTTACCTCCGGAAAAAATTTCGAATCCATCCCATCCTACCTTGGAGTTTCCATCCCTTATCCTTTGATCCAATCATCCCATCAAGAGTGTATCAAAGCCTAGATTGGTAAATGGATAATAACTCCCAACTATAGAAAATCCATGTAGATTCATTTTATAATTGTGATATCCTAAAAAATTATACTTGAATCTACTCTACCAATTGCAGAAACCAATTTAGATCTTGAAATCACAAAACATAAAAGAGAAAGAATTTCAATTGCACAACACCAAGATTTATCTAGGGAAAACCTCAGCGAAAAATCCTGCTATCTATATATAGCATAAGCCAAAGAATATGAGAATATTACAATGATTTTCTCCAAGCTGAGAAGCCTCTGCACTATCTCTATTTGTCTCAATGATTCCTAGACAAGCCTAGTTCAATACTTAACCAATTTTTGGCTTGCCCAAGTCCCTATTTCCTTGTACAGTTTACTTGGGTAATTAGGCTTAGGGAAATTCCCAATCCATACTGCACAATCCATTAGGGGCCTTCCTCTGACTGCATGCACCACCTATAAAATTCAGATAATTAGACAACTGAGTACACTACCCTTGAACTCCAATCTCAACTGGGTATTTATTAGAACTGACATGCATGCTTTATTTATGAGTGAATTATCAGTTAATTGTTTGAAAACATGAAGCGACACCCCAAAAATTAACCTCCTACCTGTTCCTCCATTAGTTAGAATTAGTTTAAATGAATTTAACTCAGATAATTTGAGTTAATTAATTACAACTCAAAATAAACTCAACTAGGGATCCTATAATGTAGGAGACACTCTACATGCCTCTACTTTGACCCTCAGCTTGAATTAACTAAACCAACTGTTAGCCATCTATAATTTATGTTATACCAAATGATGGATAAATATGTTCTTAAGCCTTCAAGAAGCAATCTTTATGGAAAAATGCTAGTTCTTGAAGCTTGGTTGTTCTCTCTGTCCAAAGAAACCTACCTTCACTGATGTTTTCACTTCAAAATCCTGCTGTTTCCAAAGACAAAATTGTTTTTCAAAGCCTCATCTCCATCATTTCATTCCTCCATTTTATCTTCACAATTCCCTTCATATCACTCATTTTCCCCCCCATTTATCCTTTGTTCCCTTCAAAACCCCCTTTAAACATGATGAAATCCCTTTATTCTGGTTTAAAACCCCTTTTTAATCCTATCGGAACCTCCAAAAACCCTTTAAAAACCTCCATTTTCAGCCTATAAACTTCATTTTTACATATAAGTCCTTAAGTGCTTTTTGGCTTAGGCCCTAACCCCTTTTCCTCCATATGACCCGCTCCACGACCGAGCCCTAAGCCCATCGGCGATCGGCGCATCGCACTTTCTAAGTTTCGCTTCCCTTTTCCCTTTTTCTTCCGATGGCCGATCCACCGATTAGATCTGAGCCATCCATTCCCCCAGATCCAACGACTATCGCTCCATCGCATTGGCGCGTTCCCCTTTCCTTTCTGCCGATGGATTTCCTCGCCGATAAAATCCTGACCGTCGATCTTCCTTAGATCCGACGGTCTGCGCTGCATCGCACTTTGGCATTTCCTTGACAACCCTTTTCGTTCTCCGCTAGTGATAATTCCCTCAACATAATCCCAGCTGTTGATTATTTTTTGATCCAATGGCTATTGGGATTTATCCCCTCTCATTCTCATTTCCCCAAACCCCTTTACTCATGCATCTCCCAAAGTAATCCTGATTGTCAATCTACCTGATCCGATGGTCATCGCTTCTTCGCTTTTTCATTTCCACTCTCTACCATCCCCTTCCACCCACTTTTCTTCGAAAATATCTCCACCGTCGGTCTACTTGATCCGACGGCCATCACTCTTTCGCCATTCCCTCGACCCCTCATCCACCATCTTTTAAACTCCGATCTCCCGATTCCATCACAGCCATCGATCTCCTAGATCAGATGACGCAGTTTTAACTGTGGGGGCACTCGTCCAAGGTAGCTCGTATTACCCAGTCCCCCCGCAGTAAAATCTCCACCGTTGATCATTTGCCGATCCAACGGCCCGCATTCTTTGATTCACTGTGGAGGTACCCAGTGACGAGATCCTTTCGTACCCTCAGGTCCCCCCGTATTTAATCTAAACCGTTCGTTTCCCCAATCCAACGGCTCCCATTGATCCCCTCTTTTTAACTCCGCCCACTATCTTTCCGCTACCCGAAAAAACAACTAACATCATCCGCTGGTCCCACCACTCGTCCTCCACCGTTGATCTAGCTCTCCCTAGATCGGACGGCCTGCGCTCTTTTGCATCACTATCCTTCCTCCCATTCTTTCCTCCCCTCACATTTAATCCTGACCGTCAATCTCCCAGATCGGACGATCTAGAATTGTTTTCGCACCCGATCCACCCAAAACTATTCAGCGCTCCATATCAATGCGAAATGGGTGGATTTTCAGAGCCACGTGTCAAGAAATAACCTGTATCGCGTTCCCTCAGACTAATACTTCTTACCACCGCCACCTCGCGCGAATACCGCCTCCGGTATTCCTGAAACCGCTTATCGCATTTCACGCCCTTATTCAAATAAAACCCTGGTTTCACCTATCCGCCATGGTTTCACCTCCCTTGATGCATTTTCCTCCTTCTGCATTGCTCTTTCGCCCTCTGCCGTTGCCTCTGAAGAAGTTGAATCCACATAACGCATGTTTATTTAATTGTTTAATGTTTGTTGCAGGTTTAATGGCGGATAATATTTAAAAGTTGTCCCACAGTCTAGTCAAGGGACAAGGCCGAGGATGACGATCTTCTGTGGCCTAATTCAATACAGAAAGGGAAATAAAGGGCCGGATTATCAAAATTAATCAATATGTCATGAATGTTGATTACACAAGGAAAAACTTCCAGCGCAAGCCACTTGTACATCAAATCGAACAAAGCAGTGAAGATATCAGAAGAGACCAGAGACTAAAGAAAAAGTTTGAAGATCAAAAGCTTAATCTACAGTTTTAAAGATAAAGAAAACATGAAGGATTATGAAGGCAAAAAAGCGAGATCAAGCCTCAAACACAGTTAAATGGATAAAGCAGCGTAAGGAAAAGTGATCAAAGTTAAAATCGGTCGGCAAGGACAGATCAACAAGGCAGAAGGCCTCGTGCACGTCAGAGCAAAGCAATTAATTCATCAAGAGATCTAGTTTCCACCTACAACCTACCTTCTGTCTCAAAGGGAAAATTGACAGTTATTACACTAAATAAGATATTTTAAGCTGTCAGGCAGTTATTTTAAAAGACAGAGATAGGCTGCAAAGTCAAAATTTTCACCTACCTTTCCTTAGAAGTTTAGAGAGAGTTATTGAAGCAGAGGAGTAGTTGAACATCTTCCTATCTTATGCCTTACATGGTTTTCAAGGCTAGGAATGCATTTACTCTGTAATTAATAAAATTGAACCCTGAAAAGAGTTCCACCTCCTCATTCTTTTATAAATACTCTATGAGGAGCTCTTTGTTTGGGGTTGGTTGCTGGTATTCGAACTCTTTGTAGTTGTACATAGTCTGGCTGAAGATTAAGAAGAAATTGAAGTTTTGGAAGATTGTTTATGTTTTGACATGTTTTGTTAATGATAAGGCTCTATCATTGGATCCTTGAGCATGGCTGTTGGTGATGTATTCTAATCTTTTAATTTTAATTTCCTGTTTTCCATTTTGTTCCATCATTCTATACTTACAGTAGAGTAAAAATTTTAGGCTAAGAAATGTCTCCTAGAAGCACCTTAGACCTGTTTGCTCTTCAATGTCTTTATGTTTTCATCCGCTGAAGGTTTTATTGAGTAGTTTGATTGCTTTTGAACCCTTATGCTTGTTTATTTCAGAAATAGTTCAAACAGCTGGTCTCAAGAATGATTTATGGTTTTCCCTGCTTACTTGCTGCCACTTGAAAACTGTTTCTGAAGTCTCCCTTTAAAGTACCATTGTTTACAGTCTGCCGGAGAGGTATGTTTTGATCATACCCTCTTTTCTTGCTAACATAATTGTTTTGAAGGTCTTTATAATTGCAGTCTTATATGTCTACGAGTTCCCTCTTCTATGAATGCAGTTATTTGTGAATCTTGAATGTTTTCTTATCCTTGAAGGTGAAATATTTGGATGAAATAGAGCGTTCCTCGACTCCTAGATTTTATTTGAATAGTTTGTCTTGGAATTATTAGCTGAAGTGTGGTTTCTAGAATTCATGGTTAGCCCTGTCTATGGAATGCCTCTTCATGTTCAGATAATGTTTTAAGTCCCTTTTTCGAGAAGTGCTACTTCTCCTTCTAAATCCTTAATGTCCATTTCATTTCATCCACCAAACCCAAGATCCATTGGCCAAGTTAGATTTTCCCTTTGATATCTCATATCCATTGATTGAACTTGTTATAACTTCTTCTTGATTCCATTTCCCAATGGCTTTGATGTTTCCCCTTTCTATCTATACTTCCTAGATCATTCATGTCCAACCACCCAAACCCAAACAAACAAACTTGCACTTCATAACTAGCCTAAAATCAACCTCTTAAAAGCATAAAGCTATATCCTTACAAACACATTGAGAGATCCCTCTCTAAGACTAGGAGGGCTAGATCCTAGAACTCTAAAGCTTGGTTTATATGTTGCCTTGTAATTTGGTTTTACAATCAACGAAATCACAGGACCCCAACATCTTGGCGATCACAGTGGGACCTCTGAGTTCATAGTAGCCTAGCAAGCTCTTATAGACTCATTAGTCCTTCAAAAAAAAAACTCAGAAAACCCCAAAAAAATTTCAGATTTCCCTTCATAATAAACATTGGTGGTGGACCATAGAATATTTTACCTCCAAAAGAGCTAAAAATTTCCACTTGGTGACTCCACTGGCCTCCAGTAGGCATATTACTTCACTAGTCCTTGTAAACTCCCCTGGGAATGCATTGAGCAAACCCAATCATGTTGTTGGTGGAAAAAAAGTTCAAATCTTCCACCTGGCGACTCCACAACCTCCAAAAGACCTAAAGACTCCACTGGTAGAGAATTCTAGACTGGTTGACAAGATACAATGGCTTTTTTTTTACAAACATGGATCCAAGCATAGACAGAGACGCAAAACTAGATACATTATTGGACATAATGGAAAAAATGATGTACATACTTGATAAAAGATTGGATAGACATGATGTTGATTATCCAGAGCAACCTATGCCTTTCTATGATCAAACACAAACTCAACCACTACAAGACATAAACAACAAACAAAATATGTATGATGAGCAAGATTACAAGGAGAACAATGAGGAAGATTGTCAAGAAGGTATTGATTGCCTACCTATACCTTGTGTTTTACTGTTAAGAGAACTTTATGAGCAAGCTGCAAACATAAACAAGGAACAGTGCCCTGAGGAAACAATCAGCCATCTTGAACTCATAAAATCTGAAATAGTAGAAGGGACAACACAACTAGAGTCTCTGCCTTTATGTTATAACTCATTTCAGATTATTAAAGAAGAATGCATCCTGGCAATCTATTAGAAACAACTCATGAATCCCATGTTCAAATTGACTATCACAAAGATCAAGAGGAGTTGTTTGAGAGCGAGAAAGATCAGGAAAAAGAAGAAAGTCCTCAAGGTCTTCCTGCAAACACAAGTAAAGATTCACTAGGAGACGCTCAAGAAGACATCTAGCCTCACAATCAGTCAACACAAGAGGAAGAGGACTGCTGTATTTCTGTCCAGAGCAAAATAAAAATTTCTCCTCTTTTGACAGAAGAAGATATTGATCAAATATTAAGTAAACAACCAGCCCTCAAAACTTCATTTGAACAAAACACTTCTACTCATCTACCTGCTGAACCTTATTGTCTTGAACCAGAAAATAAACTTGTAGATCATCTTAAAGAAAAACAAACTGGTAACCCAATATGTTTGATTGGTGAGATTGTTTATACTAATGATTTTCCAATTTTTGATCAGTCTGATAATGATGATGAGCTTCAAGGAGAAAATAATCATGCAGGGAAACCATCAGTTGATTGGTGTCATGAATTTCATTATTATAAGATTGAAAGCAGTAATCAAAAAATGTAGCCCATCTGAAATAGTTTTCACATAATTGGGAATCAACAATCTATCAGTTATGATGATGAGGTTGAGAAGAAAGAGGAATTTCTTGAGCAGGATGAAGATAAGGAACCTTCTCCTAAAAGGGTTGAGGTAATAAAAGATACCCGTGCTCAAGAATGTGATGATCTCTTCACAGAATATAGTCCATTGAATTAGAGCATACCAGGACTACAAGAGGACAACACTGCCAAATATGATGAGTCCTCCAGTTCAGATCATAATGAAGATGAGGAAGATTTTCTTTCTCAAAAGAATCTTAATCTTGATCCAGTGGTGGAAAAGGTAACCCTGGTTGAAACCTATCTTCCAAATATTCATAGCCAGGCTTTATTTCAAGATCCCTATGCCCATTTCTTGAATATATTTGAAGAAGGGATAAAGGTTGTTAGGAGCAATGTATTACCAAAAGCAAGAAGAGTTTTTAGCACTGCTGCTAAAGAACAAGGGAAATGGGAGTGGCCCTGTTTGTCCAGCGTGCTCAAGGAGATGAGCAAAGACCAATCATGGAACCATTTACTTGATAGGATATATTGGAAAAGGGAGTTCATCAGCTAAATATGTAAATATTCCAGGTTAGATTAGGTTAGATAGGAATTTCAATAAAGCTCAGCCTGTTAGCATTTAGTTAGTTTTTGTTTTTTCTTTGAAAAAAAAATTTGAAAAAATACAAAAACAATAGAAAATGAGAAAAGAGGGCAGATTAAAAAAAGAAAAGTACAACCCCATACTAAAAAAGAAAAGAAGAATATGAAAGTGTGCAAACTTGAATGGCACTACTTAACACTGCTATTTAGTCATATAGCCTAATCATGACTAGATAGTTTTCAATTTACTGCTGATAGGTTAGTGAAGAAGATTTTCCAAACTATTTAATCTTGGCTTATCAGTAGAATAGATTAGGATAGAAGAAGAAATGGTTCAAACATGCCCAAAATATCAACCAAAGAATCAAAAGAAAAAATGGCTCTAATCAAATAAAAAATTGAGCCCAAGAAAGAAAGACAGGCTGGTTCTAATATGCTAAAAACTTGAACCAATAGAAGAAGAAGAGGACAACTCAAAAGGATCAAAATCAGAGCTGAAAAAGAAGGGAAGGATGTATTTTATTTTGAGATCTTAAGCCTTCACAGTTTTGTTTTAATTTTCTGCAAATAAAGTCTATGTGCATCTTGTTCATACAGCCATAGGCACCATAGCAAATCAGATAGTCTAATCCTGATTTGACTGTGTCTAAATTTATGTTTTAGAATATAGAGAATGCATATTTGTCAAATAGCTTAATCTTTACAGATAGTAGATTAGGTAGAGAAGCTTTAGAGTCCAACTATTTAATCTGGACTCTTGGAAGAAATAAGGGTAGCATTAGGTAGTTTTATCTTTCTGTTTTTCAAAAATAATATGTAAAAGAGATGCCAGTCCAAGTGCACTCAAGAGAAGAAAAAATGCTAGGACAAGTAGTGTGGGTAGGTAGAGGTGTTGTCTTAAAGTGTTTTCATGCTGCAGGTCATTGAAGAATTTTCAAAATACAAAGAAAATCAGCAAGAAGAAAAAGAAATTCTGCCTAATGGATAAGGCATTGGTCTACTAAAAACCAGAGATTGATAAACTGGGGTTCTGGACACCTAAAAGGACAGTCGCCCTCCCCAAGTGGAGCCACTGTTAGCCATCTATAATTTATGTTATACCAAATGATGGCTAAATATGCTCTTAAGCCTTCAAGAAGCAATCTTCATGGAAAAATTCTAGTTCTTGAAGCCTGGCTGTTTTCTCTGTCCAAAGAAACCTACCTTCACTGATGTTTTCACTTCAAAATCCTGCTGTTTCCAAAGAAATTTTTTTTTTCAAAGCCTCATCTCCATCATTTCATTCCTCCTTTTTATCTTCACAATTCCCTTCATATCACTCATTTTCCCCCCATTTATCCTTTTTTCCCTTCAAAATCCCCTTTAAACCCGATGAAATCCCTTTATTCTAGTTTAAAACCCCTTTTTTATCTTATCGGAACCTCCAAAAACCCTTTAAAAACCTCCATTTTCAGCCTAAAAACTTCATTTTTACATACAAGGCCTTAAGCGCTATTTGGCTGAGGCCCTAGCCCCTTTTCCTCCATATTACCCTCTCCACGACCGAGTGCTAAGCCCATCGGCGATCGACGCATCACACTTTCTAAGTTCCACTTCCCTTTTCCCTTTTTCTTCCGATGGCCGATCCACCGATTAGATCTGAGCTGTCCATTCCCCCAGATCCGACGGCTATCGCTCCATCGCATCGGTGCATTCCCCTTTCCCTTCCGCCGATGGATTTCCCTACCGATAAAATCCCGATCGTTGATCTTCCTCAAATCTGACGGTCCGCGCTGCATCGCACTTCGGCTTTTCCTCGGCAACCCTTTTCACTCTCCACCGATGATCATTCCCCCGACATAATTCCAGCCGTTGATTATTTTTTGATCCAACAGCTATTGGGCTTTATCCCCTCCCATTCTCATTTCCCCAAACCCCTTTACTCATTCATATCCCGAAGTAATCTCGACCATCGATCTACCTGATCCGACGGTCATCGCTTCTTCACATTTTCGTTTCTACTCTCGACCATCCCCTTCCACCTGCTTTTATCCGAAAAGATCTCCACCGTCGATCTACCTGATCTGACAGCCATCACTCTTTCTCCATTCCCCCGACCCCTCATCCACCGTCTTTTAAAATCTGATCTCATGATTCCATCACAACCATCGATCTCCCAGATCGGATGGCGCAGTTTTAACGATGGGGGCACCCGCCCAAGGTAGCTCGTACTCCCCAGACCCCCCGCAGTAAAATCTCTACCGTTGATCATTTCCCGATCCAACGGCCCGCATTCTCCCATTCACTATGGAGGCACCCACCGAAGATATCCTTCTGTACCCTCAGGTCCCCCCGTAGTTAATCTCAGCCGTCAGTTTCCCCAATCCAATGGCTCCCATTGATCCCCTATTTTCAACTCCACCCACTAGCTTTCTGCTACCCGAAAAAACAGCTGACATCATCCGCCGGTCCCACCACTCATCCTCCACCGTTTATCTAGCTCTCCCTAGATCAGACGACCCGCGCTCTTTCGCATCGCTATCCTTCCTCCCATTCTTTCCTCCCCTCACGTTTAATCCTGATAATCGATCTCCCAGATCGGACGATCTAGAATTTTTTTCGCGCTCGGTCCACCCAAAACGATTCAGCGCTCCATATCAACGCGAAATGGGTGGTTTTTCAGAGCCACTTGTCAAGCGATAACCCGTATCGCGTTCCCTTGGCCTAATACTGCTTAGCACCGTCACCTCGCGTGAATACTTCCTTTGGTATTCCTGAAACCGCTTATCGCCTTTTGCGCCCTTATTCAAATAAAACCCTGGTTTCGCCTATCCGCCATGGTTTTACCTCCCTTGATGCATTTTCCTCCTTCCTCACTGCTCTTTCACCCTCTGTCGTCGCCTCTGAAGCAGTTGAATCCACATAACACAACTTTATTTAATTGTTTAATGTTTGTTGCAGGTTTAATGGCAGATAAGCTTTAAAAGCTATCCCACAGTCCAGTCAAGGGACAAGGCCGAGGATGACGATCTTCTGTGGCCGAATTCAATACAGAAAGGGACATAAAGGGCCAAATTATCAAGTTTAATCAATATGTCATGAATGTTGATTACACAAGAAAAACCCTCCAGCGCAAGCCACCTGTACATCAAATCGAACAAAGTAGTGAAGATATCAAAAGAGACCAGAGATTAAAGCAAAAGTTTGAAGATCAAAAGCTTAATCTACAGTTTTAAAGATAAAGACAACATGAAGGATTATGAAGGCAAAAAAGCGAGATCAAGCCGCAAACATAGTTAAATGGATAAAGCAGCGTAAGGAAAAGTGATCAAAGTTAAAATCAGTCGGCAAGGACAAATCAACAAGGCAGAAGGCCTCGTGCACGTCAGAGCAAAGCAGTTAATTCATCAAGAGATCTAGTTGCCACCTACCACCTACCTTTTGTCTCAAAGGGAAAATTGACAGTTATTACACTAAAGAAGATATTTTAAGCTGTCAGGCAGTTATTGTAAAAGACAGAGATAGGCTGCAAAGTCAAACTTTTCACCTACCTTTCCTTAGAAGTTAAGATAGAGTTATTGAAGTAGAGGAGTAGTTGAACATCTTCCTATCTTATGCCTTGCATGGTTTTCAAGGCTAGGAATGCGTTTACTCTGTAATTAATAACATTTTAAACCCTAAAAAGAGTTCCACCTCCTCATTCTTCTATAAATACTCTATGAGGAGCTCTTTGTTTGGGGTTGGTTGCTGGTTTTCTAACTCTTTGCAGTTGTACATAGTCTGGCTGAAGATTAAGAAGAAATTGATGTTTTGGAAGATTGATGATGTTTTGACATGTTTTGTTAATGAGAAGGCTCTATCATTGGATCCTTGAGCATGGCTGCTGGTGATGTATTCTAATCTGTTAATTGTTATTCCTGTTTTCCATTTTGTTCCATCATTCTGTACTTACAGAAGAGTAAAAAGTTCAGGCTAAGAAATGTCTCCTAGAAGCACCTTATACCTGTTTTCTCTTCACTGTCTTTATGTTTTCATCTGCTGAAGGTTTTATTGAGTAGTTTGACTGCTTTTGAACCCTTATGCTTGTTTATTTCAGAAATAGTTCAAACAGTTGGTCTCAAGAATGATTTATGGTTTTCCCTACTTACTTGCTGCCACTTGAAAACTATTTCTGAAGTTTCCCTTTAAAGTACCATTGTTTACAGTCTACCAGAGAGGTCTGTTTTGATCATACCCTCTGTTCTTGCCGAGATAATTTTTTTGAAGGTCTTTATAATTACAGTCTTAGATGTCTACGAGTTCCCTCATCTATGAATGCATTTATTTGTGAATCTTGAATGTTTTATTATCCTTGAAGGTGAAATCTTTGGATGAAATAGAGTGTTCCTCGACTCCTATATTTTATTTGAATAGTTTGTCTTGGAATTATTATTTTCTGAAGTGTGGTTTCTAGAATTCATGGTTAGCTCTATCTATGGAATTCCTCTTCATGTTCAAATAATGTTTTAAGTCCCTTTGTTGAGAAGTGCTACTTCTCCTTCTAAATCCTTAATTTCCATTTCATTTCATCCACCAAACCCAAGATCCATTGGCCAAGTTAGATTTTCCCTTTGATATCCCATATCCATTGATTGAGCTTGTTATAACTTCTTCTTGACTCCATTACCCAATGGCTCTGATGTTTCCCCTTTCTATAAATGCTTCCTAGATCATTAATGTCCAACCAACCAAACCCAAACAAACAAACTTGCACTTCATAACTAGCCTAAAATCAACCTCTTAAAAGCATAAAGCTATATCCTTACAAACACATTGAGAGATCCCTCTCTGAGACTAGGAGGGCTAGATCCTAGAGCTCTAAAGATTGGTTTATATGTTTCCTTGTCATTTGGTTTGCCAATCAGCCAAATCACAGGACCCCAACACCAACTAAGTCATACTAACTTAGCTAACTCGTACACGCTGGCATGTGATGTGGAATTACAATTTTATTAATTTAATTCAAGGGAAAATTAAATTATTAGCCTTTCTTGGTTCCATTTTCAACACCAACTTACCATCCTCTTTTATATATTTGTGACCATCCACAAGTTAGGGGTTGGATTTTGGAGATAGATTATACTGTTATGGTGCTGCTATGAAGAGTCATTTTTCCATGCATTAGGGTGATTAGAGGTTACACTTTGTCGTAAAGAAGGAATAAATCAACTTGGAGGAGCACTCTAAAAGATCAACTCCTATATTTGGTTGTAACTCACTCCATTTTTATTAATGAAAATAATTCTTTGTTTTCCTATATATGATGTTATGATGTCATGTAGTTCGATGCCATTTTGATCCATTGAATTAAGTAATTATATGCTACATATATGTCGTAGATCGTTGTCTTGTGTTGTTGATTGTGCAGGTTCTAATCATAGCCATCGAAGCGAGGATTAGAGCATTCAAGCCAAGAGAGATTTGATGCATACAAAGGATTACAGGTAGGATTCATCCTGTCATCTATTTACTTTAAGGGAAATAAAAAGTTATTTTTCTTTCCATTCTTTTAGACTAGGCCACCTAGTCTAGGGAAGATACTTCTATTCAGAGTCGTAGATTCTGTATAACAATAAAGTAGGAAAATCTTGGTACAGAGGAGGAAAATCCTATTGTAATGGTATGTGAATAGGAGTTTGAGGGTAAGGAGAATCCTCTTCAGTTATTTCATGTAATAGTTAAAAACCCATGAAATTCAACTCAACACACGAATTTTTTTTCAAATAAGGACATCACTTACATCAAATAACTAGGTAATTCCTTGATATTTATCTTCTGGTAATTCTTGATGCTACATGTATTATGGTGTCTCAATGAATGATTTTACCTTTTATATTGTGATCAATTAACAAAATTATTATTGATTTCAATTCATCATTTCTTTCATGGATTTGTTGATTAATATGCCTGGTGTAAGTATATTTACCTTAGTTTGATTAATTCTCAAGGGCTGAGTGTAGTTTAGGGGGTGGGTTAGTGCTAGTTGGACCATTAAATCCACACAACCTACCTAGGTTCTCGATTGTTCCAATGCTTTTACCGAGGAACCCGTGGATCCTTCTCCCATGGTTGATCATTGAAAAACCTGTATTTCGACGTCATTGATCGTTTTGTGGTGGATTAGGGTAACTAATCAGTTTTCCAACTTGATTGGCTGGTTATTGTTACATTTTATCCATCGAGAATGATCGGCCTACCGAACCCTTGCACCACTAGGGTTTTCCTCCCTGCAACAAGTAATGCATTTTTCAATTTAGTAGCCGAGGAGGTTTTTGATCTCAGTTCTTACTTTTTCTGCCTTCCATACCACTACAACTGATTTTTTAAGTCATTTTCATATGTTGACTCTGCCTAGGTCATAGTTGGTTCAACATTCAATAATTTATCTTTTCCTTGGTTCAGTTTTTACTAAATATACAAGGTGATATACAAAAATACGTCCACTCAGCATTAGTGCAATGAGTTACAAACTATCTGGGTCAATTCTTCTGCTACATGGAAGGCTATTTGGCCTTCCCCTAACTAGCGATCATGACTATGAATTTTTGGCTCAACTCTTTGCTAAGGGAAGGTATTGAATCAGAGTTACCCTAATGTTTCATGTGTTTTTTTCTTTTGATGAGATTTCATAATTTATTTATTTTTTGGTTAAAGATATGACCTAAATTTCTTAGTGGTTGAAAAATTCTTCAGATGGGTTTAATTACTTCATCTTCTCACAAACCTACGCAAGGATTGCATCACTTGGTTTTGCATGCACTGATTACAGGTTCTCTTTGAAAACTTCTTACCTTATGTCAGGATTGGTCCCAAGTTTAGTTTTAAATTACCTTACTTTTCTAGTTATGGTTATGGCTATAACATGGTTCTACTATTAGCGAGTTATAGTTCTATTTTATTTGTTATTTCCTCAGTTAACGTATGTAAGTCTGAGGGCCAAACTCCATTTTGGGGTCATACAAGAATTCTCTTTGTTAAATTTTGTTGCAAGATACTGAGACGACCCAGATTAGTATAATATTTAGTATTTGTTTACTCTACCAACCTTTATGGGTACTAATTATTTTATTTTTGCTACAATATACATTTTTTCTCAACAAAAAATTAGGGTTTCTCTCTGTTTTTTTTTCTTTGGTTTTTAGTGATAACATTTGTTTCGGTTATTCTTGCTAAGAACTTAAATTAGATTTGGTTTTTAATAAAAACCCATTATAATAACACTGGACTCTCGACCTTATATTTTTTGTTACATGTTAAGAAAATAAATATTATTGTGTATATTTTCTTCTTGTTTTAGTTTCTCTTGAACCTTCAACACCGAACGAAAACTTCCAAAACCTTTTTGTTGGTCGTCAGTAACCTAAATAATCTAAGGAATAAATCTGTGAATCCATTTGTAACAGGTTGTTATTCGTATTTAGGATAAAATTTCTCTATTAGTATTTTTTATATCGATTCACATTTATTCACTGCTCTTTCAATTTGTTTAAATAACCTATGAACAAGGAGTTAGATGATAAAACTACCAGTTTCCCTCTTCTTTAGGTCAGTTTCTCTTCTTTAGATGTTATCATTAAGGAGAGTTTCAGTCCCAACTTACTAAAACCCTAAGGTTTCCTCAGAACGATGTTAGACCCGTTTGCTTATTCTGAAATATTTATTCATTTATTTCATATAGGACCGTAAAGACATTATTTTATCATAGTATTTTTGCATATATATTTTAAAATTAAATAACATACATAACTGCACACACAATGATTTTCGTAATACAAGATAATATCTTAAAAATTAACACTACTAAAATTTATTTTCATAAGAGAAATCAACAAACACACATACTTATTTGTTATGTTGTTCTTCCAAGTATTTATAGGCGAGACCACACCACCCTACCAATGAGAGTTGGCAATGGCGTCCAACTTATCCCCCCGAGATAGTTAGTTCTTGAATAATTACTGTTAGAAAATATATTTTCAAGTTAATTTCACTGTCCTCATGACCGCACCATCCAACCTAGAATTTTTCATAGAAAATTTGAATATGGAGATTCCACTGGCTAGGGTCCATATCAGGAATCCTCCTCCAACAACATCCTAACTACCTGTACAGTTTCTTGTTCAGGTTTTTATTTTCCTCTATGCTTTGATGGCTCCAATTGTTTTCCAAGAATATATCATTGACATCCTCCCTCCCATTGAGATGTTTTATTCTCCAGGGAAATAAAAGGAAAGATATCTGTATGTCTAGTAATTCTAAGAACTTACTAGGGTCTCATCTGTAAATTCTAGGACTCAACGTAATCTCTTTTAACAATTTATATTTATTTATTTATATAAATAAAACAACTTCTTTAATATCATTACTTAACCATATAATCTACCAGGTCCCTTGGAGTAAAAATAAATATTAAATATTGACAACACCTGGGGTTTTCACGTCTTCCCCCCTTGTGTGGAACATCATCCTCGGTATTCATTCTTTTTCGACATCTTGGAACAACTCGAGATATGCCTCCCGCATAATATTTTAGTCTTCCAAGGTGGCTTCCTTTGGGATAAAGTGTCTCTACTACACTTTAACCTGGGTGATATCTCACTTCCGTAACATTGTTTCTCTTTGGTCAAGAATACACAGAGGTTCTTCCAGAAACTCTCCGTTCGGTTTGACTTGTTAAACAACCATAATATGATCTTCAATTAATCTTAATTTAGAATCACAAAAAAAATAAAATTAATTGTACCTCCTAAAACTACAACATACAAATTACTTTCACCTCTTTCCAATTTATAATGTGATTGGGATCATATATATATATATTTATTTAAAAGCGAAACATGAAACACATTGTGAGCCCATATATGACTTGGTAATGCAAGTTGATATGCCACCGATCCTATTATTTCTAAAACCTGGAAAGGTCCATAATACTAGGGTACTAATTTTCCACAACTCCCCCATATAAGGGTGCTTATTTTGGGCTTAAATCATACATTAACATGGTCACCTACCTGAAATTATCAATATGTTATTTTTTATCAGCATAAGCCTTTTGCCTCTCTTGAACAACCTTCAAAATTTTCTGAAATTTTTTCACTGTACTTATGTAATATTCCAAAATTTTCACATCATATTTGGAATATTAGAGTTCTTGATTTTCTTAATAAATTAAGCAAATAAAAGGGCGGAGGGACCCAAAAACCTCAAAGATGAATAAAATCCACTTTTAATGTGTGTATGTGGATATTCTAGATCTAGATCTAAAATCATGGAGTAGTGGAGCAGCTCCATTAATGGAGACCATGTCTCATTTATGAGATAGATTATGGAGGATGAAACAGTAAAATAAGATCATGGATCTTAAATATAAAATCATGAGGATCTTTGATAAGGTCAACTGAGATCATAGTGCATTCATTGAAGATCATGAAGCACTTATGATAAGATAGTGGAGGAAGTGGTGCATTTAATACACATATGATGGAGAAGGTGATCACCCCATGTGAACATGATGGAGGACATGAAGCCACAACACAGTCAAACATGGAGACTATCTCCACATTTACAACGCAGTTTTGGAGTGGGCACAGGCTATGGAAGGCTCATGCATATAATGAAGGTAAAGGCACAATGGAAGGATGATTTGGATTATTCATTTCTTGATCTGTTTAGATCTTGATTTGTCTTAGGAAATTTCTTTGCAGACTTGGGCTGTTTAGCAGAGTTTGCAGTGCTGTTTAGCATAGGGTGTTCCCGATCGGGAATCCCACCTCTTTCATTGAGTAGCTCTTGGAAGAGGATTGCTCTTCATTCCTTATCAGGCATTGGTGCCATCTTCAGGAGGTTCTTTCTAGCATTCAGCTAAGAAACCATTGGAGGATTCATCCTACCACTTTTTTCTTCACATCCAGCCTTTCAGGAGCAACATATCTACATCCGGCATTTAGGCCATTGGGTTTTACCTCCATCCAACAACAGTCCTTTCAAGGATTGTGTAGTCCAATCCTGTAGATCTATTGGAGGAAGGAAGTTTCTAGTATTTCAGCTGGAAATCCTGTGAAGGATCATCTCCTCACATTGGATCTATTGTTTCCATCATTCAAGAGCTGAGTTGACACATCCAACAGTAGGCTATTGAGCCTCCCTCTCTTACAGCTCAATTTTCTGAAGTTTTTGTTCATCCAGCAACTAATTTCAGTGAAGGAGATTGGAGGAGCTAGATCATGAGCTTTTAGCCCAAGGATCTAGTGAAAGGGTTAGACCTTCTTGCATAGATCTGATTGTGCACCATTGCAGCCATCATATCATCAGATCCAGCTTTAGATCTGCATTCCCAACAGCATATATGTGAAGCCCTAAGAGGGTGGTTTTCTTAGACTTACAGATCTGAGAAACCCTTTTTGGGTTATCTTGGGAATCCATCATTGAGCCCAGATCTACAATTTTAGCATCATCGGAGCTCCCATTATGCCTAGATCTGACTTTCTATCTTTCAGGCAGTTACAGTCCCAACAGTTGCAGTAGGAACATCGTAGTTTACCTTCCAGCAAATCAACATTTACGTAGTCCCTCTTGCGAAATCGTTGCAGGGTCATTCTAGGCCACCCTTGTGGCTTGAGTGTCTCATACCTTGAGCACTGTTGTACTTTCTTTTTCACCTCCAATATAATAAAATGGCTCAGCTATTTCTGTGCATTCTAATGTGTATATATATTTATTGTTTACTTTGCTGTAGTTCTTATATTGTGTTTCAGTATTAATGCATTCTCCCTTTTGGGATATTACGACTTACCATTTCTTCTAACATGTCAGGTCCAAGAATAAATCTATTCTCAGGACTATTCCAATTTGAATGTGTTCTACAACTTTTACCATGGATTACCTTGAAAGGGATCATTTTCAATGATTCATGGTAACTTTTGTTGTAATAAAATTACACTAAATTAAGGTATTCTTCCCATTTAGTGGGCACCTGCATGACATATATTCTCAGCATATACTCAGGCACTTGATTTACTAGTTCGGTCTACCCATATGTTTGCAGGTGGTAGGAGGTGATGAATTGGATTTGTGTTCCTAGCCCGGTAAAGAGTGCTTTTCAGAATGTGGGGGTGAACTTCACGTCTTGATCGGAAATGATCACTTTTGGCATTCCATGTAACCGAAAAAATCTCCCTCATAAATATATCTGCAATTTGAGTAGTTTGGTAAGCAGATTTGACAGAATTAAATGGGCTAATTTTCTTAATTTTTCCACCACCACCATGATGGAATAATTTTTATTCTTATATTTGGGTAAACCGGTTATAAAATGGAGTGTAATTGTATCCCATTTCCATTTTGGAATGGGTAGTGGGTGGAGAAAACTATCAGGATGTTGGTGCTCCGCTTTGACCTACTGACACTCTAGAAATCTTGCTAAATATTCAACAATGTAATTCCTCGTTCCAGGTCAAAAATAATGTTTTTTAATTGCAGAGAATACTTTTTGATATCCAGGGTGAGTAATGTAGGGGATTCGGTGGAATTAATCTAACATAATTTTCTTGACTGATAAATAATTAGGAACGTACATTCTCCCTCTAAAAATAAAAAAACTATATTTGTTAATATCATATTCAGTTGTTCTTCCAAATTTTTGTGCAAGTTTAGCTTGCTACCATAAATATTCGTACTCTGGATCTTTCAAGGTAGCTTCTTTAATATGCTTGGAAAAATTAAAGTCTACTTGACGACTATAGGAAATTTCATATACATAATGCAGTGTTATACTCAACGCATCGGCTACTCGATTATCTTACCCTTTAAGATGTTTGATTTCAAAGTCAAATTCACTTAGAAACACAGTCAACCTATCCTGACATGCATTTAAATTAGGCTGCTTAAAGAAACTGGTCAAACTACTATGGTTTGTCATTAAAAGGGATATTTTCCCTAGTAAATAATGTCTTCATACATTCAATCGTGGATTACCGCTGTAAGCTCAAAATCGTAGGAAGAATAAATCTGTTCATGGTCCTTTAGCTTACGTGACTTATAAGCGATTACATTGTCCTCTTGCATCAAAACTCCCCCTATGCCATCCTGGCAAGCATCCGTGCAAACTGTAAATTATTTTTTCAGGATCTGCAAATTTTAATACGAGAGTTGTAGTAAGTAAGTGTTTTAAATGCTCAAAGATTCGTTGACACTCAATTGTCCATTTGAAAATTCTCCCTTTCATTTACAAATAAGTTATAAGGTAAGAAACTCTAGAGAACCCCTATATGAAGCGACGATGATACTTGGCTAGACTCATAAACGAATGAATATATACCACATTTTTTTGGAATTGGCCATTCCATGATGGTTTTGATTTTCTATGGATCCACCATTATCCCTTTGGAGGAAATGATATGCCTTAAGTACATAATCTAGTCCTTATAAAATTTCAATTTACTATATTTAGCATAAAGTTGGTTTTCCCTTAACATTTTCAATACTATCCAGAGATGCTCCTTATGCTCTTCTAAACTCCCAGAATAAACCAGAATGTCATCAACAAAAAATTGAACAAACTTGTCCAAGTATGGGTGGAAAATACCATTTATTAATCTCATGAATGCTGCAGGTGCATTAGTGAGCCCAAATGGTAAAACTATGAACTCATAATTCCCATAACATGTTCTAAAGGTTGTTTTATAAATGTATTCATATTTTATCCTTATATGGTGATATGATGACCAAAGATCAATTTTTGAAAATACAATGGCACCTCTGACTTGATAGAACATATCATCAATTATTGGTAGTGGGTACTCGTTTTTAACCATTAATTTATTTAGTTTCCCATGGTCAATACACAAATGAAGAGTGACATCTTTTTTCCTCACAAAAAGGACTAGAGCTCGCCAACGAGACACATTGGGGAAAATGTATCCTTTGTCTAACAACTCTTGGAGTTGCATATTTAGCTTTGTCAACTCAGGGATAGTAATTCTATAAGGGGATTTTGTTATGGGGGAGGCTCCTGGAATTAGTTCTATACTGAAATAAATGTTTCTTTTTGGTGGAAACCCCAAGATCTCCTTCGAAAAAAAAATCTATAAATTATTGATGACTGTAATAGTTTATAGGGTGGATACCTTATCTTTAGAGTTGGTATAACCCACCGGAACAATGTAGAATTGGCAGCCCTTGCAAAAGAACTTACCCAGTTGATTGGCTATGATAGGGCGTAACTTGAATTCTCTTCGGATACCTTGAATTTCTATTCTAACACCCTCATTAGTAAGGAAGTTGATAGTTTTATCCTTACAATATACTAGATTCCAATGCTTTTCTAACCAATCCATACATATCAACACGTCATAGGAACTTAAGGGTAATATATTAAAATTAACCTTAACATGTTTTCTAGATATTTCAATCGAACAATCCTCTAACTTAGTTGTGTGAATCCTATATTATCTCCAGTAGCTAATTGCACAAACTACATATTTTTAAATTTCACACTTTGCACATGACATAAATCAATTATTTTCGGATTGATGTAACTAAGGCTTTCACCTGGGTCTATTAGAATCGAAACATGATGGTTGAATATTTTACCTTCAAATTCCACCATCGTGGTTTGGTATTAAACCTGATGATCCTCGAAGGCTGCATTGATCCTTGTCATGCTCCTTAACACCTCATCGACTGTAGAGGCTTCTTGAATGTTATAAGTGGGTTATGATATGGTTTTCTAACAACACCACATTGGTGTTATGGGTTTCTCCTCCAAGATGAACCCACATTTATGGGTTGGTTTCTGTAATGGGTGTTATAGGTCAATTTGGGAATCATCCCTAAGACTAGTATGAACAGGGTCTATCATCACCTAATTCATTACTAACATGGTCTATCATACCCTAATTCAGTTGCTACATGCCCTAGAGAAGTCATTCCATTTATGGCTTTAATTCATGATAATTCCAATGTTTGAAGTATAGATTGAATGACCCATTGAATCATCAACGCTCCTCTGAAAGGGCCTAAGTGCGTTTCAAAGAACTTACCCCCATGTAAAGGTACTATGAAAAACACTTCCTGACACTTAAGGGTGCATTGATCTCCTGGGAGCGAAATCATCATTGTTTCAAGAATCTCCACATGTCCAGTGCCTTCTAGAAGAGCTCGTAGGTGTCATACTTTGAATATATGTGTTCATCCATCACCATTGAACCTGGAAACACGTCTCATATATTATTAGAAAGCCATTCAATATCATTTATTGAGAAAATACCTACAATTTCCCTACAAATTGAGCGCTCATATAAGTGCTAGGGAGAAAGAAATTTGTGTAGTGTTATGCTGTTGGATTCTCAATTATTGAGAGCTGGAGTACTGTTATTATGCTGAGATGATCCTTGGTGTGATGAGGACGGAAAGAAGTTGGATCAGGTTGACAATGAATCGATCTATTGGTTGTAATCTTCTCCTCCTACTTTCTTAATAAAGATATTTGTTCTTTCTCTCATATATGCGCTTATATCTTGTGAATGTATTCTCAAATGTGTATGTATTCTCAGATCTAATTGATTCTATTTTGTTAAGATAGATAGATATTGTATATTTTTATGTCATTTGTTGTCTTTAGTCTTTGATTTCAGGTATTGATATGGTGTGTTCAGTTGGATTGAGAGCGACATGAGAGACGAAAGAAGAGGATAGAGAGAAAAGGATCGCAAGTAGGTCTCTTTCCATTTTGTTTATCTATTTGTATTAGAGAAAATAACATTTATCTTTATTTTGTTGTTATGAGTGAAGGAACACCACACTCAGGGAACTCTGGTTTATCCATAGATTAGAATTTCATATAACAAATTGGCGACCATACTGGGGACAAAGCCATCATTCTTGGTGTTTCTATCTTTGTTTACCATCATCTATAGACTTTACTTCATCTTTTTTGTCATTTGAATGTAGTTTTTTCCTTAGAAGTGTGTTTAGCCTGCTTGATTTTCAATCTTAATTGCGCCCAACGCACTGTTGGTTAGGGTACATTGCTCTGTAATGCACTGTCTCCCATTCAAGGGTGCTCTGCAACACACTGTCTGCCCTTTAAGGGTGCGTTTCCCCCTCAGCCAACCAAATTCCATCATAATTTGTATTTGATTTCAGTTTAAACCAATTGATTGTGGTATTCTTAGATGTCTGATTGCTCTTAGAGACAAGTAAACCCTCCTTTGGATAGTTGTTTGTTCAATGTTTCATTAGCTATTTTCTTTATCATTGTCAAATTAAATCCAAAGTTTTAAATTTTGCATTAGATCAATTCTTTGTTTTAAAAAAGGAAATTATCATTTCAGTCTTCATTTCCTAAAGGAAAATTGCCGTTTCAGTCTTCATTTTCCTAAGAGAAAATTGTTGTTTCATCCCTCATTTCTTAAAAAGAAAACATTGTTTGATTGATTTGTGCATTTAGTTTCTTTTTACTCATTCACATTAAAGGAAACTGAAAAGAAAAACATACGTATGCATTTAGATATTGTGAGTGTTGTGTATGAATAGATTAGGGAAATCTGCATTTAGTTTGTGCTCTTTGATCTATGCTAAAAAATCTGATTGCTCTATCCCTTTAGTAGCTAAGGTTTTCATTGTTAAACTGAATTGAAAATATTGCTTCTCATTTAGTTTGAATTTTAGGAATTTCCCATTACATCTCGCGGTGAACCTGAAAGATAAAGTTTTAAGCAAGATCAACATAAAATTTACTTCAATCAACCTAAGAAAGAATTGTAAGATTAACAATAACACTTAGAAGGTCTAGGCTAGAGATGTTTGTTGGCATCGTTAAACATAACAACTGTCGCTAACTTGTCTGCGATACATTCCGAGTGTGAAATCCCACTCCATGTATGTAAGTATATCGGAGCTCATACACGTACCTTCAGGTATATAGGGCGGTGTTATTGTACGAAAAGTATAAGGGGGTGCTCTCACTGTGCGGTTTGACATTAGACATCGCTAATATAGACTTGGGCCTCCACGTGCCTTCGGGTATATTTGGGAGGAAAAATTTAGGTTGTTTACCATCCATAGGTAACTGATTCGACCGCCTTGTAACTTGTGAAACACCGAACAAAATTCGGGGAGTTTTCCTACCCGTACTTCTTGGTTCGCCAGGAGGTATTCTACAGTTCACAACTACTTGGTAATCCTTTTGGTTAGTATCACCCTTTTATTTGTTTATTTTTTATTGTAATAAAATAAATCACTCATCGTGGAAGAAGAAAAAACCTTTCCTCATTGTTCGCGTAGAATATCGCTTAAACCGCCTTTACCACTAGAAGCCATTTCTGGTCGGCGAAGGCGACCCCGTTCTACTGAATCCAGTACCATCAGTACCTCTGGTGCATCATCTTCATCACATCTACCAGAATCTTCTCAAGTCGTTTCTACACATCTTGGTTTATCTACTGTCATCAAAACATAGTCCTCATCGCTACCTATGGACATTGAAGATCCAATCAGTGAGACCATACATCCAGAACCTGCTGTTATTTAATTGGAAGTTGATCCGGACCCCATCATTATTTTACCAGAACATCTAGATCCCGAAGTAAAATGAAAAGAAGTTGTTCCTGTAACGGTCGATCCTCAGTCATCTGTAGCCATTGAGTCTTCCCTTTTATCATGCATTCAACCACCTGAAATATATCTCGGGCCCGACGGTGAAATTCTTCCACTTGGTTTGATTTCGATTGAGGAATAACCTCAAAAAGAAGAAATACCCTCTACTTGAACTCATTTTGGGTTAAGGCTTTAACTTTACGAGTCTTTTCCTCAATTAACTTACACTACTTCAGTTGATCCTGTTTCAATCCAAGTTCCCGTAGATCCCATAGGGTATACACTGGGTCATTTGACCATGGCTAAGTCAACATATCTGGGTGTACCATATGTTACAATTGCAACAACATCTATTATTTCTACTCCGTCGATGTTTACCACATCACCCAATTAAAATCTTTATGGTGGTTCATATATCCCATCAGGTTACTAATCATTATCTGGAACCTACTTTGGTGCCTCCTCAAATCCATGGACTTCACCCATGTCTTCTTCTGGTATCTTATCCAGTACATATATAATGAGTACTAAACGACTTGATCCTTTATACACATCTTTAGTTCAACATCACGTTGGTCCATCTGGGTACATTCCATCCAGTTCAATTTCAATTGGACTCCCACCATTTGGAGATCAATATATTCATCTTATTATACTCCTCATGCTAGGGGGAAACCTATGGTCACCCATTTTGATAGTACTCCATCATTTTATGGTCACCCAAATCTTAGAATGACTTTTTTTAGTGGTAGTCTATCCTACTCCTTCAACCACAAACTGTTGTGCATTCATACCAACCAGTTCAACTTGTTGCACCTACATCTACCCCACCTGTTAATAATTCATTACCCCATTTATAGGCTCAGTTGGATGTACCTCAACCGTCTCAGGTGGGTCCTTCAACCCATTACCCTCAAGTTTTGGGCCTCTAGACTCCACCTCCTTCAGCTGGTTTACAACAACCACATGTATCTGGAATCTTACAACCATAGGATGTATTACCTTTTTATGTGATGTCACAGGCTCCTACTGGTCTTACCTATTCACAACCGGGTCCAATCTATTTTGGTTTGAGATATAATCTTGGCAGACAATCACCTTGGCAGCCACAACCTCAAATGCCACAACAACAATTACAACAACAACTAGCTTATCCAGGTCTTGGTCAATAGATCCCTCAAGCATTTCGTCATCAAAATAACCCCTATATGAGTTACCAGTAACAAATGCCTTATGCTGGAGCAGAAAGGCCTATTGCCCAAGCAATTCCATTCTATCCTAGTTATCCTCAACCTGACTTGAATCGATAGTTGCCCTTTTTTGCAACATTAGAATTACCTTATTTAAATCATCTTACCAATGATCCCATCAATTATCCTCCTTCGTGGCCAGTGATTCCACACAAATTATCCTCTGACATACCTAAATTCAATGGAAACCCTAGAGCAGACCCATCAATGCATGTTATGACTTATCATTTGTGGTGCTCATCAAACTCCTTAAATGATGACTTTGTTAGACTATGTCTTTTCCAGCGTATGCTTACTAGTTCGGCTGCGAAGTGGTACATTGAATTACCACGAGCTTCATTTGATAACTTCACTTCCTTAGCCACAACCTTTTTAGCCCACTTTTAGTTACCCATATGATATGAACATGAAAAGTAACTGCTGACCAAATTTAAACAGAAATTTGCTACTCACATTTTTGATCATATTCATGAGTGGCATCATCGTCGTCGAAAGGTCAAAAAATTTGTTCCTGATAAGCTCTTGGTTGAGTGGTTTATTAATTCCTTGCTGCCATATATCACTGAAGATGTAGATGAAGGCTGTGTCATCACTGAAGAGAAATTAATTGTTCATGCCCAGTACTTAGATTTGATTTATACTCAGTCTGAAACACTCTATGAAAAATTCCAAACACGTCACGATCAAATTTTACTGTTCTTGCTCCATCTGGTAAGGACTCTCATGCCGACGACGGTATGATTGGTTCTACAAACACTCACACCTCTCCTGCATCTGATCCTGCACCTTCTTCCAGAATACATGCCGTGTCATTTGACAAAGGAAAAAGTGACAAGCAACCCGAAAGTAAGAAAAAGGGGAAAGCAAATAAAAATCAAAATTCACCCCAGAAGGAACGATCATCTGATCAAAAATCTGGAAATTCTTGAAAACCTTGTTACCCTTGCTTGATATGTAATGAGGATCACTTTGCGTGAGACTGTCCTCATCACTCTGAAGTCTCAAAATTTCTTAAGACTTCAGTTGCATCTTCTGTGGTGACATATCCTTTTTTGAATCAGGACACAAACATGGTTGCTACGGATCCCGCTTCTAGTTCCCAAGTGCTTATGCTATCTATCACAAAGTCAAAAACTGATGTTTTGGTGTCTAGGTGAAATAAATATTACGGTAGACAAGCTACTGATCAACCTACTACCTTGACCATGAATCCATCCACTGAATCAATTCCGCCACGTGCTATTCCAAAGTTAACTATAAAGCCACCGAAGGGAGTCGTCCACAAATCGACGTTCAATCCTCGAGCTCATGCAACTCAAAATTATAACATAGTTGAAGATTTGGCTTAGTCACATTAAACTATGTCGATGCTTGAGGTACTTCAAAACTGTCCCTCCTAGAAGCAAGCTTTGTTGTCGGTAATTGGTGGAATCAACCCGGAAGATTTTAATCTTGTAGTCTTTAATCACACGGGCTATGTGCCACAATTACCAGCCGAATTAGCATTTTCAATCCAAGTAAATGTTCTAAATCACCTCGTTCATCGTGCTGTTATTGATGAGGGAGCATCTATTTGTATTATGTCTTTCAATTGCTGGAAGTCACTTGGCTCGCCTCGCTTATCTTAATTTCCTACGACGTTGAAAGCTTTTGACGATCATACATATAAGACTTTTGGTATTATTAATAATTTGCATGTCTAACTAGGGGGATAAACTGTAACTGTTGAAGTTGAGGTCGTTGATGGACCCCTTGACTACGACATGTTACTTGGAAGGCCATGGGTTTAAGATATGACTACAAACGTTTCTACTTACTTTCAAATGATCACCTTCCCTCATAAAGGCACTATCACAGTAATTAATCAACTCTCCTTCTTTGCCTCTAATTCCCAGGTATCTGCAAGCATTCTGTTAGTTATCGATGCCTTAGAAATAAGCCACTTCGAGGGGGAAACCTCCAATACATTACATGAATGAAAAATTATTGGATGATACAAATGACAAAACCGTATTTCTATATATAGGAGTCCATGGGGCCACAATGTAATCCTATTGGGGCCACAATGTAATCCTAGCCGACCTAACAATAATAATGCAAGGGCACAATAATAACAATACGGGTGTTACAGATCAATATATCAGTATTTTGGGGTCCAAAAGATTCCTAATGGGGAGGTGTGATTATAACTGGATCATGGACCTAAGTGCTAACTCAAAATTCAAAGTGTTCAAAAGTGTGTTGAACCTAAGAAACCAGATAGATCTCATCTTCCTGATTCTGGCACCGCGAACGGTTCGAAAAACCGACACCATATGAAGAAGTTACGCAGTTTGAAAAGTCCAGTAAACTGAAAATTTTGGACTTTGACCAAGTTTGACTTTGAATTTTAGGAAATTAAAAAAATAATATTCTAGGGAATATTCCTCAAAATAATCCCTGGAATATTCCCCAAAATATTTTTTTCGAACCAATCAGGTCTTGACAAATGGTGCATTGTTGTTTGCAGAATGGGTGCACATGTTTTAAATCAGACCAACAATGGGCTACCACATGGCAGGCCCGGAGGCCGCCAAGTGGCCCATATACAATGGTAAAAAATTTGGGACTGCACAGGAATTGAACTCGATAACTTAGTCATAGAGTGCTCGAGTCTTACCATTCTACCATACAAACGCTTCTTAACATGAAAGTGGTGCCGATTGAATTTATTGTTTTTGAGCGCGTATTGGGGTGGGGGGGGGAGGGCTAGCCCTTACCCATGCACCCAAGTGCCCAAAACCAGAGGCTATAAATCATAATTGGTGGTTATGTATTAAACCTGGCTTAATTAAGTGTTAAACGTGGTTAACCCACAATAAACAATGTTTACACTAATTAGTGATTATCCATTTTAAGAAGCGCTTAACCGACCTTTAATTGCGGATTAGCATTAAGTTAAGATCCAATTTAATCTGGTGGAGCTTTTGGAGCATGCCCATATTTAGGGGTAGTTCTTATTTTAACTGGAGCTAAGTTCAGTCTCTTTACATTTGGTGGAGGTTTTTTGGGTGTCACTGGACAAATCTTGTTTTGGCTCTACCTTGAGCTAGATTCGGCCAATTTTGGAGTGCCAATAGTCAATTTTGACTATCAACAACATTAAAGACTCATTGGTGAGGGTTTAAGAGCCATCATAGGACATTTTAGCAGGTTTTTTCTTCAGTCAAGTTAAAGGGGCCACTAGGGGGAAACAACAGTTTGAGGCCTAGCCAGGGGAGTTAGAGGCCTTATTTAGAAATCCAATAGTCAATTTTGGATGTTTAAAATGTTATGGAACTAATGGTGTGGTTTGAAGGGCTTGTAGAGAAATTTTAAGGCCGAGATGCTTCAGTGAAGTTCCAGGGGCCACTAGTGCCAACTTTTGCCAACAACAGTTCGGGGCCTAGCCAGAGCAGCTAGAGGCCTTATGCAATGAACCAATAGTCATTTATGACTTTAATGAGAATTATGAATCCAATGGAGGATTTTTCATTGTATTTTGAGGACTTATAGAGGTCAAGAACCCATCAGAGAAATTTTCAGTGACCTTAGTGCAAGGGGGTGCCGACAAGTGTTGGAGGCGAAACCGGAGTAGCCGAAGGCTAATTTCAGTGAAAAAATAATATATTATGACTATTTTTGGAATTATGAATCCAATTAAGGGACTTTAAAAGCCATTTGAAGACTTCTAGAGCTCGAGAAACTTCAAGGAAGTTTTGGGTAACCTAGGGAAAACTATGGAGGAAGGCCTAGTTTGGGGATGCAGTGCACGTTTTGAGCAAATGATCAGTCTACTTTTGGTGCTTGATGTGTGCTGGAGATAGTAGGTGAGGTTTCAGGGATAATAAAATAATTCTAAAGGAGTTAGTGCCATAGATAAGCTCAGTGTATCTTGGAGCACCGACAGAAGGAATCAAGTCTAAGGGAGCCTAAATTTGTTTTCAGAGTGATGACAGCCATGAAATGGATATAGATGGTATTATAAGCCCTTTGGTTCAGTTCAGTAACCATTGGAGTTAAGTTTGGAACTTGTAAAAGAAAATTTTCCATAATCCCAAAGAGCCAAGTCAAATGAAAAAGCTCAAGGAGACGTAGCCCACGATATTCGGGTGAAATCCTAGATTAATTTTGTTGCTATGTGTGGATATTTATTTGCTGCATTACATTTCTGTTACACATGTTTAATTTCAGGAAAAATAAATGGAATTAAGACAATTAAACAGTTAAAAATCATAAACCTATTTCAAGTACAAAATTCCGCAAATGTCAAGTATAAGGTAGATATTTTATTTGTTTAACTGAGTGGGAGGTTCTTTAAAATCATAACAATTTATCCAACCCATTTTAAGATCAATCCTACTCCTTTATTGACCAAATTATTGATGAATGTGCCAGTTGTGAAATATTTTCGTTCATGGATGGATTCTCCGGTTACAATCAAATCAATATTCGTCTATAGGACCAATATACGACAACATTCATCTGTCGCTAGAGCACATTCGCTTATCGTAAACTCCCATTTGGTTTAAATAACGTTGGGGAAACATTTCAGAGAGAAATGGATTATGATTTCCATGAGATCAAGCACATTTTTGAACCCTATCTAGACGATTTACCTGCGCATTCACGAAAACAAACTGATCACCCGATGCATAGAGCTATATTTCTACGCTGCCGACACTAAAAGATATGCCTCAATCCACACAAATGTGTGTTTTGTGTTGGCTCTGGTCGTTTTCGTGATTTCGTCATCTCAAAATATGGAATTCGAATTTATCCACTGAAGGTCCAGGAAATTCTTGATTTTCCTGCGCCATCAAACTTACTTTAGTTACAAAGACTTCAAGGAAAGGCTAACTTTCTAAGGAGGTTCATACCCAAATATTCCGAAATGGCTAAAGGATTTCTCATCTCTTTAAAAAGGGAATTCACTTCGATTGGGTTAAGGTTGCACAAGCTTCTTTTGATTCTCTTAAAGAAACCCTAATCCGAGCGTCATTAATGTATCCCCCCAATTATCAGAGTGATTATTTCATGTATCTCGCTGTTAAAGATACAACTATTGATATGGTTTTAGTCCAAGAAGTCGATGGGATAAAAAATCAGATATATTATTTGAGTCGTAATCTCAATGATACGGAAGTTAAGTACTCATACGTCGAAAATCTCGCCTTAGTGACCATTCAAGTGGTCCAAATATTTCGCCATTATATCCTCCTCCAGAAGACCATTGTCATTTCAGATTGGAACCCTATGACATACATTCTGTCAGTCAATTTCTGGGGGGAAAATATTCAAAATGGATTGTCAATTTGGAGGAATTTGATTTGGAATTCATCAAATCCAAGTCAAAGAAGTATTTGGTTTTTGCTAAGCTTCTTTGCGACCTTCCCTTTGATAATATTGAAACAACATCAGAACCATCAATTCCAGATGAGTCTTTGTTTTTGATTGGGTCATTTGACCCTTGGTATGGGGATTCCATCATTTATCTCCAAACCAAAAATTTTCGGCCCGATACCTCTCGCTCACAACAACGACATATTCGATACCAAGCCAAAGATTATATGATCGTTGATGATACACTTTATCGTCGTGGTGTCGATACAATTTTAAAGAGGTGCCTCACTCATGAGGAGGCCAAGAAAGTTATAAATGATTATCATGCTGGTTCTTGTGGTGGACATTTGTCTGTTTACACTACCACGTAGAATATTATCTGCACTGGTTACTTCTGGCCAACCATATTCTGCGACTACATTCTCACAATTAGAAGTTGTCATGCGTGCCAGATATTTCATTGTAAAATCCAGTTTCTGCTAGCACCAGTGCATCCTGTCATCGCTGTGGGACCATTTGAAAAATGGGGCATTGAATTCATGACCTGCAAACCTCGTTCGACCAGGTGGCATGGTTATATTATTGTCGCCGTCGACTACTTTACCAACTGGGCCGAAGCGATGCCTACATTCAATAACACAGGTGAAACAACTGCATTTTTATTTTTCAATCATGTTTTTTCTCGGTTTGGTGTACCGCAAGCTACAGTTACAGATCATGGTAAGAATTTTCGCAATAACACGATTAATGAATTGACTACCAAATTAGGATTGTCACATGATAGTTCTACCCCTTATTATCCACATTTTGATGGAAAAGTTGAAGCCATTAACAATATCCTTAAGTGAATGCTTCAACGAATGATAGGGGTTCATAAAAAAAATTGGAATTTAATCCTGTACTTGGCTTTATGGGCATATTGAACCTCGGTAAGAAATGAAACCAGATTTACTCCCTTTCATTTGGTGTATGGTCTGGAAGCTATCTTACCAATCCAATGTGAAGTTTCGTCATTAAAAATCGCTATTGACTTGTTACCTGACACCTCTAATGAAGAAGCACATCTTTTAAACCTCATCCATCTAGATGAAACACGCCGTGAAGTCACATTGGCCAACAAAGCACATAAGAGATGAATCAAGGCACAATATGACCGCAATGTCAAGCCTTGTATCTTCTCAGAGGGAGACATTGTCTTTTTTTATGATCAGGAAGCTGATTTGGTAGGAACAGGAAAATTTGAGCCACTATGGAATGGCCCCTACATTGTCAAAAGAGTTCTGGCTAAGGGCGCCTACGAGTTATTTGATTATGATGGAATTCCATTGGTGCAACCTCAAAATGGGTTGTTTCTTAAATGTCACTATGCTTAATTGAGCGTAGTAAATTTTTTATATCATATTGTGTATATGATTTCATTACATTAATTATCTTAGTTTGTTTTTTAGAGTTTTCTTGAATTTAGTAATCCACTTTACATTTCATCGCAGATGACTGAATCTTTGGAACCATTTGTTGGGTACATTGATGATGCTAGTCGTAGTATGCTGAACCTATCCTTTGCAACATGGGCCATTTTCGCTCCAGGTGGTGAGTTAGTGAGTTTTCAAGGGATTTGTATCGGTCTATCCAGAGATAATATTACTGAGTATAACACGTTGATCAAACTTCTCTCTGATTCCATTTAACTTGGCATTAACCGCATCATCATTAGGTTAGACTCACAACTTGTCGTACTACAAATTACTAGCATCTATACCATCCAAAATCCAATAATTGATCGTATGTTACTTAGAGTTTTACTTTTGGAAAGACATTTTGATTACATTCAATATTAGCACATTTCTAGAAATTTGAACACATTAACTGATTCATTAGCGAATTATGTTTTAAATAGACATTTGCAACACATGTAAAGATACATTTTCAATTCAAATCACACAATTGAATAGGGTTGCGCATTAAACATATGAAAAAATGAAAACAAATAGATAGATAGTTTATGTTTTTACAAAATTTGTGCCCAAGAAAAATTGGTCATGTGACCTCAAAACGTATACAAAAATTCAAGTAAAACATGTGATGCTCATGATAACAAGAAACTGCTCTAGCTATCCTGCGCAATAGCCTCATCTAACAGCTAGGAACACGAATAGTATGGCACTGCAACCTCATAGGTAACTCCTCGATCCAGACATCCGATATCCCAAGAGTCAATCCCTCAACATGCTGCTGCAACTCAGCAAGAGTATCGGTCAATTCCAAAACCTGAAGGACTTCTCTCCCAATAGTCCTCTCTACTGGTTTATCTACTGCCTTCCCTGGTCGAATGCAACCCACATCTGTGTACATAAAAAATTTAGTTTAGTCTTGGAAAACATCAAAAATACAAAAACATGTAGAAACCTTAAAATCAAAAAACAAAGTCAACATATTTTTACCCATTGCACCCCATTGAGCACCATTTGGTAAAATCAAATCTAATTCCACAGAAATCTACGTCTGCGTATGGATACTCCTCTATGGCGATCATCTGTCGTCGGAGCCAGGAAAAGAATGCAATAGAAAATATGATGGTAGATTAACTAGAACGCCTAGGCATCAATTCGACCCATCTCTGCATCCGAGGATCTCTAGGACCAGAAATGTTCAGTGTCACATCCTGCGACTGCATCAATGGAAATCACTTTAAAATAAAGGAAATCATAATTGAGCCATAACTGGAAATCATAATTGAGCCATAACTGGAATTATTTTTTCTACCACCCTTTACTTTCATCAGCTATTCTTTCATCTAAAAGTGTACTGCTTCAGCCTAGTTGAACACTGTCAGTTCGAGACACTCAAGAGCATACTGCATGTATGAACGGTTTGCAACATGTAGTGTCAAAAAACCAACAAGTTATCAATAGTGAAAAGGATAGTTCTCAGAGGAAAATCATGCACATCACGAATGTTTATCTTTCCATCTTTTCTAGGTTTAGTACCTCGCTGACAATACTGGCATATGTAGTCCTTCACTGTCTCCCCTCCAAGAGCAGATCTCGCTAGGGAAATAGGAGAACCACGTCTCGATAATCCAATGAGAAAGTAAACATCATCAACTAGTATTGGGCACACTTTGTCCACAATTTTAAATTCCTGAGAGGCTGGATCCCAGGTGTTGTGGCTCATTTTAATTTTCCTTTAATTTTATTTTCAAAAATACAAAAAAACATATATGGTAAAATGAAAATCCTTCATATGTGTCAAAGTCATTTTATATTCGCATATTGACCAATTAATATGTTTTCAAAGCATGTGAAGGTGGGACCGAGAGTCCCAACTAATACCCGTGCAAGTTGGCGAGTGAGGTAAATGCCAGTTTCATTTGATATAGATCAGCGGGAACCCGCAGGAAGAAACAACCCACAGGTTAGCAGGGGAGGTGCCTCTGTAGTTGACCCTGTTGACTATTAGCAGATCAATAACCAACAGTTCTCATTCACTGCGGGGGCAAGAACTCGACGAATGCTCCGTACCCCCAAGTGCCCTCGCAGTGACATATGCATCCAATTGGCGACAAATCATCTGTCATGTCATATGTACCATTACTTGTCTATTTGAACATTAATTCAGCATTAATGTTTGAACTCTGCGCCATCTATTTAAAGTTTAAATTCTTTCTTTCTCCTATCAGTCTCTCATTCTCAATCATCCATGAAGTCATCCTAGTCATTCTATTTTCTTATCTCTACATACCATTTTTCGCCACCTTGCATTATTCCATGGCTAAGCAATCTTCCTTGTATGGCTCTTCTAGTAATATCCCTCTCATGGATACTGAGTAAGATATTAGGGATACCATCTGCACCATTGAGCATTTTCCCTTCTACCAACAAATTCTCTTGAATGAGAAAATTCCCCCCATCTATTCAGCCATGGAAAATTTTGGTGTTCTTTCTGCATGCATCCCCAAAAAATATCGTTTTCTCGAATTTGTGTATTGGTTAGTGTCTGTGCTATATCCTGGTAAATGTTTTATGATAAATTTCTTAGGGGAAAATTTCCTTTAGGTTTCTGCCCAATTAATTCGTCAAGCCCTGTGTTATCCAGAGTCTGAGTCTTATGTCCAGTTCACTGATGAATCATTGGTAGAATTCTATGATAATCTTGCAGGACAAGAGCTTACCCAGACCATCGCCTTTTTGAGGCCGGATACGAAGAAATTTGCAGTAGATGATAAAGAATTCCCATTAGATATTTTTGACACAGAAGTCAGGCCAGTGCTACAACCTCTGTCAAAGATACTTGGAAAAGAAGATGCCACTCAAATTGACAGGTCAATGTTGGGATTATTTTCCATGATGATGAAGTCTAAAGTAGTTTTGGATATTCCCTCTTACTAGAAAGAGGCTGTTAAAGCTAAACTCAAGATATTGTCCCTCACCAGGTCCTTCAGGTTCCCCTCACTAATCACTTATATATTTTTATATCAAAATGTAGAAGAATTTTTACATTTGGAAATAAACATAAGGGATGCAAATAAGAAAAGGCAGTCAGTAGCTTTCTAGACTGATATAGTAAGAAATGAACCAGATGAGGGAGGGGTATTTTATTTTTCTACTTATTTTATGCCATTTTCTTATAAGATTTTGAATGGGGTTCCTCCTCCATGTTTCTTACAAAAATCTCAGGAGTGTCTGTAGTTAAGCAATAATTGTAAATCCGGGGATTGGTTTGTATATGAAGATCATTCAGAAATTAGATTATATGGAGCTGGAGTAGAACCTTATAGATTGCCAAATTTTTTCCCTATGAGGTTGTTTGCATTGGAATTTATTAGACAAAGTCTGAACGTAATTCAAGTTAATTTTGTTCCAATGAAGAAGGGTCATTTTTTTAAGCTACCTATTTATGTGGGTCCATTTATAGTAAATATGAGGCAAGCATTTAATGAAGCTAACATGATGTTAGAAGGTATGCACTTATTTCTAGGTGAGAAATGGGCCTATGATCCTCATAAGGTGATTTCTAATAGAAGGGTTGAAAATGATTATTCTTCTTTCATTCATGTGAGTAAGCCTGAAATAGAAAAGTTGGCTAATAAAAATTTTGCAGACTCTGTTAGTTCCAGCATACAGACTCCCATCATTTCTGAGAAATTGAGAAAAATAAGTAAATAGACAACTGTTGATTCTGAAGATGAGGAAAAGGGAGATGAGAAGAGGGCAAGACTGATTGAATACCAAGCACTTATCGTGGTTTCCTCCTTCAATTAGGAGATGATCAGAATTTACTTGCTTCACCTACAAGACATGAATATGTTCAGGATCAAGTCCCTTTGATCAAGCTGGTTTTTTCTCAAATTGCAGAGAGGAATCAAAAGATGAAGGCTAGTGTGGAAGTGCAAGTTGAATATTAGATTACTCCTGACCAGACTAGATTATTGACTTCCTGTAATATTCCAATTCATCCCAAGCTAATGAGAATATCTTATTTTATCTTGCATTTCATGTTTATGAATAAAATGCGAAGGAGGACATGTAAAACTCCTAAAAACCATGAATAAATCAATGCCTATGTAAACAAAGACGTATATGGGCCATGTAAATAAACTCTTGTAGGTGTGAATGGGTTTGAAACACAATATTGGGTCAACCTTTACCAAGTCAACAGTGTAGTCTAGGTGCAATGAACCTCATGGATACACAACACAGTTCTGGATGGAGGCTCCACATGTGAAAAGGGCTAACTCATTGAGGTGGTTTAGGGTTTGGCAAGGCTTTCATCCTATAAAAGAAGGAGGAGGAAAACAAGAAAAGGTTTTTGAGGATATTATTTTCTGAAGGTATTGTCTGTTTAGACACTCCTTTTTGGGTTTTCCTGTTTAGGATTCCCACCTCCTTCCTTGAGCAGCTCTTGGAGGAGTCTTGTTTGTCTAGTCCACTATTTGGCATTTGGCCAAGCCACATCTTGCATCTACAGTGCAGTCCTGCTTAGGATTGGGTTGTCCATGTGAGCTGCAGCAAGTGGAACACTAGATCTATTTAGATCTAGCTTGTACTGGTGCATCTTCTCAGTGAGTGTGTCTTTTAACCTCCTGGAAGAGTGCATTAGTGGGTTGAGCTTCAGATTCACACATTGGCAGCAGACCAAAGAATTATTAGGGCCTATAGCACAGTCCCTCTTCCATGACCGCGTTATTTGCAAGAGCAGAGTTGCAGGGTGACTTGGCATCATTTTAGAGGAGAGATCTCTAGTGATTGGATCCTTCCTTTCACTGTGGTGATTCGTGGATTGGCCAACCAATCCATGTTAGTTTAGATCTGATCTGCTACATGTGTTATGATTTAGAATTTTCTGAATACTTTTGCAGATCTGTGAATTAGATCTCAGATCTACTCACCGTTGTTCATGTTTTACTGAGATCCCCAAGGGGAGTGTATAGAGGAGCTTATCTTGTACACAGATCTGAAATAGATCTATAATTTTATGGACAGATCTACTCTATATCTGAGTTGTAATCTATTGCATTCTAAAATAATGAAAATAATGCTTTCAAGCTTATTCTGCCATTCCATGTTGTTGTAGTATCTCATTTTGAGGCTTTTGTCTTGTACATTCTTTATATATCTGTTATACACTGTATAAGCTGCATTGTAGATCTAATTTGCTGATGTATAGCTGAAATATGAACCTACATGTTGGTTTCACACTTGAAAATTGATAAACTGCATTATTTCTGAAGCAGTCCATGCATATAGCTGCAACCCCTCTCTTTGGGTGTTTTTCAGCTAGACTAGGTTGTGGGAGATCCGTTTAACCCACCTAGTTTGATTTGTTTTTGCTCTCCTTTTGGATTTAGATATTAGATGAGCTGATATAAGGGATACATGAGCTAAAAACTCATTTTTGTGCATATATTTATCAGGAGTGCATTATTTCAGCAGACTTGTTGTGCAATCCCAATTTTGGGATATTACACTGCCATGGACGTAGAAAAGGACTAGTTTAAAATTGATTTTTCTCACCCATATGAAATGACAGTAGGGTCATCAAGTAGTTTTAAAACTGTTAATTTGATTGTTGATGTGAATAAAATTATTTTACTTGACAAAGTTAATTTACATATGCAGATAGGGCAATTGATTGTTAATGATCTAACCAAGTCTAGTGAAATTGCTCAAAAGGAAGAAAAGATGCTAGGAAAAGTGATCAAGCAGTTCAAATTGGAAAAGGATAAATCTAGGGCTCTGTCAACTTAGAATGAAGAACTAAAGAAGATAATTGTAAAGATTGGAGTGAATCCTAATGATAAGTCAGCTGTATAGAAGTTGTTACTGAATGCTGTCATAGATAAATGTGATAAATAAGAAATTAAAGTTGCCTACTAGAGAATACTCAATGGAATCAGAGGTAGTGGAGGTTGAGAATGAGAAATATAATATTTTACAGCAGCTGTTACAGAAGGTGGAGGAGATTTCTAAGTTAAAGGATTTTATCCTTAAATTACAATCTCAAATTGATTCTCATTCTTGCACTATAATCATGCTATCCCGAAGTGATGATCCGACAACAAGATTATCCCAGTTGAGTACAGAGTTGAAAACGGTAGAAAATGATCTCAAGAAGGCTTAGAGTGACTTGGAGACAGTGACAAAGATAATGCAAGCCCAAGAAGGAGAAGTCAATAAGTACAAATCAAATTTCCAGACAACCAATAATGAAATCAAGATTTTAAAGAAAAAATTAAAAGGAAATATAACTCCGATTCAAGCAAAATACATTCTATGGAATCAAATCATTGAAGCTATGAAAACAGCTTGTGAGTCCTTGACAATAGTGTCAGAGGAAAAGAACATTATCAGAGAATTAGAGGAAGTGGTTATGGAAGATAAGCAGAAGACTCTTAACAAAGCCTCATGGGAAAATAAATTCATTGATTTCATCAATTATAAGACAGATCAAGAGTTGGAGGAAAATGAAATTAATGACAGGAGATTGTGTGTTCTAGAGATTAATATGTTGATTGTAAAAAATGCTTGCAGGAAGTCAGCAGAGATTAAAAAAGATATAAATAGATTTGACAACATATTTGACAAAAGGGTTAGATCAGGATTGCCTTCGTGCTAGGCTCTCAAAGGCAGTATTTTATCATGGGATTATTATGAGCCACTGTTAGTGATAACGAAGAGTAGAATTGATAATACCCATGAAAATACCACAATCTTGAAAGGAGCTACAATTGTTAATTTCTTGTAGAGGCATTTTCAATTATTTTGGATGGTAAAGAATTGTTCATAGAACGACCTACTTTCAAGAGGATCACTGACTTCAAGCTAGATTATAATAAGTTGATTAATTCTCCCAAAACTAGCATCGATATATGGAATAAATGTAGAGCGTGGATGACTGAATCACCGGGTGACACCTCATCCTCTCAGAAAGACACGTCAACAAATCCAAAGAATACAATGGCAACCAATCAAATTCAAATTCAACAAATATATTGAGACTTTAGTTTTAATTATCTTTTTGTTAAAAGATCCATATTGTAATGAAGTTTTAAATTGCCATGTAATAGGTAGTTTATGTAGTTTTAGATAGTTTGAGCAGTTACAAGTAGTTTCAGTAGTTAAATCTACTTTGTATTGTATTTAAATAAATGAAAAAGAAAGAGGAGGGTTCCGAGTTTCAGACCTATGGATGAATGTAAATTTTGTACTGAATTTTCTGAAAATCAATGAAATAAGATCGAGTTTCTTTCACTTGTTGATGTTGATGCGTCTTTCCAGTTTCATCATATGTTTATTCTTCTGTGAATGAGGTGAAGTGATGTAGCTGTGGGGTTATTTTTACATTTGTAAGTAAGATTTAAACATCCTTAATGTGCACTCCTTCACTCCAACTATTCTGTCTACATAAAGTTCCTTCTAAGATTCAAAGTGATAGATTCTGTTATTCATCATCATTTTGAGTTTCCTTTCTAATTTCTTCCTTTTATTTCAATTAATATCAGCAGATAATGGCATTGTGAAGACTTTCATTGTATCAGATTATTTAGGGTTAGAAGTAATTAATTTCCAAAGGTGTTAAACAAAGACCACCTGATATCCTAATTTTGTGACATAGATTTATAAATGTCTTGAGAACTAATTCCTTACCAAAGCCAAGGGATTGTTTCTTGAGATACAACATTTTTTGGCGCTGTTGCCGGGGATGAAGAAAAGAAGTTAATTTCCTTGGGTTTTCTTTCTATCTCCTCTGGTTTTTCAGTGAGGAGGAAATATTCAGTTGTGTTCATTCTTTTTCAGAATTCTGGCTTTCAAAAGGCCTCATGAGGGGTCAGATACCTCGTAGCAGAAAGTCCCTACTTTGTCAGATCCAGAAAAATTGGTTTCTAAAAAGGCTCAGAAACCAAAAACCCCTTCAGCACCTGATCCTACATTGTCTGCTCCTGGCAACAGTTCTCATAACCCCTTATTTGAAGATATTTATAGGAAATCTCTTTCTTGGAACAAGATTCTCCTTCCACACCCACTCATTTTTAAGAACCCAATTTAGAAGAACATTCTTTCGAGACTGTTTCTTTTACCTTTACACAAGCTCAACTGAATATAGTTACTGGTTCTATTTCCATTGTTCATCAACCCACTCCCATATCAATCTTCTCACCACCTACATTCACTTTCGCAGCAGGTTCATCAACCTCAACTACCCAAGGAACAATTAACAAAGGTGTCAATATGGCAGCACCAACTTTCTTAATGAATAGATATGCACATTTAAATCTTCCACAACCAATGAATTCCATGCCTCAAGAATACCTCAAATTAATTCCTTGTTTCATTGGAGAAGATGAAGTAACTGCAGAACAAAATTTACCTTTGTTTTGCACTTTTGCAGAGAATTTAAGTGTTGAACATCTGGACGTTGTGATGAGACTATTTGTGTAGTCTCTAAATGGAAAGTCTAGAAAATGGTTCAAAGGTTTACCAAATGGTTCGGTAAATAACTAGGATGAGTTGGAAACTCAATTTACTCAGAGATGGGGAGAAAAGAGAGATCATGGTTACTCATTGACAGAATTTAATGCAATCAAAAGAAAGCCTAATGAAAACATTTCTGACTTTGTAAAGAGATTTAACAAATTGTACAATAGTTTACCTATAGAGATGAAGCCCCCCCTGGTTGGAGCAATGGTAGTTTTTGTTGGGGCTTTTGAGGTTGAATTTATTTTTACATTGAGAGAAAGAAGAGCCCCTACTCTTGAACAAATATAGACTGATGCATTGGAGATTGAGGCTAATATGACTGCAGTAGGAAAAATTAAAGAGAAGCAGTGAGTTCAAGATAAGGGAAAAGAAAAAGAAGAATCACCACAGGATCAAAGAATTGATGATATGACAAAGGTGATTAAATTTTTTTCAAACAAGCTAGTGAAGATGGAGTTAGAAAGTAAGAACTCCCAAAGAACTACTAAAAAAAATAGAGGAGGATTCAATCCTCAATTCAGAAAACAACCTCTGCAAATTTTGCAGAGGGAGAGAAGAGATCAAGACCAAGTTCAAGCGCCACTATACATTGAAGCAGAACCTGCGCAGTCAGCAGAGGATGATAAAAAAGAATTCGAAGATCAAATATATGCTATATACATAAGAGAAGATGAAGAAGAGGAATAATCTGAGGGAGAATATGCTGAATAAGAGGTGTCTTCTGATCAGGATGAGATGGATGAATATCGTAGGAAATTTATAGATTTTATGCAAGCTGAGTTTCATAAGAAGTATGATTTGAGATCTAGAAAAATATCAAGGGTACAAGATGATGAAGGTGAAAAACAAGTTTCTGTTCCTTCTCCAATGATGACTCCACCAGAAAATAACTCAGTAACACAAGCAGATAAAGGAAAACAACCTATGAATCCAGTGAACATAAAAGAAGTGCAATAGGATGAATCTTCCCAAAGCAAGTCTGATGATCTAATATTTTAGAGAAGGTAGTTCCTGTACCTGAACAGGTTTCAAATCCTATAAGAAACGAAGGAGAACCTGAGAAAAATGTCAAGCAGATTCAAGCTTTCAGTCTATTAAAATAATTGGAGAAGGTCAATATTCAAGTGCCTCTCATTGAATTAGCTAAGACACCAGGTTACAAGAAATAAATTGCTGAATTCATTAATCTCTCACAGATTGAAGACATAGGTGATACTTTAAATTTGCAAGAAGAAAAACTAGTGTCACTTTTGGTCCTCACGTTGAAGAAGTAGATTCTTCTGTCCCTCTGTTTTAAATTTCATTGCTTCTTCATGATTTTCTCCTCCACAATTGCATGTTGGATTTAGGTGCTTCTCAAAACATTATGCCATTGTTTATTATGAAAGAGTTAAATTTACATATTACCAAACCATACAGGGATATGTACTCGTTTGATTCTAAAAGGGTGAAATGTGTTGGGCTCATCAAAGACATGGTAGTATCTCTGGCTCAAATTCCAACGAACAATATTATGATGGATGTAGTGGTTGCTGATATTTCAACGAGATTTGGAATGCTCTTATCCAGATCTTGGGGAGAAAAGTTGGGAGGAGTTTTAAAACTAGACTTTACATATGTTATCATTCCCGTTTTCAATGGGGAAGAAAGAAGGTTGTATAGAGAAACAAGATTTGTGAAAAATACCACGAAGAAAGATGCAGGTAATTCCCCCATTTACAGTCAGGAAAAATAAGATCTTTCTTGTTTTTTGTTGCATGAAGATGTAGAATTTGCTGAAGACACAGAGAAGTAGCTCTCTTCAGCAATTTTATATAATGAGTTGTATTCAAAAAATGTTTGGAAATGCTATTTTGATGGTGCCTACTCAAAGGATGGCACAGGTGCTGGATTCTTATTGATATCTCCAGAAGGTAACATTATGCCTTTTTCTTTTAAATTAGAATTTGATTCAACGAATAATGTGGTTGAATATGAGGCTTTGATCCCGAGTCTACAAATTTCCAAACAAATGGGAATTCAATGTATGTATGTTTTTGGCGATTCTAAATTAATTATAAGGCAGATTAAAAATCAATGTAAGACAAGCATCCAAGGTTGAGATCATATAGGAACAAAGTTTGGGATTTGATTGAGAATTATTTTAAAGATTTTAATCTATAGTTTATTCCAAAGGAAGAGAACAGGTTATCAGATTCATTAGCAATAGCTTCTAGCACTTTCAAGCCACCTATAAATCCGAGATTGAGGTATGAGATTGAAATTAGACACGAGCCTTCTATACCTGAAAATGTGAAGCATTGGCAGGTGTTCGAAGATGATGAGAAAATAAACCACTTATTGACCATGGTAAAAAGTTTTAAAGATGCTGAGATAGATCAAGAAGAAGAATATACATAGCAAAAAGGAGAAATAATAAATTAGAAATAGTCAATAGGTGAGCAGAAAATTATCCAATTAAAAGATAATGTACTTCCTAAGGGATTGGTTCCTCCTGAAATATTATTTGATTCCAATGATGTTGCTGTCAATTCAAATAAAATGCACCAAGAAGGGGAGATGGAAGACTATAATATGGTAACCCAACAAGAGCCAAATATGGTGAGGTTATCCAAAGGTGTTCAAAAAGATTATAAAGAGAAGTACATTGATCTCTTCAAGGATTATATGGATGTGTTTGCCTGGACCTATGAAGTCTTGAAAACATATGACAAAATTATAATTCAACACAAGATCCCACTGAAGGAAGGAGTTAAAACTCATAGGCAGAAACTCATATAGATAAATTCATTGTTGCTAGCTCCAATTGAGAAAGAAGTGAAGAAATTGCTATAGGAAAAAATTATAGTCCCTCTTAGATATTTAGATTGGGTTTCTAATCTAGTTCCTGAAAGGAAGAAGAATGGAGAGATAAGGTTGTGTGTAGACTTCAGGAATTTGGACAGAGCATCTCTAAAAGATAATTATCCATTGACGAAAATGGATTATGTCTTACAGAAGGTGGCATGAGCTTACATGTTGTCTATGATTGACGGATTCTCCGGGTATAATCAGGTAGCAGTGGAGAAAGATGATTAGAATAGGACTACTTTCACAATGCCTTGGAGCACCTTCATGTATGCAAGGATTCCATTTGGCCTTATGAATGCGGGTGCAACATTTTAGAGGGCCATGAACATAGTGTTAATGGGTGAAAAATTTGTAGTTATATATCTGGATGATGTAACCTTTTTTTCAGGGTCAGATGATGAACACTTGAAGCATTTACAAAATATTTTTCAGAAGTGCGGGAAGTTTGTTCTGTCATTAAATCCAAAGAAGTCTTTATTTTCCTTAGAAGAAGGTAAATTATTGGGTCACATAGTTTCAAAGCAAGGAGTAAAGATTGATCCAGCAAGGGTGGAAGCCATTCAGACGATTCCTTTACCCAGAAGTAAGAAATATGTCCAGATATTCTTGGGAAAAATAAAATTTCTGAGGAGATTTGTGCCCAATTATGTTGATATTGTGAGAATCATAACATATATGTTGAAGAAAAATGCAGAAGTGAAGTGGGATAAGGAAGCAAGAGTAGCATTTGCTAGAATAAAAGAAGCACTGCAGGAAGCTCTAGTTTTGATTAGCCCAGACTATCAGAAAGCCTTTGAGGTATTCTCATTTGCATCCCCTTCTACCATTTCTGCTGTATTGTTGCAGAAAAATGAAGATAGTAAGGAGCATCCAATAGCATTTTTCAGTAAATTTGTTAGAGATGCTGAGCTTAAATACAATATTCTGGAAAAAACAAGTATATGCTTTGGTAAAAGCACTGAAAGCCTTCAGGACTTATGTGTTACAGTCCCAAATAAAAACTTATGTCCCTAATTCTGCTGTGAAAGACATGCTGGTTCAAAGTGATGTTGAAGGAAAAAGGGGAAAATGGATAGAAAAAATCCAAGAATATGATTTGGACATCAAACCCACCAAGTTGGTCAAGGAACAGGGTTTAGTGAATTTGTTGACAGAAACAAATTTTCAAGCCCTAGGAATTAATCTGTTGGCACCAGTGGATGGAGCTATTAATGAAGAAGGTCAGAGAAATTCCAAGACAGGTATTCAATACAAATTTTTGTGCTCTGATTGGTATAAATATATTGTGAATTACCTATGTTTCTTTTCTTGTCCAAATTCACTAAATAGAACGAAATACAGAGCTCTCGAGCTCAAATCTCAGCCATATGTTATAGTGGAAGCAAAGCTATACTGGAAATATCTTGCTGGTATTTTGTTGTTGTGTTTGACCGAAGTCAAATATATTGAAGTCACCAAAGAATATCATGAAAGTCTGTGTGGAGGTCATTATAACTGGAAGGTCACTGCTCATAAGATTCTCAAGTCAGGCTTCGATTGGCCAAACCTATTTGCAGATGTTTATAGACAGGTCAAAAGTTGTCAAAAGTGCTAGTTGTTTGCTGAAAAGAAAAAACTTGCTCCATTACCTCTCATCCCAGTATTCATTGAAGAGCCTTTCAGGCAATGGGGATTGGATTCCATCGGAGAGATCAATCCACCATCAAGTGGAAATTTCAAGTGGATTCTGTAAGATCCCACCTTACCCACCATAAAAAATATAGACAAGTAGAGGTCACATTAATCACTAATACTCATTTGCACAAAATCCTAAAGAATTAGTCACCGTAAAATTGTTTCCAAAAACAAGCCCCTTTTTTATGAAAGCTTTAGATAATACAAGAAACAAATGTCTTATTCTCTATTCATACTTCAACAAATTATTAAATTCATTTTCACATTCATACCAAAAAATTGTAGACATAGGAAGCTACACCCATTAAATAGTTTATTTATAATTTATAGTAACATAAAAACAACAGTAACTAAGACTTTTACACTAACATTTTATATGCACAAAAGCTATAGCCATTCAAGACTTTTGACAAACACTTTGTAGACATGCACTCTACACTCATTGAGCCCTTATGAAAAACACTTTGCAAGCATGCAATTAAAAGTCATTGAGGCATTTTGTCAAACACTTGGCAACAATGAATTTAAGATTATACTTCAACATATTTATCTCATAAAATTCAGAAATTGAAACTTTAAATGTTGCCATCTTAAAATAGGGACTAAATAATCTTAACCTTTCATCAAAGTCTCAACAAAACGCGCACATAACTCATAGTAGCAATCTGCAAAATCGCCCAGATTTCCGATCTGGGTTCTAAAAAGTATTTTTTTGGAATGAAATCAGGGGTTACATGTTCATTAGGCACGGATACCCCCTTATGTTGGGCTGAATCGAATTAAAAACGCCCAGGAATGCGATTCTTGAAAACAACAAAAATTTATAGCCTAAATGTTTCATTTATGACTTTTGTCAAAGATATGTAATGAAAACTTACAACTACAGCTCTACATGAGGAAAAAAAACCCATAGTTATGCTACTAAGATATTGTCATTGAATTCACACATTTCTAAATCCACCATATGAATTCTTGAAACATTTTACCACCCACAAGCTAATTCATTTGACATGATTTGACAAGATTTTTGCACCAATTGCTACAATTTGACAAACACATGGCAGCCCTGAATGCTACAACCATTAAGGCTTTCTGTCAAAATTCTGATAGTACTATTACAAAAACTTGAATAACAAAACATTGAATTATTGATAAAAATATGAAACATAAGCCATAACTGAAATTTATCTCCAATTACCTCAAGAATTTGATCTTCCAAACCATATTTTAGTTGCCATTATTTTTGCATTTTCTTTTAAGGGTTGATTATGTAATTCCTCTAGGTATATTTTGGGTACATGTCCATTTTCTTACTTCTGATGTAACCTGCAAGTTAGCACTTATTCATTCATAAAAAAATTGATAACATTACTCATTCACAGATTTTTTCAAATACTTTGCAAACTATCCTAAAGCCATTTCTAAAACATGCATCTAATTACTTGAAACAAAACCATAAATCGTGAAATACTTACCCAAGTCCTTTAGAATTTATTTATTGCAATTACCTTCAACAATGTTTAGCTTTCATTTCTCAAATGCTACAATACCAAGATTAGTACCATAAACTACACCAATAATAACTCCAATATTGAGATATAAACATCCATACATATAGATTGATCTAGTCTTCATTTTGAACTAATCAATAATATTCTAGATAACATAAGCCTAAACCAAAATTAGATGCTTACAACAATTTAAATGTCCACTTTTTATTTTATGCTAAAGCTATACTATAATTTTAGGACAATGGAAATTATACTTGAAGAGATATTCAGCTCCAATCATTTAGAATATGATCCACCTTTGATCCCTTAACCAACTCATTTGAACCATCCGGTTTTCCACCCAACCATATCCAGGGAGAACTCCTCCCCCTGGAACCCCCGAGCTGTAAAAGCTCACAAACAGTACCAAAATATAGCAGTAGAGAGAAAGCCAAGGCAAGCTGAGGAAGATAAGTTTCAATTCCTCCAAATACCACTCATGGTCAGCTGCACCATGTATAAATAATTGGTAATTTAGTTTAGGGATTTCAAATTCATTTCAAAAGAAATTGGCTACTCTCCAAGTCCATCCCTCTCATAATTTTATTTTCAAATCTCTCCAACTCTTGGTATCACCATGCACCCCCCCCACCCCTCTAAGTGAGAATACATATGACACATATATATGAGGAGCAACAAATTATTGTCATAAAGGAGGAGTAATATGCATGCCTTGTATTCCATTTATATGAGTGTAACTCATGCCATTAAGGAGAGGTATGCATGCCTTAATTAAGGAGAGTGTAACATATGCATTAAAGAGAGTGTAAGAGGAATCTTTTATGACATGTCTTTAATGAGTGTAAGAGGAATATGCCATTCTTTGATGAGTGCATAAAAGAGAGTGTAATGTATTATTAAAAGAGAGAGAGAGAGAGTTACATAGAGCCATGAGAATCATCAAGGAGAGAGGTGTGAAGTGATTGAGGAGATATAATTCCCTTTTGATAATAATATCATAGTCTCATAAAATATAATAATAATATTAATAATATTAATAATATTGAGGATTAAGTCAAAATTGAAATATTATGATTGATTAATCATAAGTTAAGTGATTTTCCTTCAATTATACTTGTTTACCCATTGATTGGAGGTGATTTACTATTTTTGGAAAGTCATACTTGAAATGGTAGACATGACTTTCTATTTTTAGAAAGTCACTCCAAAATTGTTAGGAATGAGATTTTATTAAGGAAATTCATCTGTGAGCTTCCCATGAGTGGTATTTTTCTTCCGGATAATAGGGATTCCACACCCCTATTGTATGCATCTCCGTGCATTAGTAGATTGAGGACTTCGCACCTTGATCTATTCTAAAGATCCAAGATTCCACACCTTGATATTTTTAAATATTCAGGACTCAATGCCCCAAAAATTTCATTATAGATTCAAGACTCCATGTCTTTATATTTCATGGATTTAGGACTCCGCGCCCTAATTTTCATGGTTTCTCATCTACTTTGCTTTGAAACTCCGTGTTTCACCTTAAGGTACTGATTGTGAGCTCATACCCATTTGATGGTTTGTTGGTAAGGTCTTCTTCCAAGACTTGTACACATCACAATCCCATTGATCAAATAAATCAAATGAATTTCATAATTAACTTATTCAAATTTTACTAAATATTGTGCATGACTTCCACACTCATTTTGGTTTTGGAGAAATGACTTCACAGTCATTTATAACTTGAGCATCCCTATTGGCAATGACCAAGTCCCTTGCCACATCATGCTTAGTATGATATTACGCACATATAATCATACAAATCATGTATCATCCATAAATCATAATTAACCATATGTTCCACATAACCATGATCATCCATGGATCTGTGTCTCAATTCTGAATCACCATTCATGTCATACACCTATGTCAAAAATAGGATACCAAAAGAGAAAACATCGCTAATATGCTCTTAACCAAAATCATTTCTTGTGCACGCAACCATAGATATTATCATAAGCACACAACAACCAAGTGACCCAAACTAGGTCATAACATATAAGCATGTACATAAGTCTTTCATAGATAATATTATATCATTATATCAAAATCACCATCTCTAAGTGTCCTCAGAGCTATCTCACCAAGAAGGGACACTACATACTCCCCCTCTTGGGCCAAACTTGGCCCGAAGTTTTTCCTACGGTCATAAGATACTTAATTCTTTTAGATTCTCCTATCAATAAGTTGTTAACCTTATGTATATGTATTTGATATATTTTTTTCTTCATGCCAATCCATAGTTTAATGTTTTCTAAATTGGAAGCAACTCCATGAAAACTAAACATACCATTCTTAATCAAGAAGAAAATATATACATGCCATATTAGACATGTTTTGATATAAAATACCAAATATTTCTATATCAAAACTATCCATACAATTTATAGTACCATATAAAAACACTATTGTATGTAATTGATATGATATCTACTTAGTTTATCTATAACAATTTTATATTCTACATGTTTTTTTTTCTCATAGTCTATATGAATCCTACATGTGTCATCTTCAAGGTTCTGTAGTATGTTGAGCTTGCCAAGCTATACATAGAACACACATTGGTTGTATACACAACAACGATGGTCTATCCCATATCACAATCAAATTGGTATACAATAAGCGTAAAATAATCCACATACAATTTTCAATGAAATTACACAACAAAACATGATGTTATATATAAAACCCACTCTTACACAACAAAACATGACGTTATATATAAAACACACTCTTACATCCCACTTGATTTATGTCTTCTCAATCCAATTTTCCTCTTTTCATTCCATAATACATCCTTGCAATCGAAATATTTAGGATCTATCTTTAGTTTTTTACTAAACGTTTACTCTTTAGGAAAAAATACAATTTGAGGTTCAAGGCACCATTTTTATTTTTTTCTTTTAACTAACAACCTAAGGTTAAAGATAATCCTCATTGACCCACTTATGTATTATAGATCATTCCTTTAGTTTGCATAATCTTCATTATTATTCACTTCTCTAACTTGAGAATCAATTATGAATGACTCTGTTAGAAGATCTTCATTCTGAAAGTAGATTAATGATATATTTTTGAAAGCGGTTTGTAATCAAGAACAACTCTCAAAATTATAAAAATATGGTAGCCTTGATAACTTTAAGTCAATTTTTTTTTCAACTATGAAATCAGTCATGACTTATATTCAGTAATTAATAAAATCATTTGATTTCATGTCTTATTCCTTACTATTAATACATGCACAACAACAAGCTATGAAAACCATACATTTCTCAAAATGTGATGAATCTTGTTAAATTTAAATAAGATTTAGACTATCACAAGGGAATTTACTTACTTGCGGATTCTGATTTACTATACTATTTATATCAGCTCATACATGACTATGAAGCCTACATACTTGATGCTACATGGCATACTTAGTAAGATGTAACATGAAATTTTTCTACTTAATGAAAGATTACAAATTTTTCCTTTGTGAAAAAATATCAGAAGGGAATTTCTAGCCTAAAGTTAGACCTTTTTTTTAAGGATAATTACCACCCTCTCAAATTATTACAACATTTTGTAGGACTAATAAATACTCATACAACTATACATCCCAACAAAAAATTCCTAAATCCAACAATATCTTCCATTCCACATACAATACACTCATCTTAGGCTTCTAAATCATGCAATAATTCCAATTCATCAAAATGTGATCTCACTCTCCAATTTCTTCCTATAAAAATATCACAAGCACATATTCTTGTAAAACAAGAACTCAACTAAGCTTTTCATTAATCACATGCCTTTTTTCTTTAATTTCAAATAAAACAAGTTCTCACAACATAAAACATTTACCTTCTAAATATGTTATTCTCTTCACAATTTATAAACAATTTGAATTTTGACGCGATCGCCTAACTAACAATAGTTTAGACCAATACATGAGTTCAATCCTCATAATTTCTCTAATTAATTTGGTTAAATAGAATGCAACCAATATGCAACTGATAAAATCATTAAAGAGACTATTATGGCTTTCCTAGACCTAATTTGTCTTAAGACAATAGAAAAGTTATTTCATCAACTTATCACAATAATATTTTTATACATTTCAAGAATTTGAAAGTCATTTTAATTCTACCTAAATTCAACACATACAAAAGGATTACAATACTAGAGGATAAATCTCTAGTTCACACTTGACTCCATATATCAAAATCAATTATTCCAAACATTCTAAACCACCTAATGGTGTTTAGTATACCAATCTTAATATCTTCATTTGTAATAAAAATAAAATAATGGATTTAAAGCTCAAGCAAATTTGTGTTACAAATATATATCCATTTAACTTTAATTACACATAATCACTCCTTAATCATGAATATCAGATTCCATCAAAATATTCTAACCAGAAGAATTACTTAGCTCATAGATATATTTTAGTATGGATTCCACACCCATACCTTACCTCATTACTTATCTCATAGATATATACTAGTATGGATTCCACACCCAAACATTTTCTCATAGATATATGCTAGTATGGTTTCCACACCCATACATTAGATCATAGATATATGTTAGTATGGATTCCACACCCATACATTTTCTCATAGATATATGCTAGTATGGATTCCACACCCATACATTAGCTTAAGGAAAACATAACATTCAAGTGTTCCTTAAAATGGCTTCCACAACCCTTCATGCACCAATCATTTAAGCCTCTTTTTTATTAGGAAGGTCATACCTCAACCTAGTATTTGAGTATTAAAGTTATTTGATGCCTAATGTCAACCCAAAATACACAAAATCATGTCAAAGAAATTAGAGAAATTTCATTCTTACTTATTAAGAATGTATTCCCAAATCATATTTTAACACATCTAATTAATACACAATACATTACTCTTGAATCTACATTCACAGTTAAAAGTGACATCCTTCAAGGTAGCTTTTAGTTAAGTTTCCTTTAGGGTAGGTACGAAAAGATTCAAAATTATCATGATGAACTCAATCATCACGTTAATGGAATCTCAACCTTACACTTGTTACTCATTCCCAAAGCATACACACCAAGGTCATCACACTATAGTCCAGATTAAGCCAATATTCTTCTTGGTAGATACGATTTCAGCTAGTAAAGATGGCTACTAAGCCCATATCACAATGAAAATGATGCATTAAAAATATATGAAACCATGCATTCACTCCACCTATCTCACTTATCGATTGAAAATCAAGTCATTCACCTACTTGAGTTTAACCCCAAATTTCTCAAGCACATCCTTTCCTAGCATGTCTTTAATCATTTTAACATATTGTTGATAATATGTCTTAAAAAAAATATAAAGGAATATAAGGAATAATTTTATTATCATTATTTTTTAATTTTTTTTCATGAGTTTCTAAATTACATAATGATAATAATATCCTCTATGCAACCAATATGCTTCCAAGTCAAGATATACAACAACTCAACATGCATGCAAAATCAACATTCACACATCATCAACCTACAAGTAAGCATGTTGGCCCATTATGCCCTAGCATTGTAACTCGCTCTGATACCATATGTAAGGTCCCACCTTACCCACCATAAAAAATATAGAGAAGTAGAGGTCACATTAATCACTAATACTCATTTGCACGAAATCCTAAAGAATTAGTCACTGTAAAAATGTTTCCAACAACATGCTCTTTTTTATGAAAGATTTAGATAATACAAAAAACAAATATCTTATTCTCTATTTATACTTCAACAAATTATTAAATTCATTTTCACATTCATACCAAAAACTTGCAAACATAGGAAACTACACCCATTAAATAGTTTATTTATAATTTATAGTAACATAAAAACAACAGTAACTAAGACTTTTACACTTATAATTTATATGCACAAAAGCTATAGCCATTCAAGACTTTTGACAAACACTTTGCAGACATGCACTCTAAACTCATTGAGCCCTTATGACAAACACTTTGCAAGCATGCAATTAAAAGTCATTGAGGCATTTTGTCAAACATTTGGCAACAAGGAATTTAAGATTATACTTCAACATATTTATCTCATAAAATTCAGAAATTGAAACTTTAAATGTTGCCATCTTAAAACAGGGACTAAATAATGTTAATCTTTCATCAAATACTCAACAACACACGCACATATCTCACAGCAGCAATATGCAAAATTGCCCAGATTTATGATCTGGGTTCTGAAAAGTATTTTTTTGGAATGAAATCAGGGGTTACATGCCCATTAGACATGGATACCCCTCGATTTTGGGCTGAATCGAATTAAAAACGTCCAGGAAGGCGATTATTGAAAACAACAAAAAATTATAGCCTAAATGTTTCATTTATGACTTTTGTCAAACATATGGAATGAAAACTTACGACTACATCTCTACATGAGGAAAAACAACCTAGAGTTATGCTACTAAGATATGCTCATTGAATTCACACATTTCTAAATCCACCATATGAATTCTTGAAACATTTTACCACCCACAAGCTAATTCATTTGACATGATTTGACAAACTTTTTGCACCAATTGCTACAATTTGACAAACACATGGCAGCCCTGAATGCTACAGCCATTAAGGCTTTTTGTCAAAATTATGATAGTACTATTACAAAAACTTAAGTAAAAAAACATTGAATTATTGATAAGAATATGAAACATAAGCCATAAATGAAATTTATCTCCAACTTATCTCAAGCATTTGATCTTCCAAAACATATTTTAGTTGCCATTATTTTTGCATTTTATTTTAAGGGTTGATTATGTAATTCCTCCAGGTATATTTTGGGTACATGTCCATTTTCTTACTTCTGATGTAACTTGCAAGTTAGCACTTATTCATTGATAAAAAAATTGATAATATTACTCATTCACAAATTTTTTCAAATACTTTGCAAACTATCCTAAAACCATTTCTAAAACATGCATCTAATTACTTGAAACAAAACCATAAATCGTGAAATACTTACCCAAGTCCTTTGGAATTTATTTAATGCAATTAACTTCAACAATATCTAGCTTTCGTTTCTCAAATGCTACAATACCAAGATTAGTACGATAAACTACACCAATAATAACTCCAATATTGAGATCTAAACATCCATACATATAGATTGATCTAGTCTTCATTTTTAACTAATCAATAATATTCTAGATAACATAATCCTAAACCAAAATTAGATGTTTACAATAATTTAAATGTCTACTTTTTATTTTATGCTAAAGCTATACTAAATTTTAGGACAATGAAAATTATACCTGAAGAGATATTAAACTCCAATAATTGAGAATATGATCCACCTTTGATCCCTTAACCAACTCATTTGAACCATCTGGTTTTCCACCCAACCATATCCAAAAGATAACTCCTCCCCCTGGAACCCCCGAGTTGTAAAAGCTCACAAACAATACCAAAATATAGCTGTAGAGAGAAAGCCAAGGCAAGTTGAGGAAGATAAGTTTCAATTCCTCCAAATACCATTCATGGTCAGCTGCACCATGTATAAATACTTAGTAATTTATTTTAGGGATTTCAAATTCATTTCAAAATAAATTTACTACTCTCCAAGTCCCTCCCTCTCATAATTTTTTTTCAAATCTCTCCAACTCTTGGTATCACCATGCACCCCCCCAAGTGAGAATACATGAGACACATATATAGGAGGAGCAAAAAATTCTTGTCATAAAGGAGGATTAATATGCATGCCTTGTATTCTATTTAGATGAGTGTAACTCATGCCATGAAGGAGAGGTATGCATGCCTTAATTAAGGAGAGTGTAACATATGCATTAAAGACAGTGTAAGAGGAATCTTTTATGACATGTATTTAATGAGTGTAAGAGGAATATGCCATTCTTTGATGAGTGCATAAAAGAGAGTGTAATGTATTATTAAAAGAGAGAGATAGAGAGTTACATAGAGCCATGAGAATCATCAAGGAGAGAGGTGTGAAGTGATTGAGGAGATATAATTCCCTTTTGATAATAATATCATAGTCTCATAAAATGTAATAATAATATTAATAATTTTAATAATATTGAGGATTAAGTTGAGATTGAACTATTATGATTGATTAATCATAAGTTAAGTGATTTTCCTTCAATTATACTTGTTTACCCATTGATTGGAGGTGATTTAATATTTTTGGAAAGTCAGACTTGAAATGGTAAACATGACTTTCTATTTTTAGAAAGTCACTCCAAAATTGTTAGGAATGAGATTTTATTAAGGAAATTCATCTGTGAGCTTCCCATGAGCGGTATTTTCTTCAGGATAATAGGGACTCCGCACCCCTATTGTATGCATCTCTGTGCCTTAGTAGATTGAGGACTCCATGCCCTGATCTACTCTAAAGATCCAAGATTCCACACCTTGATATTTTTAAATATTCAAGACACTGCGCCCCAAACATTTCATTATAGATTCAAGACTCCATGTCTTTATATTTCATGGATTTAGGACTCCGTGCCCTAATTTTCATGGCTTCTCATCTACTCACAAAACGTTGTTGTAATCTTGCTGTACCATTCTTGTGTCATAATCATCATGGTCATGGTAAGGTCTTCTTCCAAGACTTGTACACATCACAATCCCATTGATCAAATAAATCAAATGAATTGAAGTAATATCCATCAAATACCATAGCATGTAATACTTGTTGGGCCATTTTGTTTTGGAGAAATATCTTTCTGCAGTCATTTATGCAACTTGAGCATCCTGCTACAACGAATGTCCTCATAGCATCGTTGTACTATATTAGGAACATATAACGGTAAATCATGTATCATCCATAACAGAGGAACTATTTGTCTCACAGAATCCATGATCATCCATGGATTCATTGTATTCCACTCAATCACTATTTGCGTCATATACACCTATGTCCAAAATAGGTACCAAAAGAGAAAACATTGCTAATATGCTCTTAACCAAAATCAATTATTGTGTACGCAACCATAGATATTATCATAAGCACACAACAACCAAGTGACCTAAACCAGGTCATAGCATATAAGTATGTACATAAGTCTTTCATACATAATATTATATCATTATATCAAAATCACCATCTCTAAGTGTCATCAAAGCTATCTCACTAAGAAGGATACCTAAGATTCTAACTGCCACTGATTACTAGAAGTGCTGAAGTTGGTGGTACTATTCATCAAGGTGGAATGGCCAAGTGAAGGCAGTTTTTGGAGAAAATATTTTCAGATTCGAGGTCTGGCCAAATTGCATCATAATTTGTAGTATTCTAGCCGTTGTTGTATTAATTTTCTACTAAATATAATGCTATTTATAAGATTCCATGTTATCAACTTATGAATGATTTCAGTAAAGTCTTCAACAATATAATTGTTAATTATTAGCAGTTTCAATTGAGAATCAAGGATTGGGATATGAAGAAGTCAAGGTTTGTTAATACCAAGGATTATCTGTAGATCTCATATCTGTTTATGAACTACAACATTCGTATCAATGGGCTTTCAAACCGAAGATTTATTTCAGTTATTTGAAGAACCTAATGCTCTGGTGAGAAGATTGAACAAAGTAATTGAGTCAAGTGGAAATAGAAACAAAGTCAGGGATAACTTGATTACTTATTAGGAAAAGATGAAGTCTATATTTGACAGAAAAGAAAAAGAAGTTATTTTTCAAGCAGGAGATATGGTACTGATGTAGGACACTAGAAGAGAAGAAAAAGGGAAGTATGGTAAATTTAACCCTCTCTAGTATGGTCCATACAGAATCTCTGAGGCAAGGTCAAATAACACATATATTTTGGAAGACATAGATGGAGAGTCAGTACAACTGCCTATGAATGGGCAGTACATGAAGAATTATTTCCAACATTAAGAGTTCAGTAGTTCACCATTGTACATACCAATATTGTTCACTTTTCATATATCACCAAGAAGTATTTGACTACATGCTCGAAGTGAAGGCACTAATCTGTGGTTCTTAGTGTTTCGTGGCAAAAAACACTTTTCCCAGGTGGAGCCAGATGTTGTGGCTCATTTGAATTTTCCTTTAATTTTATTTAAAAAAATATAAAAAAGCATATATGGTAAAATTAAAATCCTTCATATGTGTGAAAGTCATTTTATATTCACATATTGACCAATTAATATGTTTTCAGAGGATGTGAAGGTGGGATCGAGAGTTCCAACTAATACTCGTGCAAGTTGGCGGGCGGGGTAAAAGCCAGTTTCATTTGATATAGATCAGTGGGAACCCGCAGGCACAAACAACCCGCAGGTTAGCAGGGGAGGTGCCTCTGCAGTTGACCCCGTTGTTGGGCCCAGATTAAGGCATGATTCTCACCCTGTAAATACTTCAAATTATGTTATAATTTCGGGGGAATCCCTCTTCATATTAGTAATAAAGAGAAGAAAATATTATGAAAACAAGAACAATTAGACTAATGATGAAAAGGATGTTTTTGTAATAGAAAATTAACTTTTCTTATCTCCGCATGCAGGAAGGTAGAATGGCTGGACCAATAGGAAACAAAAGCCAACCAACGGATGCAAACATATGGAATTCTGGTAACTCCCAGTGGCCGGCAGAAGGCAGACATAATAATTCGAGTCCAAGAACTCAAATGATAGCCATGCACAGTGGGCTGTCGTTTGGAAAATACTTTCGTATTTTTGAAATCGCCTTTAAAAGGGCGAAGGGCGGATGAGAAGGAGAGTCAGAGACAAGACAGGAAATTCATTCTGTAATAGACACATCAGAACATTCTTTCTAATTGTGTTTTTGTAACATCACTGGATGTAATATAGAGCTTTGAACAATAATATTTTGAAGTTTTTACTGCGCTAGGGCTTCTGGTGGTCCGGGCCCAACCTCTGGAAGTTCCACACAAGTTTTCATACTCTGTGTAGTTGCAGAACCAATGCTTAAGAATATGATGCAGTTGTAAAGTATATTTCCATTCAATACAAATACAGTTCTATTTCTTCAGGATTGTTAGAAATTGCGTTCTTGAAGTAGGACAATCGCAATCGTATTTTCTGACTTACGGCAATATTTTATTACCAGTAGATAGTTCCAATTCTTTTAATACCATTGCATTTGAATTACAGATCATAGAATAAGTTGATTTCAATATTATCTGCCTTTATGAATTGCATTCTTCTTCTAGCATAATGAAGCGTTCAACCATTGATTAATGTTGATTAATTAAGTCATAAAGAGAACTCCATTGCAAAATTACTTAATTAATTGCTGTACGGTTTATTTAATTCGCTTCAATCATACTGCTGTTCCATTTTTGTTCAGCTTAGTTATCCTGTTGTTCCATTACTGCTCAGCTAGTTATACTACTGTTCCATTACTGCTTAGTTAGCTAGAATGCTGATTCAATTCGATTCCATTCCTGTTTATCTTAGTTAGACTGCTGTTCCATCAAATTCCATTGCTGTTCAATTTATTTTTGAATTCAATTCAATTCCTGCTTGATTTATCTAGATTTCTGTTTGGTTCAATTAAACTACTGTTTAATTCCATTAGATAAATGCAAAATCCTGCTGCTCAATCTTAAGTTAAAAACCTATCCAAGCCACCCCTCGTAGGATAAAAAAGCTTAGGAAGTTAGCAAATTATTCCTCATAAGTGACAAGGAACATCTGTTAGACAAACTGACTCGCAGGTATTGTGCCAACACTCTTGGAATAAAAAGACTTACCCCGGGTTGATAATTAAATGGGAAAGCACTAGAGTTGTTAATGAAAAGTCACCTCTTTCAGCACCAACATTTTGGCACTGTTTCTGGGGAGAGTGTTAAGAGTCACCTCCTTTACTCATCTTTCTCTATTGATGTGAAGAATTGGGTATTGAAAACGAGAGGTAAGAATCTGCGTACTAGCAAGCAACATGCTTGCCCTCTAGCCCGCTCACCAGCAAGTTGTACAAAGAATCGTAGGATAGGTGCTCTTGTTTTATGTCTAGGAAGAAAAAGATAGAAACAATCTAAAATCACTCGAAACCATCCCCACAATCCAAAGGACCGGTGATCCTTGGAAGAACAACATATATAGACGAAATCATTAGGAAAGCTGAATCTCAAGCATCTATAGGACCCATAACTGTTTCCATTCAAATTCCTAATGCACTCCCTCAGGCAGCGACCTCACCATTTGTAGCCTACGCTGAGATTCATTGTGAGACAAAGGGGTCTGACTAAATCCTACAGACTTCCGTTCATATAGACACCGAACCTTCAAAAGAGGGAGGCTCTTACAACCTACAAGAAGGAGGGGGAGAAACTAGTGGAGGAATTCACATAGAAATATCAGAACCTAAGTCCCCTAAAGAAGTTATTGAAACAGAAGTACTTAGGATCCTAGATCAGGGAAGTGCTGTAAAACCCCCACCACATTCGCCTCCCAAGCCTATTAGAATCTCTCCTCCAGATCAAAAAGTTCCCGAAGATTTTTGGCACCTCTTTGATCAGATGGAAAATAATCAAAATCAAAATCAGAGGAAGACATCAACATTAGAATACCCTATTGTTGATCATGCTGCCAATGCCCCTATGAAAGCCATTCCCTTGCACAACATCCCCACCTTTCATGGGTTAACCTCAGAAGATCCTGATGCATTCCTATTTGAATTTGATGTCTTATGTAGAGTATATTACTACATTACTGATCCCTAGAAACTAAAACTATTTCCCTCTACCTTAAAAGGAACTGCACTCCGCTGGTTCATGGGATTAGGAGGGGGAACTATAAACAACTGGGACCAAATGAAGAATATTTTTCTTACCAAATCCAAGACTATTGTCGAACGTGAGACCTAAAAGACGAAATATTTAACATGTCTGCAAAAGACAATGAAACATTAGAGGAATACGTTGAAATATTTCAATACAATTTACAAAGATCCCCATATACCACGCTATCCAAGGACATTTTAAAAGCCACGATGCTTAAAGGGATGCAGGAAGAATGGGTTGAGATGCTTAACATAATGGGGAAGGGAGATATTTACCAGGAAGAATACGACGAGATTATTTCCTTATGTATTAGATGCTCCCGGGGTAGCTCATGCAATAGACCTGTTGGGCGTGATTCTATGAAGAAGGATCTTAAGCAGACCAATGGCAATGTAACCAGAGCAGAATTTGGAAATCTGTTAGAAAATTTCAAAATTGACATCCTGGGTACTTTGACAATGCGACTTGATGTTTTACAAGCCAAGCAAAAACAAGCTATAGCATAACAAAACCTGTCCATCTTTTGCTCAAGATGTCAGAAGAATCACAACCAAAGGGAGTGTCCTTTAGACATGGTTCAAACTTGTGCTATCTACACTGAGGATCATACCACAGACCAGTGTCCTTCACTTCCCGGGCTGAAAGTCGTCTACAAGGAAGAAGAATAAGAAACATAGCCAGTCTATTTAATGAATCAGTGTCGGCAATGGCAAGCACGACCTGGCATACCACAAGAACTGCCTCAATACTTTCCATTGCCGCAGTTCAGCTAGAAAAACCCTGCAAAAACTTGGAAAACTCAAAACCCCTTCCCAACTTGGCCAAACCAAGAGTTTCCTATGCCACCATGGCCTACGCAACCTCCATCAGGAAGTAATTGGCAAAAATTCCCTTGCTCTCCCCCTTATTGGAAAAATGTCCCGTATCAAAACCAATGGCCAAACCCTCCTACTCAAAACACCAATTGGAACTGGCAGTGACCCACGGGAATGGAAAATCTATCGATAGGAGTAGGAACCCATTAATTTCCAGCTCCCTACCCAATTCAACATAACCAGTAGCCTGCCATACGCCCTTAATTTCCAGCCCAACCCAATCCTAATCCCAATAATAGACCGGTTCAACTAATTCAGATAATAGAAATCCAGAACCCAATGCCAAAAAAAAACAATGCAATGAATTGAGGTTAAGATGAGGACATACCATATTACCTATAGAGGCCACAACTCCACCTCAGTCCCAAGTTGAAACCTCCACAGAGCCTAGCCTAATGAATATAATAGAAACATGTAAAGATAAGGAAACAATTGATCAACAAAGACCTGAAGAACTTAGGGTGACTCCGCCTCCATTTCCTGAGAGATTAAACCTACCCAGGCCTATAATAACTCCAGATTTTGACATCCTGGGGGAACTAAGAAACCTTTGTATCAAAATTCCTCTTCTCCAGGCCATCCAAGACATTCCCATCTATGCAAAGACAATCAAAGAATTATGTGGGAAAAAACAAATTAAGAAAAAAATGGCTCCACCCACCGTTCATGTGGTAGGAATGCTATCTAACTTGTTGTTAGGTAGGGAATCACCTGTAAAATATGAAGACCCAGGAAAACCAATTGTAACCGTGCAAATTTTTGGAAACTCATTTCCAAACACATTGGTTGACCTTGGGGCAACCATTAACATCCTAACTATAGGAGCTTGCGAAAAAATAGGCATATCAGCTTTAGAACCTACGACCACGCTTCTAGAACTAGCTGACATATCTGTTATCAGACCAGAAGGTATAGTGCAAGAAATCATGGTATTTGTGGACTCATGGGAATACCCAGCTGATTTTTTCGTCATTAATCCAGAAAAAAGGATGGAAGGGCACCCATTGATTCTTGGGCGGCCTTGGCTGGCCACAAAAGATGTTTACATAGGATGTCGAGCAGGTAGCATGACTATCACTAGAGGAGACTCTATAAAAAATATCATTATTTATCCACCTGCCAAACCAAGCCTGCCCACGGTAAAAATTCACAGACACCCAGATACATATTGGGAGCAAAACATCCGTCCACCTCTGACACTATTAGAAGCTCTCGAATTCAAGGATCAAACTGAAGATGATGTGATTAATAACCTTATGAATCAGTCACCCAAGCCTGAAAATCAGAAATGCCAAATGATGAAAATAGTCCTTGAATATGAAGATCAAGAGGACCTTGTGACGGACTTCGAGACTCAACATATCTCCACAACTGCTGTTCGTAACATCATACCTATTGAGATTGAGCCAGGAAAGGTTCTGAATATTAATGGCAGCTTGGATGACAACCAAAAGCAGAAACTCATAAAAGTCCTCCAGAAGCACCAAGGTGCATTTGCGTGGGACTACCAAGACATGAAGGGCTTGGACCCACAACTGTGCACACACCACATCTATACTGATAGGGAAACACACCCCGTTAGACAACCCCAATGAAGATTAAACCCGCATTTAAAAGAGACTATAAAAGAGGAGCTGCAAAAACTATTATATGTTAATTTCATTTATGCTATTTCAGACAACAAATGGGTCTCCCCTTTGGTGGTCATCCCTAAAAATAATGGGAAGTGGAGAATCTGCGTAGATTACAGAGAATTAAATAAGGCAACACAGAAAGACCATTTCCCCCTTCCCTTCATTGACCAAGTCCTTGACACATTGGCTGGGAAACAGTTCTTCTCTTTTCTTGACGGATTCAGCGGATACAATCAAATCCAAATAGCTCTCGAAGACCAAGATAAGACAACCTTTACCTGCCCATGGGGCACTTTTGCTTATAGAGTTTTGCCATTTGGATTATGTAATGCCCCAACAACATTTCAAAGAGCCATAATTAGCATTTTTTCTGACTTAATAAATAAAGGACTTGAAATATATATGGATTATTTTACACCCTATGGGGAAGGCTTTGATCAAGCTCTAGAAATGCTAGAAAAAGTGTTAGAATGATGTATTGCTACTAGACTATGTCTAAGCAACGAAAAATGCCACATGATGATGACTGAGGTGGTAATTCTAGGTCACTACATTTCTGCAGCTGGAATACAGGTAGATCCGTCTAAAATAGAGGTAATCCTTCTGTTGGCCACACCTTGTACACAAACATAGGTACTCAATTTTCTGGGATATGCAGGATATTATCGCAGATTTATAAAAAATTTCTCGCAGATAGCTGCACCTCTGTATGCATTGACTGGGAATGTTGAATTCCATTGGAATGAAAAATGTGACACCGCTTTTACAGACTTGAAAAGGCTAGTCTCAACAGCACCAATCCTGTAAGGTCCTAACTGGAAACTGCCCTTTCACATCTCTTCTGATGCATCTGATACAGCAACAGGAGCAATCCTTTGCCAAGAAGAGGACCAGAAGCCTTATGCTATTTATTATATCAGAAAAAACCTTACTCCTGCCGAATTAAATTATACAGTGATCGAAAAAGAATTCTTGGCTATCATTTATGCTATCAATAAATTCAGGCACTATATAACCGCATATAAAGTGTTCCTGTATATTGACCACTCTGTTATTAGATATTTAGCTAATAAACCAATCACGAATGGGAGAATAACCCGTTGGCTACTGTTGTTACAGGAATTCGATATAACAATCAAAGACCGTCCAGGGAATGAAAATGTGGTCGCAAACTTCTTGTCCAGAGTCCCTAAGATAGACGACACACTAACAGTTGATGATCAATTCCCTGACGAACACTTGTTTGCTGTAGTGGTCAAAACACCATGGTATGCAGATGTGGAAAATTATCTGGCAGTAGGGAAGCTACCCAGACATTTAACGACGAGAGAACGAAAATTTATTATACAGCATAGCACAAGATTCTCTTGGATTGGAGGATACCTATTCCATACGGGGGCTGATATGCACATACGTAGATGCATAAGGGAAGACGAAATATATGACATCTTACGAGCCTGTCACGATGAACCCTATGGTGGCCACTTCGCAGAACGACAGACATGGCATAAAGTGTTGCAATTAGGCTATTATTGGCCTACGATTTTCAAAGACACAAAGAAGTATGTCGAGGCCTGCGATAGCTGCCAAAGAATAGGCCACCCAGGCCAAGCATATGCAATGCTGCTACAACCGCAATTGGTGGTGGAACCATTTGAAGGATGGGCGTTGGAATTTTTTGGGCCATTCAACCCACCATAAAACCAGAAAGCCCACATATTAGTTTCCATGGATTATGTCACCAAATGGGTAGAAGCAGTGGCCTTGTCAAGAGCCACGGAAGAATCAGTAATTAAGTTTATCTTTGAAATATTCGTGCGATACGGCTTGCCAAGGGAAGTGATAACCGATGGGGGGGCATAATTCATAAGCAATAAGATCACATATACCTTAAGAAATCACCATATCATTCACAGAGTTACGTCTCCTTACCACCCGTAGGTCAATGGGCAAGTCGAAATCACTAACAAAGTCTTGGAGGAAATCCATACCAAGACAGTAGCATCAAACCGCTGGGACTGGGCCACTAGACTACCAGAAGCCTTATGGGCTTATCGAACAACTTGGCGAAATACCACTGGATATTCACCATATTGGCTAGTATTTGGGAGAGAACCTATCTTCCCTATTGAGTTTGAAATTAAAACTCTGAGAACAGCCCAGGAAGTGGGATTAGACTTAACAGAAGCTCAAGCTAAAAGATTCCAACAAATAAATGAACTGGAAGAAATTTGAATGCTTGCCCTGTAACGCACAACGATCATTCAACAACAACGAGCCAAGTGGCACGACAACCTAATAAAGAGGAAGGTATTTCAAAAAGGAGATTGGGCACTCCTCTATGACTCTAGATTCCAAGACTTTCCAGGAAAATTGCAAACAAGGTGGCTCGGTCCATATGAGATCTAGGAAGTACATAGCAATGGTACCCTCACCTTGACCACCATAGATGGGTCTGGTTCAACATTTTGAGTTAACAGGCACAGAGTATGAATCTATCGCAAACCTCTCACGAAAGAATCTTTCTGTCAACAGGCACGAAATGATCCCACCATCCAAGTTGTGGTGCAAGGGGGTGATAACCCCACAAACTTAAGTACATGAGAGGTTTGACAGCATCACTTGTAAATAATGTATATAATTGTTTTGTCTTGTTGTACCTTCTTCCCATTTGCAATTCATTTTTTCTCGTAAGATTGTGTTTTTATTGCTGTTCAATTCGAAAACAACAGCTGTTCTATCTTTGAATGGCTGCTGTTCAATTGAACATCCGTCCATTTGCTGTGTTTTTTTCATTTTTGCTGTTCGATTCGCGGATAGCTATTGTTCAATATTTGAACGATTGTTGTTCAGTCAAATTGAACAACCATTGGCTGTGTTTTTCTTTTTGCTGTTCAGCTGCCATTCAATCTCTGAACGGCTGCCGCTCAATTGATCAGCCATCTGCGGTGTTTTTATTTTCTGCTGTTCAATTCGGGAACAATTGTTGTTCAGCTTTTGAACGGCTATTGATTCAACCAAAATTGAACAATCGTTTTTACGTTTTTTTACTTTGCTGTTCAATTTGTGAACAACTGCTATTCAATATTTGAACGGCTACTGTTCAGTCGAACTGAACATCTGTTCTTTGGTGTTTTTATTTTTTCTATTCAATTCGAGAACAACTGCTGTTCAATCTTTGAACGGACACGGTTCAACCAAATTGAACAACTTTTTGCTGTGTTTTTATTTTTTGCTGTTCAATTTGAGAACAACTGCTGTCCAATATTTGAACGACCGTGGTTCAACCAAATTGAACAACTTTTTGCTGTGTTTTTAATTTTTCTGTTCAATTCTTGGACGACTGCTGTTCAATCTCTGAATGGCTACTTCTCAGACAAATTGAACAGCCATTTTCAGCATTTTTAGTTGTGCTGTTCAATTCGAGGACAACTGTTGTTCAGTCTTTGAACGAATGCCAATTCAACCACAATTGAACAACTGTTTCACGCTTTTAATTTTGCTGTTTAATTCTTGAACAACTGCTGTGCACTTCTTGGACGGCTGCTGTTCGGTCAAACTGAACAACTGTTCACTGCTGTGTTTTTATTTTTTGCTATTCAATTCGGGAACAACTATTGTTCGATCTTTGAACGACTGCTATTCATTCAAATTGAATAGCCATTTTTTATCATTTTTAATGCCGAGCAATCTTTGAACATCTTCTACTCAATCTCTGAACAACTGCTGTTCGAAAAACTTAAATAGCCATTATTTTTGTAATTGAGTAACCTTGAGTAGGGAATGTCAGTTGGAAGAGAGAGGGAAAATCGTAAAATTAAAAATATGATGGCCCTTTGGCACTATAATTCTTAAACAAGAATCTGACATTATGCACACATGAAATTAAAGGCTAAGTCACCCATAGTTCAAATATGTTATCAAACAATACATGACCTTATGATGATATATCTTTTTGCATTATTCGAGTAATATGTCCCTACAACATGAAGAAATGGAACAAGGGTATTAATGGTATTGTTTTTTTTCCCACTTCTTTGACCATCTCTCACTCTTAAGGAGTCAATGAGCCTCCCTCCTTCAAAAAAAAAAAAAAAAAAAAACATTATGTGTTCATGCAAATATTTAAGAGGATGGGGGGTCTCATTACGAGCCAGCCTACCATGATCATAAGTATTTAACAAGTGACATGCCCATTATGGCTACCACACCAGGGTAATGACCTTCTCATCTACTAGAAGGATAGGAGGTCTCATCACGAGCCGACCTGATCACTCTGTTACAATTCTGGTGAATGGCATTGTGACTATCTGGCTACCACACCAGCACAGTGACCTCCATATAGATCAAGATGTTACAATTCAAAAGGAAGTACTAAATTTACATGCAAATATTAAGAGAGGATAGGGGTTCTCATCACGAGCCAGCCTACCATGTTCATAAGGGTGTAGCGAGTGACATGCCCATTATGGCCACCACACCAGGGTAATGTCCTTCTTAATGACTTGAAGGACAGGAGGTCTCATCACGAGCCGACCTGATCACTTTGCTACAACTCTAGTGAGTGGCACCATGGTTATCTGGCCACTGTACTAGCATAGTGATATCTCCATAAAATTGGAAAAAAAAATATTCTTACTGGCAGCAGTGGCTCTGCTTGTGGTATGAAAGTATGCTCCTTCAATAGCCAATTGCTTTTATGTACACCTTGTTTTCCATTTTTCAACCACAAGATATTACTCGAATTAGTAATAATCATGACCTACCATAAGAATAACTAACAAAGATATGTTTACATATTTTGATCTTCGGAATGACAACGCCAATCATTACTTGACTCAGTCTTGCTTCCGTCATAAATTTTCAGTCGTGCAAGGACATCATATCGCAATAGTGACTATGCTATTTCCTCTCACTTTCCGGTCACATCTGCACAAGATAAAACTATGAAAACTTCTAAATCTGACCTTTCTACCGCATATGTTAGTAATTACTCAACCACCCGTTCCTTCACATGCAGATTATCATTACCAAATTCTGACATTCCCCTGTCTTCATTCATAAGCGACCAAATCTCTCCTATACTTGAGGGCGTGGGCACCCTTTCTTCGAGGGAGGGGGTGTAATTGGCCTTAATTCAGAAAGCATGTGAAATCCCCGCAAAAATCTCGTTAGATGCATTGATAATACCAGAGGAAATTTTTGACAAATCTGCCACCCCCAGCAGATCTGGTCACACTAATGTCCTACCTGACCAAGAGGAACCGCGAGATGATGAGGCTCTATCTCATATTGATAATTACGAAGTGTATAGTGATGGACAGGTAGAGGAGAGATTGGAATCATAGGATTATTCAGGTGACATTGTCCTTTTGGAGCAGAGCACACACACAGAGACAACCCCTTTGTCACAAGGAGGTAGCATCGCCTCTCCTAGTCAGACCCTCACATTGAGGTAAATTCTGAAGACGTAATCAGAAACACCATTTTAGATGCTATCCTTGAAAAGGGGAATTCCGCTCCCCTACCACCTGCTGAAATAAGGACAGGTGAAGACTCAGATGAAAGGAGAAGTGAGAAACTAAGAAGGACCTGTAAGAGATTGAAGAAATTGGTAAAATATCTGAGAAAACAACTAAAAAAAGAAATAAGGGCCCAGAAGCCAAAGACAGAAACCTCTATTGCAGGAAATCAAGCAGAACCAGTAAATACTGTCGAAAGCGGAATGCAAACTGACTTAGCCGACACCGTGGAAATTGGAATACAAACCAATTTGATAACTACTACTGAAACTGAAATACATACCAACCTAGCAGACACCATTGAGGCTAAAGTGCAGAAAAAAATGGAAAACACCATCGAAGCCTCCACCCAAACTGAGAAGAAGGTTATAGAGGAAAAGGGGACCCAAACAAAGGAAGCCCTTGCCTATGCCCATCTAGTAGAGAAAGTTGCCAACCAGAAATTACAAAATGAACTAGTGCAAGTGCAGCATGAACTAACACAGTGCAGGAAGGAGGTGGTGCCATTACAAGAATATCAGGCACTGCTAAAAACGTTCACTGACCTCTCCGCCATAGAATATGAGACATTCAACCAGCTTAGAGGATAGCAGGCAAAGGTTAAAGTGGTATAAGAGCAGGTGGAGCAAGCTAAGAAGCAAATCTCTATAATTTTCTCTCTATATAATGATGTGCTATCATGCAGAGCTCCGGCAACCAACTATGCCTTGTTCCTAATAGAACAGTATTTACTCTTGAAAGTTAAAGCTATTAGGGCATGAAAACCCAATACTTTCAGGACCATAGAAGAGTTTGTCCAATCTTGTAATGATCAGGATGAGCAGGTCCAACGCCTCTTGTGTGAGATTTACATGCATAAATTATTCTTAGAAGAAGACATGGATAGCAACCCTAACCCCTTCATAGGGGATGTGCAGTTGCAAGCCTTCCTTTCATATGATAAAAACCAGATCAGGTGGGCCAAAGCCTACAACATCTTCCAAAAGAGAGAGCATAGTCTAGATTTATGGGTCAAGGGGGAGCCTACGAAATCCTTGCAACTAATCATCCAACACAAAAATTTCATGAGAAGGCAAGGTGTGAGGACTAGGCTGGGACCCATCCATAAATATATCATATAAAGTGCGCGAGAATAATTTGGGGGCATTCGTGAAGTGGCCTTAGCAATAGCCAAGCAAAGATGGATGGCCTCCACGAACAATGTGAAGAATAGGGAGGCATTCAGTTACAGGAATTTCAAAGCTGCTGCCTCTAGATTCCTTTCATACAGCAACCTGGTCTACAGCATGGGGCCTGCCTAGTTGGGATGTAGATATAGAAACCCTCTCCTCTGGAATCCTCCCGAGGATTATAATCACAATTAAGAATTACCAGAAGGAGCCACAGGCGGTGCCTTTGCACTCATGAAACGAAAACAAGGCTTCAGAGCATACAACGAAAAGGCCTACCCTGCCTAATTCTTAACACATCTACATCTCAATCATCTGTTTGCATGAGGACATGCAACTAGGTAAGCAGGGGAGTATGTTGGGCCCAAATTAAGGTATGATTCTCACCCTGTAAATACTTCAAATTATGTTATAATTTCGGGGGATTCCCTCTTCATATTAGCAATAAAGAGAATAAAAGATTATGAAAATGAGAAAAATTAGACTAATGATGAAAATGATGTTTTTTTAATAGAAAATTGATTTTTCTTATCTCTGCATGCAAGAAGGCAGAATGGCTGGTCCAATAGGAACCAGAAGCCAACCAACGGACGCAAACATATGGAATCCTGGTAACTCCTAGTGGCCGGCAGAAGGCAGACAGAAGAATTCGAGTCCAAGAACTCAAACGACAGCGACGCGCAGTGGGTTGTCGTTTGGAAAATACTTTCATATTTTTGAAATCGCCTTTAAAAGGGCGAAGGACGGATGAGAAGGAGAGTCGAAGACATGACAAGAAGTTCATTCTGTAATAGACACATCAGAACAGTCTATCTAATTATGTTTTTGTAACATCACTGGATGTAATATAAAGCTTTAAACATTAATATTTTGAAGTTTTTACTGCGCTAGGGCTTCTGGTGGTCTGGGCCCAACTTTTGGAAGTTCCACACAAGTTTTCATACTCTGTGTAGTTGCAGAACCAATGCTTAAGAATATGATGCAGTTGTAAAGTATATTTCCATTCAATACAAATAAATTTCTCTTTCTTCAGGATTGTTAGAAATTGCGTTCTTGAAGTAGGACAATCGCAATCGTATTTTTCGACTTACGACAATATTTTATTATCAGTAGATAGTTCCAATTATTTTTGATACCATTGCATTTGAATTACAGATCGTAGAATAAGCTGATTTCAATATTATCTGTCTTTATGAATTTCATTCTTCTTCTAGCATAACAAAGCGTTCAACCATCAATCAATGTTGATTAATTAAGTCATAAAGATAACTCCATTGAAAAATTACTTAATTAATTGTTGTACGATTTATTTAATTCACATCAGTCATACTACTGTTCCATTATTGTTCAGCTTAGTTATCATGCTATTCCATTACTTCTCAGCTAGTTATACTGTTGTTCCATTACTGCTTAGTTAGCTAGACTACTGATTCAATTCGATTCCATTTATGTTTAGCTTAGTTAGACTTCTGTTCCATTCAATTCCATTGTTGTTCAGTTTATTGTCGAATTCAATTCAATTCCTGCTTGATTTCTCTAGATTGTTGTTCGGTTCAGTTAAACTGCTGTTAATTCCATTAGATAAATTCAAAATCCCACTGCTCAATCTTAGGTTAAAAACCTATCCAAGCCACCCCTCGTAGGATAAGCAAGCTCAGGAAGTTAGAAAATTCTTCCTCATAAGTGACAAGGAACATCTGTTAGATGAACTGACTCACATATATTGTGCCAACACTCTTGGAATAAAAATACTTACCCCGAGTTGATAATTAAATGCGAAAGCACTAGAGTTGTCAATAAAAAGTCACCTCTTTCAGCACCAACACCCGTTGACTATTAGTAGATCAAGAATCAATGGTTCTCATTCACTGCGGGGGCAGGACCTTGATGAATGCTCTGTACCCCCAGGTGCCCCCGTAGTGATGTATGCATCCAGTTGGAAACAAATCATTTGTCATGTCATATGTATCGTTACTTGTCCATTCGAACATTAATTTAGCATTAATGTTTGAACTCCGCGCCATATATTTAAAGGTTCAAGTATTTTTTTCTCCTATCAGTCTCTCATTCTCAGTCATCCACGAAGTCATCCTAGTCATTCTATTTGCTTGTATCCACATACCATTGTTCGCCACCCTGCATTATTCCATGGCTAAGAAATCTTCCTTGTCTGGCTCTTCTATTCATATCCCTCTCATGGATACTGAGCAAGATATTAGGGATACCTTCTGTGCCATTGAGGATTTTCCCTTCTACCAACAAATTCTCTTGAATGAGAAAAATTCCTCCATATATTCAACCATGGAAAATTCTGCTGTTCTCTCTGCATGCATCCCAAAAACATATATTTCTATAGAATTTGTGCATTGGTTAGTGTCTGCACTGTATCCCTGTAATTTTTTTGTGATAAATTTCTTTGGGGAAAATGTCCTTCAGGTTTCTGCCCAGTTAATTCATCAAGCCCCGTGTTATCCAGATTCCGAGTCTTATGTCCAGTTCACTAATGAATCATTAGTAGCATTCTATGATAATCTAGCATGATAGGTGTTTACCCAGGTCATCTCCTTTTTGAAGCCAAATACGAAGAAATTTGTAGAAGATGATAAGGAATTCCCATTAGAGATTTTTGACACAGAAGTCAGGCCAGTGCTACAATCTTTGTCTAAGATACTTGGAAAAAACATGTCACTCAAATTGACAGGTCAGTTTTGGGATTATTTTCCATGATGATGAAGTCTAAAGTAGTGTTGGATATTCCCTCTTACTAGCAAGAGGTTTTTAATACTCAAATCATGATCTTGTCCCTCACCGGGTCCTTCATGTTCCCCTCACTAATCACTTATCTATTTTTTTATCAAAATGTAGAAGAATTTTTACATTTGGAGCTAAACATAAGGGATGCAAATAAGAAAAGACAACCAGTAGTTTTCTGAACTGATATAGTAAGAAATGAATCAGATTGGGGAGGGTATTTGATTTTGTTACTTATTTTATGCCATTTGCTTATAAGGTTTTGAATGGGGTTCCTCCTCCATGTTTCTTACCAAAATCTCAGGAGTGTCTGCAGTTAAGCAATAATTGTAAATTCAGGGATTGGTTTTTATACGAAGATTATTTAGAAATTATGGAGCAGGAGTAGAACCTTATAGATTTCCAAGTTTTCTCCCTATGAGTTTGTTTGCATTGGAATTTATTAGACAAAATCTGAACGTAGATCAAGTTCATTTTGTTCCAATGAAGAAGGGTCTTTTATTTAAGCTTCCTATGTCTATGGGTCCATTTATAGTAAATATGAAGCAATAATTTAATGAAGCTAATAGGATGTTAGAAGGTATGCACTTGTTGCTAGGTGAGAAATGGGCCTATGATCCTCATAAGGTGATTTCTAATAGAAGGGTTGAAAATGGCTATTCTGCATTTGTTTATGAGAGTAAGCCTGAAATAGAAAAGTTGGCTAATAAAAATTTTGCAGACTCTGTTAGTTCCAACATACAGACTCCCATCATTTCTGAGAAATTGAACAAAAGAATTAAAGAGACAATTTTTGATTATGAAGATGAGGAACAGAGAGCTGAGAAGAGGGCAAGACTGAATGAAGAAATACCAAGCACTCAGCCTGGTTTCCTCCTTCAATTAGGAGATGATCAGAATGTACTAGCTTCACCTACAAGACATGAATATGTTTAGGATTAAGTCCCTTTGATCAAGCATGTTTTTGCTCAAATTGCAGAGAGGAATAAAAAGATGAAGGCTAGCATGGAAGCACAAGCCGAATATTAGATTACTCCTGACCAAACTAGATTATTGACTGCCATGGAATTAGAAAAGGACCAGTTTAAAATTGTTTTTTCTCACCCATTTGAAATGACAGTAAGGTCATCAAGTAGTTTTAAAACTGTTAATTTGATTGTTGATGTGAAGAAAATTCCTTTACTTGAAAAATTTAATTTACATATGCATACAGGGCAATTGATTGTTAATGATCTAACCAAGTCGAGTGCAGCTACTTAAAAGGTAGAAAAAATGCTAGGAAAAGTGATCAAGCAGTTGAAATTGGAAAAGGCTAACTCTAGGGCTCTGTCAACTCAGAACGAAGAACTGGAGAATATAATTGTAAAGATTGGAGTGAATCCTAATGATAAGTCAGCTGTACAAAAGTTGTTACAGAGTGTTGAGTTAGAGATAAATGTTCTAAAGAAGAAATTAAAGTTGCCTACTGGAGAACACTCAATGGCAGCAGAGGTAGTAGAGGTTGAGAATGAGAATGAGAATCTTTTACAACATCTGTTACAAAAGGAGGAGGAGATTTATAAGTTAAAGGAGTCTGTCCTTAACTTGAAAACTCAAATTGATTCTCATTCTTGCACTATAATCATGCCATCCGAAACTGATGATCCGACAAAAATATTATCCTAGTTGAGTACAGAGTTGAAGATGGCAGAAAATGATCTCAAGAAGGCTCAAAGTGACTTGGAGACAGTGACAAAGATAATGCAGGCCCAAGAAGGAGAAGTCAATAAGTACAAATCATATTTCTAGATAGCCAATAATGAAATCAAGATTTTAAAAGAAAAATTTAAAGGAAATATAATTCTGATTAAAGCAAAAGACATTGTATGGAATGAAATCATTGAAGCTATGAAAACAACCTAGGAGTCCTTGAAAATAGTGTCGGAGGAAAAGAACATTATCAGAGATTTAGAGGAAGTGGTTATGGCAGATAAGAAGAAGACTCTTAACAGAGCCTTATGGGCAAATAAATTCATTGATTTCATCAATTCTAAGACAGATCAAGGGTTGGAGGAAAATGAAATTAAAGATAAGACATTGTGTGTTGTAGAGACTAATAAGTTGATTCCAAAAAATTCTTGCAGTAAGTCAATAGAGAAGAAGTTCGCAGAGATTAAACAGGCTGCAAATAGATTTGACAACATATTTGACAAAAGGGTCAGAGCAGGATTGCCTTCGTGCTGGGATCTCAAATGCGGTATTTTATCATGGGATTCTTATGAGCCACTGTTAGTGCTAGTGAAGAGTAAAATTGATAATACCCAAGAAAATAATGCAATCTTGAAAGGAGCTACAATTGATAATTTCTTACAGAGGCATTTTAAATTACTTTGGATGTTAAAGACTTTGTTCATAGAAAGACCTACTTTCAGCAGGATCACTGCCTTCAGGCTGGAATATCATAATTTGATCAATTCTCCCAAAACCAACATCAAGACATGGAAGAAATGTAGAGCGTGGATGACTGATTCACCGGGTGACACCTCAGACTCTCAGAAAGACACGTCAACAAATCTGGAGAATATAGTGGCAACCAATTAAATTCAAATTCAATAAATAGATTATGTAATTTTAGATAGTTCAAGCAGTTACAAGTAGTTTCATTAGTTACAACTGCTTTGTATTGTATATAAAGAAATGAAAAATAAAGAGGAGGGTTCCGAGTTTCAGAGCTCTGGATGACTGTAAATTTTGTACTGAATTTTCTGAAAATCAATGAAAGAAGATCAAGTTTCTTGCACCTGTTGATGTTGATGTGTCTTTCCAGTTTCATAATAAGTTTATTCTTCTGTGAATGAGGTGAAGTAATGTAGCTGCGAGGTTCTTTTATATTTGTAAGTAAGAGTTAAATGTACTTAAGGTGCGCTCCTTCACTCCAATTATTCTGTCTACATAAAGTTCCTTCTGAGATTCAAAGTGATAGATTCTGTTATTCAACATATCATTTGAGTTTCCTTTCCAGTTTCTTCCTTTCATTTCAATTAATATTATCAGATAATGGCATTGTGAAGACTTTCATTGTATCAGTTTATTGAGGGTTATAAATAATTAATTTCCAAAGGTGTTAAACAAAGACCACCTGATATCCTAATTTTGTGACATACATTTATAAATTTCTTGAGCACTAATTCCTTACCACAACCAAGGGATTTTTTCTTGAGATACAATACCATGAACGAACTAGGAACTCTAATAGTTCGAGATGCTGCCTCATCCCTGACAATCTGAAATACTTAAGAAACCCACAATCCTTGAGGGCTCTTACAGTACCCGGATCAATTAGGGAAATCATTTCTTGTTCTTCATGTTCGCTTTCTCATCATGTAAGTGTCAATCTGATCAATACCTGAAAGACAACCATAAGCTTCATTAGGATCCATTTCATGAAAAAAATTAGGACTTTTTTGAGCACACAACAAGAAACAAATTTTGGAAATGCGCCTAATGTACCCCTGGTTAATGGACAAAGCGTTGTAGATGCACCTAAGCTTCAATTTCATTGCTTTGCAATGCACCTTTCAACATTCAAGGGTGTGTTTCCCTTAGATTGCAATATATTTACCCTAAGGGGATAAAAAACCTAAAAATTTACCATGAAATGAAACAAAAATTATACTAAAAGAAAGAGAAGGTTCATATCTCCAACCTAGATCAAACGACGCAAGAAATCGTCCACTGAAACTGTCGCAATCAACTGTTGAAGTTCGAGGCAAAAACAGGTTCAGAGCTCCTAAATTTCAAATGGTAATTTTGGAATGGTAAAAACTTCTTTTTATTATTATTTTAATCATACTTAATGATGTGACTATAGTTTTTGTTCATTTTTACTATGAAACAGGTATTTTTAATTCATTTGATGGTTCTTTGAACAGGTTTACAACTGATGTAGTGAGTTTGAAGTGCACAATTATCCAAAAATAATTTGACGACAAAGCATACTTTTATCTTCTTTTTTTGAGCTTTGTTAAACATGAAAAAGGAATTCAAAGCACACTTTTATCTCTTTTTCGAGCTTTGTTAAATGAAAAAAAGGAACCCCCTTGGAGTCTTCTTTTAGCTCTTTTCATACTCCGTTAATGTGAAAATATTGCAGGACACTTGTCTTTTGGAGCTCGTAAAAGTAAATGAAATGACATCTACCCAGTATAAGTTTAACCCTTTGCTAGACTCAAGTAAATTATTTACGAAAAAGGAACACCTTAGTCGAACATGGCTAATAGGTTTTCTCATGTATCATTTTACACTTTTTCGGACCTAAGTGAAAAAATTATGAAAAAGGAATCATGGAGATTTCTTTTCGTCCATTTTTATAACTCTCTAAAAATGAAAAAGGATAGAGTTTTCATTGTCGTTAGACTCGTTAAAACATCAAATAGCGCCATACTTGTTCGATCATGACAAGATCGATTTTCACTATCTCTAGACTCGTTAAATCATCAAATAACGATGGATTCACCCGAAGGGTCGAATTATAGATCAAGCATATTTTATCCTCCTCAATCTTGTTAAAAAATAAAGAGGTACTGGTCAGCAATGACTGGGGAAAATTTGGGAAAAAGAACAAAACACTTTATGGTAGCAGGTCGCTCTTGAACATGACACTTTCACTTCATCTCCGTGGCTTTGGGTTGGGTAATATTCTTGATGGTCTATCATACCATCCATCACTTCGATTTTAGGTCAATGTTGCCAACTCATTTCAGTGTCGCTGATATGTTCAAGAGAAGTCATCCAGTAATTCCTCATCTTCTGCAATACTCATAAACCTTCATTTTCATGATCACCATCCTTGAACATTGCTTCATTAAGTCACATTTTGTCTCAAAAATCATTACTCCCGTTTCGTGATAAATTTTCTTCCTGTCGACATCAACTCATCAGTTAGGAAGTTGACTTAGAAACATATTTATAGTGCCTTGGAGCTTTCTTACATCAACGATAGGTTGAAATCACAGGCCTTCGACAGAGAGGTTTTTTTTGGTGTTGGAAATCAAATCATCTATTCACTCCTTGAAAATTGTACTGCAGTACATTGAGAGCCATTAACAACAACGATGGTTTCTATCGTGTCTGTTAACGTCTTACATCAATGACTGGTAATCAGATGATGTCTTCCCATGTTCAACTTCAGATCACATATTCACATGGTTAGAATCATACTTGAAAAATCAAGTAAATGAGATAGAAGACCCTGGATATACTTTCATCCATCCAGGCTGCAATTTCAGGAATTGTACCACATCATTTGTATGATGGCTTTACATACAGATGGTCATCCTATCATGGGCCTATATCTGTAGGCATGTCTATATCTGTAAACGAATTTCTGATTTATGTACGTGTTATGATAGTTTATGTGCTGAGCATGGGTATTCCTCCCTCAGAAATTCATGTCCAAGATGTACAAGATATCATGAAGTAATGTATTACAAAATTGATGCAGGTCACCATCCACTTCAGATCCTACTCATCACATCGTAAAGCATCTCATCCAAATATTATCATTATTTTGACTTCATGATTTAGGGGGAAGCTGTTAAAGGTCAATTTGGGCATCATCCCTAAGACCAGTATGAACAGGTTCTATCATCCCCTAATTCAATACCAACAGGGTCTATCATACCCTAATTAAATTGCTACATGCCCTAGAGAAGTCATTCCTGTTGAGAATACAACAAGATGATGAGCTTAGTGAAAAGAAGTCGCCTTCACTAAGTGGGCCCGCAGGCTATTTTTGGCGCAAAGTCTATTTTTAGACTATGTCTATTTTTAGACATATGGATCATGTTCTATGAGTTGTAGGATGCTATTTGTGGATGGTTGGTCAAGTCAGAAAAAATAGATGGACTTCTATTTTTAGACATATTGGGTGGAATCTATTTTTAGATTGCCAGTCTAAAAGTAGATATGTCGAATATTATTAACTCTTAATAATATTTGGACTCTAAAAATTATCTTATCCTCTTGGAGCACTTCAGTTAAGTGCACAGATGTGGCACATGCAGCTGACAGAAGGAATTACGCTATTCCTGAGGGTTAAGTGGAGCTATTGCATGGAGACTTCAGTTAGAAATCATGTGACAGAGTTTGGTGGAGTTGATTGAGGAAGTTAGTGGAGTTGTATTTAGTTTAACTCAGTTAAACATAATTGAGCTAGTTGTATTTAGTCTAACTGATTGATACACTAGTGAGAGTGGTGTGAATTAATTATTAATTAATTCACTAATTATTGACTCATAAATCGACTAAAGAATACATTAGTTAACTTCAGTGCATGGACAGTTTCAGTGGAGACCAGTGGAGAGGTAGGTGAAAGAGCAAGTGTGACTATCAGTTGTGACCATACTGGTGCATGAGTTTGCACCACACATTGATGGAGATGCCAATGAGGATTGCGCAGTGCATACCTGGTGGATTTGAACTTAGATTGGGCTATTATTCATCTTGGATTGCGTAGTAGAGGTAGGCTAACAGGTGGACCAGATTGGAGCATGTGTTTTGTTAGATCTGAGCTTGTGTAGTGTGTAACAATTGGAGATTGTACTGAGAGCTTGTGAGGAGTTTGTAAAATGATTGTTACATGATCTCTATCATTATAATATACAGATAGTTGGGGGTTTTCAACTTTAATCTTTCCCATAAATACTGTGTTTATATGTGTGATTGTTTATGGTTTTAATGTGCGCATGCGATTGTTTATATTTCCGCAATTAATGATCAATAGTAGAAGAGGTTATGTATTATGCATGAAGCTCAAATAGTGTGTGATCAGGATAATATCAGTGAATAATTTAACAGTTATTCAAAATTTCTACATGGTATCAGAGCGATATTGATCATTGGAGAAATTGCAAAACATTGAAGCGATTGAGTTTTGTGCTAGTGGAATTCGAATTTGCAGCATTGTTTTCTTGGTGTCGAAGTTGAGATGTCTTTCAACGGATTGCGATTGGAGTATGCCCTTGAGGGTAGCTAGAATTATATTGCATGGAAGGATAGGATGGAGGCGGTGCTAGATGAAAATGGGTTGAAGGAGTTCATAGATATAGAAATTCCAAAGCCTACTTCTACTGATGCTGCCGTACTCGACGCATGGCAAAAGAAGACATAAAAGTGTCGAAGGATTCTGTTGGAAGGTGTGAAGGATCACATAGTATCCAAAATTCATGGTAAGGCTTCTCCATTCTTGATGTGGAAAGCTTTGACAGATTTATTCCAAAGCAAGAGCGACCATAGGAAGTTGGCGCTCAAGGACAAACTCAGGAACATAAAGATGGATAAAGGCGACAGTATGCCCAAGTACCTCATGAAGTTCATCCAATGCAGGGATGAGCTGGGAAGTGTGGGGGTGACTGTTGATGATGATGAATTGGTGATCTTGGCTCTCCTTAGGCTTCCGAAGAGTTGGAATTCCTATCAGGACTCTGTCAATGGTCGGGAGAAATTTTTAGGATGGGAGAGACTTTGGTCGGATCTTGTGCAAGAGGAGATAAGGTGGAGTACTAGGGATGGATCTTCATCAAGGAACTCTGATGAAGAGAATTGCGCTTTGGTTGCCAAAGAAAATAAGGGGAAGAGCAAGAAAGCTTCTCAATCCTGTACGAAAGGCAAGAAGCAGGACATGTCCAAGGTGAAGTGATTTCACTATCACCAACACGGACATTATGCCACAAATTGTCTGCAGAAGTAGAAAAATAAGCAGGTTGATGGATCTGCAGCTGGAGAGGCCTTAGCCTCACAGTTTGAGCTGGAATTTTCACTGATCACATGCTTGGTCTCGAGTGTGATGGGTTCAGTGTGGTTTCTGGACAGTGGTGCGTCTTTTCACATGATATGAGATCGAGATTTGTTCACTGATCTGGATGAGAAAGATCTTGGAGTGCACATCGAGATGGGTGATGATGGTAGATACAGTGCGACCGGTATCGGTACCATTTCCTTTGAGAGGGAGTCTGTTAAACCCTTTGTATTGAAGGATGTGATGCATGTTCCAGGATTGAAGAAGAATCTTATCTCTGTGGCGATGTTAGAAGACAAGGGATACGATGTTGTCTTTAGCGAGGGAAAGGCTTTCCTGCGCAGTAAGGAAACTGGTGAGACCCGGAGGATAGGGGTTCGAATTAAGAACCTTTATCAATTGCAGGTAGATGGATACGCAGCAATGGCAGGCAAGGAAGAAGGAGTGGTGAGCCGGGATGATGGTGAGTTGTGGCACCGGAGATTGGGCCACCTTCACCATGGAGCTTTGAAGATACTACAACAGATTTCTACTGGGCTTCCTAAGGGTACTCTTGCACAGTAAGATCAGTGCAAGGGATGTAACTTGGGAAAATTTGTGAAAGCCACCTTTCAAGAGAAGGATAGTCGCGCCATGACGATCCTTGAGAGAATTCACACAGACGTGTGTGGACCTTTCTCAGTAGCTTCGACAGAAAAGCACAGGTACTATGTGATCTTTGTTGATGATTTTTCTCGGAAGTGTTGGATCTTCTTCATGCAGAAGAAGAGCGAGACACACTCAAATTTATGTGAGTTCAAGGCACTAGTTGAGAAATATTTGGGGAAGTAGGTGAAGGCTCTTAGGAGCGACAATGGTGGTGAATTCATCTCTGGTGAATTCTAGGACTTTTGTAGCGCAGAAGGAATTCAAAGAGAGCTCATAGCACCTCATAACCCACAGTAGAATGGGGTTGCTGAGCGGAAGAACAGAAGGATCGTGGGTGCTGCACGGGCGATGTTGCATGATCAGGGCCTACCCATTCACTTGTGGGCGAAGGCATGCAATACTGCAGTATATGTGCAAAACCGTTGTCCTCACAAGATACTTGGCATGAGTACACCCGAGGAGGCGTTTTCTGGTAAGAAGCCTGATATTTCCCATTTGAGGATTTTTGGTTCACCTGTTTACATTCATGTGACGAAGGATGCCAGGAAGAAGTCGGAGCCGACTGCGAAGGTTGGGATATTTGTGGGGTACACTGATACGCCCCACAACTATCGTGTGTATTTTCCAGACAGTCGCAAGACTGTTGTGCGACGGGATATCAAATTTCATGAGGAGAAAGCCATGAAGTGTTCGCTTGAGAGGGAGCCACACTTGCATGCAGATGAGGAGTTATTAGTTCCTAAGGATGAGCCTCAGGATGTGGATCAGCCACAAGAGGAGGTTCATGGAGTGGAAGAGACCACTCATGCAGCACCAACCATCAGAGGGCGGAAGCGCACTACAGAAGCTGAGCGACTGGCTCAAGATGCAAAGAAGGTTGTAGGAGCACCTACATCACAGCGCAGACAGAGACAGTCACCTGATCGGTACACTGGATACATGGCTCTTGTGAGCAAGTGTATCATGACAAAGCCATCCTCTTTCGAGGAAGCTGTGGAGGATCCCGCATGGGTAGATGCCATGGTGGAAGAGTATGATTCGATTGTCAGAAACAGTGCATGGGAGATTGTCCCAAGGCCGAAGGGGAAATCAGTGGTGGGTTCGAGATGGATCTACAAAGTGAAGCAGGCAGCTGACGGGAGTGTGGAGAAGTACAAGGCAAGATTTGTTGCCCGAGGCTTCTCACAGATAGAGGGGATCGATTATGAGGAGACCTTTGCACCTATCACAAGGTATTCTTCCATACGGACGATTCTTGCTCTCTCAGCGCAGATGGGGTGGCACATTCATCAGATGGATGTGAAGACTACGTTCCTCAATGGAGTCATTGAGGAGGAGGTGTACATAGAGCAGCCCGAAGGTTTTGAGATCTTCAGCAGTGAGTCGCATGTGTGTAGGCTCAAGAGAGCGCTGTATGGGTTGAAACAAGCACCTTGTGCTTGGTACACATGGATAGACAGTTATTTCACCGGACTTGGATTCTCCAAGAGTGAGGAAGATCCTAACCTATACCAGATTGTGGTGGAGGGTAAGTTGTTGATCATTGTACTTTATGTAGATGATTTTTATTTTGACAGATGAGTCGTTGGATACTCTCACATGCAAGGATGATCTAAAGAGGCTTGAGATGAAGGACTCTGGGGCTCTCTTCATTATTTTTTGGATTGAATTTACAGTCACATGATGGACCTGCTTGTTTCTCGTGCAGGTATGTCTGGAGATATCGGGAGAAGTTCAACTCTACTGGTCATGAAGTCTGCTCATGTCATACTCCTCTTCCTGGTGGATGGAGGAAGGAGGATGCTACTTCGGCAGAGGTAGTGGATGCCACTGTTTATCGACAGTTGGTGGGGTCGCTTATGTATCTGGTCAATACACGACTCGACATATGCTATGCTGTTAACCAGCTTTCACAAGCTATGGTTAATCCAACCAAGCTCTATTGGAAGGCAGTCAAGCATGTATTGAGATATCTCAGAGGCACATAGGGATATGGATTGTGGTACAGACAGTCAGATGAGGTGAAGCTATGTGGCTTCACAGATGCAGATTGGGCAGGGAACCCAACGGACAGAAAGAGCACATCTGGAGGGATTTTCAGTATCGGGTCGACAGCAGTTTCCTGGTACAGCAAGAAGCAGAGATCTGTGGCACTCAGTTCAGCAGAGGCCGAGTATATGGCAACATGTTTGGCTGCATGCAAGGCTATATGGATGAGGAAGATCCTAGTCGGGTTGTTTGGGTCACACTTGGATCCTACTGTGATTTATTGTGATAATCAGAGTTGCATCAAACTCTCGGTTAATCCAGTATTTCGTGATAGATCTAAACACATTGACATCCGGTATCATCATATCAGAGATTGTGTGCAGTGGAAGGTCATGTTACTTTCATACATTCCTACGGAGGATCAGGATGCTGATATCTTGACGAAGGCGCTCACCAGGAGAAAATTCGAATACCACAGGGGCAGGATAGGGGTTGCAGATAATCCATATCTTGTTGAGAGGGAGTGTTGAGATTGCAACAAGATGATGAGCTTAGTGAAAAGAAGTTGCCTTCACTAAGTGGGCCCGCAGGCTATTTTTGGCGCAAAGTCTATTTTTAGACTATGTCTATTTTTAGACATATGGATCATGTTCTATGAGTTGCAGGATGCTATTTGTGGATGGTTGGTCAAGTCGGAAAAAATAGATGGACTTCTATTTTTAGACATATTAGGCAGAATCTATTTTTAGATTGCCAGTCTAAAAATAGATATGTCGAATATTATTAGCTCTTAATAATATTTGGACTCTAAACATTATCTTATTCTCTTGGAGCACTTCAGTTAAGTGCACAGATGTGGCACAGTAGTTGACAGAAGGAATTATGCTATTCCTGAGGGTTAAGTTGAGCTATTGCATGGAGACTTCAGTTAGAACTCATGTGATAGAGTTTGGTGGAGTTGTAGAAGTAGTTGGTGGAGTTGTAATTCGATTTTAACTCGATTAAACATAGTTGAGCTAGTTGTATCTAGTATAAAGCTGAAGTTGATAAACTACGTAGGAGTGGTATGAATTTTTGTAATTAATTCACTAATTATTAACTCATAAATCAACTAAATAATACATCAGTTAACTTCAGTGCATGGACAGTTTCAGTGGAGACCAGTGGAGAGGTAGGTGAAAGAGCAAGTGTGACTATCAGTTGTGACCATACTGGTGCATGAGTTTGTACCACACAGTGATGGAGATGCCAATGAGGATTGCACAGTGCATACCTGGTGGATTCAAACTCAGATTGGGCTATTATTCATCTTGGATTGTGCAATAGAGGCAGGCTAACAAGTGGAGCATATTGGAGCATGTGTTTTGTTAGATCTGAGCTTGTGTAGTGTGTAACAATTGGAGATTGTACTGAGAGCTTGTGAGGAGTTTGTACAATGATTGTTACATGATATCTATCATTACAATATACAGATAGTTGGGGGTTTTCAGCTTTAAGCTTTCCCATAAATACTGTGTTTATATGTGTGATTGTTTATGGTTTTAATGTGTGCATGCGATTGCTTATATTTCCACAATTAATGATCAATAGTAGAAGAGGTTATGTATTATGCATGAAGCTCAAATAGTGTGTGATCAGGATAATCTCGGTGAATAATTTAACAGTTATTCAAAATTTCTACAATTCCATTGATGGATTTAATTCATGAGAATTCCAATGTTTGAAGTATATATTAAATGACCCATTGACACATCAACGCTCCTTTGAATGGGCCTAAGTGCGTTGAAAAGAAATTACCCCCATGCAAGGGTATTGTGCAAAGCACTTCCCGACACTTAAGGGTGCGTTGGTCTCCTGGGAGCGAAATCATTAATGTTTCAGGAATCTCCACATGTTCAATGCCTTCTACAAGAGCTCATAGGTGTCATACTTCTAATACATGTGTCCATCCATCACCATTGAACATGGAAAAATGTCTCATATATTATTAGAAATTCATTCAATTTCATTTATTGAGAAACTACCTACAATTTCCCTATAAATTGAGTACTCATTGAAGTGTTAGGGAGGAAGAAATTTGTGTAGTGTTATGCTCTTGGATTCTCAATTATTAAGAGCTGGAGTACTGTTATGATGCTAAGATGATGCTTGGTGTGATGAGGATAGAATGAAGTTGGAGAAGGTTGGTGATGAATCGATCTATTGCTTGTAATATTCTCCTCCTATTTTCTTAATAAAGATATTTGTTCTTTCTCTCATATATGCGCTTATATCTTGTGAATGTATTCTAAAATGTGTGTGTATTCCCAGATCGAATCGATTCAATTTGGTTAAGATAGATAGATATTGTATATTTTTACGTCATTTTCTGCCTTCTTTCTTTGATTGCAGGTATTGATCTGGTGAGTTCAGTTGGATTGAGAGTGATGGAAGTGACGAAATATGAGGAACGTGAGCAAAGGATCAAAATTAGGTCTCTTTCCCTTTTGTTTTTCTATTTGTCTTAGAGAAAATAACATTTATCTTTCTTCTGTTGTTCTGAGTGAAGGAGCACCACACTCAGGGAAATCTAGTTTATCCGTATATTAGAATTCTATATAACAATGGGCACATGGACTTCTCCTCCCATTGATCTTCCTAATGGGGTACTTCTTGCTCCTCACCTCATTTTGTATCAACTTCCTTTATATGCACCATTACCACATTTTTTATTTCACATAAGCCCATACAAGCCACAATTTAGTAACCTAGGGCTATGATTCCACTTGTACCATGTACAAACCCATGAAATTCAACTCAACACACAATTAAAAAAAAAAAAAAAAAGGACATCACTTACATAAGGTAACTAGGTAATTCCTTGATATTTATCTTTTGGTAATTCTTAATGCTACTTGTATTATGGTGTCTCAATGAGTAATGTTACCTTTTACATTGCCAACAATTAACATAATTATTATTATGATTCGATTGCAATACATCAGCTCTTTCATGGCTTTGTTTATTAATATTCCCAGTGTAATTACATTTACCTTATTTTGATTAATTCTCAAGGGTTGGGTGAATTTTAGAGGGTGGGTTGGCGCTAATTGGACCATTATCTCCATACGACCTGCCTATGTTCTCGATTGTTCCAATGCTTTATAGAGGAACTCGTGGATTCATCTCCCACCATTGATCTTCAAAAACCACTGATCCGATGACATTGATCATTTTGCAGTGGCTTAGGGTAACTAATCAGTTTTTCGGCTTTGTTGGCTTGTCATTATTACATTTTCTGCATCGAGAATTCTATGCCTACTGAGTCATTGCACCACTAAGGTTTTTCTCCCCACAACAGGTAATGCATTCTGCAATGTAGTAATCGAGGAGGTTTTTGATGTCAGTTCTTACTTTTTTTTCCTTCCATAGCAATGCAACTGAGTTTTGGAGTCATTTTTTAAAGTTGAATTTTCCCAGGTCATAGTTGGTTCAACATTCAATAATTTCTCGTTTCCTTGGATCACTTTGTACCAAAAATTACAAGGTGATATACAAAAATACCTACACTCGGTATTAGGGCTAAGAGTTACAGACTATGTGGGTAAATTGTTCCGCTACTTACTGTTATCACTCTCCCCAAATTCCTAGGCTGAAAATAGGAGTGGAGAAAGGTAACCACAAACCAACTTTTAGCTCGGTAGCTAGCCCTACCTAACTAGAGAGGTCTCTCTCTATGTCACTTTTTAAATATTCGATTTTAGGTTGAGTACTAGATTTTAGGCTAGATATGAGTTAATATGTTTTGAAATTTGTTTAATAATCTATTTGCTAGATAAAAATAATGATTAGTGAAACTAAAGCTGATTTCAAAGAATAAATTGTAGATAACAGAGTGAGGCAAGATAGGAAAACTATTTGAGCATAATTAAGTTGTAATTTGTGTATAGTGGAAGAAAAAGGCAGGGGTATGAATGAGCCTTTTACTGAATTCATTCATCAGAAGAAAAGACACATTTGTAGAAATATTAATAAACAAAGCATATAAATGATCTCTGTTTATAAACTGATAATATTTTTACACAGAAAATTAAATGGAAATGAAATAACAGAGAGAAAGTACAGTGCTCAAAATAAATACCACATGAATCTCACAATATTGCCGCAACTCCTTTAATTTAATTAATGATAGGTCCACTTTAATACACAAAGTCTCAAAAACTCGATTATCCAACAATAATACTTCGTATGGCGAAGTCTTTATAGAAAAACAAAATTACAATATATTACATTAAAGGATATCATAACAGATAGCACTTTATTTTACAACTAAATTCTAACTCCATCATGGAAATAAAGTTGATTTCGCTATGCTGGCACTGTTCTAACTAAAAACAGTTGCTTAAGGAGATAATTATGGGCTGCGCTGGCTGTCAATCTGACTGATGATTTGGCAGAGTTTGACTTTTCTGATTTGACTAATTACTCTTGAAATTCACATAGTTTTTCCCAACACTTTTCATCAGGTATGACTAATTTCATTACCTAATGGTAAACTTCATTTGCTTTAGTGTATTTAGAAAAATTGGTCCTCACCATAAAGACATGCTTGATCTCATACTGAATGCAAATTTCATTGCTTAATGTTCCCAACAATGCCCTTCCTCTCAATGTGCCTTTTATATTTGAAAACTTGGTAGTATCTCTAGAAATTTCCTTCAGTATTCTCCATAAATCCTCTCTGGTCATTAATTTATCATTAATCACAAGCAGAGAAGGAAATCATTTCAGTGTCAGAGGCTCTATTCTGGTGAAAAATCTCTGAATTGTAATCTCTAGACTGTGACACTTCTCCTCAAGCTGAAGAATCAAATTCTTCTTTGTGAGCACCTTCTTTACTTCCAGGATTGTTTATGTTCTGTCATCTATTCCCAGATCATCCAACTCATACAAGTTCTTTGCATTCAGAAACTTAATGATGTTGTTTGCTATATCATGCTTGTCTCCGACTATGATTTTATTGTTATAATGGCCTCATTTGTTTTCTGTATCAAATCCTTTTTCTCAAATATAATCAGTATACTTGGCCAAATCTCATTAAGAGATCCCATGATGTCTGCCCAAATTATATGTTTTACTTGGCCTAGAGCATTTCTAATGGATGATTGTTTTTTCTCTTTCCCCAATCTCTCAATTAACTTTTTAGCTCTCTGTGCTTCAGCTGCATGTGAATTTTTAGCATTAGTTTTCTGAAATTGAAATAATTTTACCTGATCCTGTAATTTATTTATCTCCTCTTCTTGAATGGAAATATTCTGAACTACTTTGGTGAGCTTCTCAGCTCCATCTGCAGTACTTGCTGTAGAAGGTGTGGCTATATGGATGACTACAAAGGGAATTTCTTCTAAAGGAAATTTAGATACTTTTGTTGCTAATTAATTTTCCTTTATCATTTTTTTCTAACTCTGATTCCATTTGCTTTATTTGAGAATTCTTCTCCATAATCAATTTCATCATTTCTGTCTTCTGAGATTTAGTCTCTTCAATATATTTTTCTAGAGGCTCTTCTGTAGTTGGAATCTTCAATTGTTTCCTCAATGATGCTATGCCAACATTTTTCTTCTCGATGATTTCTTCTATTGAATTGACATTGGAAGGATCATATCCAATTTAATGACCAAGTCTTCTAGATTTTTGATTCTTGTGTCTTTTGCAAATGAAGACACCTTCTCCATTTTCAGCTGTGATTGTACATTAGCCAATGAAACCTACAATTTTGAAAAACTCAAAGTAGTGTTAGTGAGAGTTGATGAAATCATCTCACCAGTTTTCTTTTGTAAATCCATTTGATCTATTGGACGAATATCTTTTGTATCAAACTCAAATGCAGTCTTTTTGTAATCTGCTTCCAATTTTGGCTGTGGAATTTGTGCTTGAAGAAAAGAAGTGAATTTTCCCTTTTATGAATCAAAAGCCGAGAGAAAATTGCTCTCAGACCTGGGAGTTTGCTTCCAAAATTGATTTTATGTACTAGTTTTTTACATTTCATTCTTCAACTTTATCTATTTGAAGGTGTCAAAGAAAGTCTTCTCCTTCTCCCCTATAGAAAATGTACTAGTCTAAATGGCCTTTTGCTAATCTTGAGAAGCTACTGATTGCTGATCTTTAGAAACTACTGTAGTAGTAGGAGTAGTAGAAGTACTTTGATCACCTGCCTGTGTGGAAGGAGGTGTCTCTCTAGTAATAATAATTACTTCTTTCTCTTAATCCTTTCTAGGATTGACCTTTGGATTAAGCTTTGTCTTCTTCTTGTAATGAATTTTAAACTCTTTGTTGGATGATCAGTCATTGGATATGATTGATCATATCTAACTCTTTTCCCTGCTCTTTCCTATGCAACGAAGTCTGTAATGCTGATGTAGACATGGTTTTTTCTTTAGCCTCCTGTAAAGTACCTTCAGTCCATTCAAGATGATTCATATATTTTTCAATATCTGGTCTAGGTGTATTTTATACCCTTAGTTTAGAAATGACACCAACTAGATCATAAGACCAAGTGAAACTGAGATTAAACCACATCTCTTTCAACAATTTATCTGCTTCCTCCCATGATGTCCTGATATTACAGATAAAAGGTCCTATCTGTGTTTTGATGTTTAATTGTGATTTATTTTTAGCAGAGAAAAATGCACTTCATCAACATTAATCATTTTTCTAATGTGCTCCAATGAAAAAATCCTCATGGGGAGGAATTTTGGCAGCTTGTAAGGGGTAAGCTCACAGCCATAAATTCTGAGTTCTTTATAATTTTGATAAAGATACCAATCCCCTATTCTAGCTTGATTTGAGAGCTGCAATACCTTTCTAATTTCTTCACTAATCCTGGGCTCTGTAGTGCTGTTCAATAAAATGAGTGCTGGATGAAGAAACAATTCTACAAACTTTTTATATGAATACTCTTTTTGTTCCTTCATCACTAATGAAGTCTAGAAAATGATTGACTGTTGATTGCCTTCTTCATAGAGGGTTTGGAATCTATGGAGAAAATGGACATGAATCCTATGATGGCTTCATCTACCGATTGGTCTGAATAATAAACAAGGAGGTAGGAAATTACTGTGATGATCTATTTGGATATTTCAGGGAAAATGGATGATGGAAATGGAGGGTTTTTCTTGGGTAATGGATCATTTTCAGTCGTAAAAAACTCAAGAGTGTGATCTCTCTTTTAAAAATCTAACTTCTGATATATTTCAATCAAGGCTTCTATGGAAAATGGTGTGGCATTCTTTGTGGTTGGGGCTTGCATCATTTGTTCAATGGTTTTGGCAGTGATTGTCACTAAAATCTCTCTTGTAGGAGCGATAATAGTTCTATAGTTGGGCATATACCAAGCTTTGCATATTCTAAAAAATTCTGGAGCACTATGGGTGCGAGGAAAGATAAAATGTGGAATGTTAGAATCCCATAGTCCTATATCATCGGATTTATATAAGAATTTATCCTCTAACTAGCAATATAATTCAAATAATGCAAGGTCACAAAGGGTTTCATGGATTTTGTGGTATTTTTCTGCTAATGGTATGTGATGAAAGTCAATTGGAGGGTGTAATAGAGGAATTAATAGTTCTTCTAGTCATTTTTTCTTTGGAGGCATGATTGGCTTTGTTGAAATAGTGGAAACAAGGATTTCTGATGGAGAAATAGAGGTCGAGACTGAGGAAAATATCTGCAAATTAGAAGAAAATAAACAGCTTCAACGAGGGCTTTAAACAGTAGTAGGGTTGATCTCTGGAGTTCTAGTCAATAACTGTGAATTTGTAATTCTATGTAGAGTAGAGAGAATACCAGAATAAAAGTTTCAAAACAGGTTTTTAGTGATGAATTTATGGACAATTGATTTGATTCCTGTTTGAAAAGGGCACGGGTAAATTAGCCTAACAGTTAGGATTGAATTAATTGGCTAACAGTTATGGAAGAGCGTGAATTAATTTGATTGGACAATCCACAGTCCATGTTGGCATGACATAACTGGCAGGTGAAGTAGTGGTTTGATACAATGGATAAGCAGGATTTCAAGGGGGGGGGGGGGGTGTGAAATCACCTGCTCATGACACACAGCGAAGGAGTTAGGTTTTGAAACCACCCTTTTTGGACCCCCCCCTGATGTTAAGTTTCAGACGATGAGGGGGGGAGAAAAGCCACATGTGGGCTGTTGGATTTGATCGAGGCGTGATGGATTATCGATGAGGTGTGGGGTAGTTAACGTATGTCAAAGTTTTAATAAATGGTGGGGTAAGGGTATGATGAATGAGATGTAAAATAAATAATTGATGGGTTAGGGAATGCAACGTGTCAAATGGGTAGTGGGAGATAACGCATAGGATTAAATCCTGTGGTTTCGAGAATGATTTTTCGAAATATTAAATATAAAACTTTGATAAGCATGCAATTTCGAAAATAACTTTCTCCTACAAAGCTCTTCATTTCTCTCGAATTCAGCAATAGAATATGGAATTATTATGACATACAAAGTTTACTTTGAACTATGAAAACCTATTTGCTTCTTCAACTAGACCTTTATCAATGAAATGGATGTTTCATTGTCTTATTGTTTAGTGAAAAACTGAATATTTTTCATGGGGTAGTTTTTACCCTAGACTTGAACTATATGAGATGGAGTGACATGAATTTAGACTTCTAAATGGAGATGAAATAATGTGAAGGAGAAACATATCATGATAGGACTTTTTCAGTGACCAAAATTGTTGTTGAATACTAACTAAAAATAAAAAAAAATTGACTAATGATCGGATGGAATACTCTCAAAAGAGCTATCTTTGATCACTGAAAAACTAACTCTAACTTAGCTCCATCTGGGGATGGAATCTCCTTCAGGAGGTGTCAAGAACATCGTAGATCAGGTAACCTTACCGTTGGGCTATGGAGTCAACTCAACCTTGAAAAAATGAAACAAACTGGAAATTTGACTGAAAAAAACTGACCTGACTCTGACTTGACAAGAAGATAAAACTTGCGAACTTTTCAAAAGAAAACATGAACTATTTGCAGAAGTCTCATGGCCTTCTCCTTAGGCTTCAAACTTCTGTAACAACTTCCTTTTTTACTGGACATCAAATGTAAATGGGTATACACAATTATAGTGAATTTCTTTCCCAAGATTTCAAGAAACATAATGCTTTAGGAACCTACAATTGATAGGTCCTCCCAGCACTTCCTACCCTTCAAGATCTTCTAGCAAAAATGCCTTGTTTCCCATGAATGCTACAATATTGTAAGGTCCTTTCTGCAGATTGTCAAATTTACCATTTTTTCCCTTATCTTTTCTGGGATCCCATCTTAGAACAATGTCTCCAATCTTGAAGTCATCAACCTTTGTTTTTCTGTCAAAAATATTTTTAATTCTGTCATGTAGCTTTGAAGTATTGCTAAAAACTTCATCTCTTGATTGTTGCAAATATATCATCTGGTTGATCCTTCTCTGAATGTCAATAGGCTCACTGTCAACCTCATGCAAAATCTTCATTACTGGAACAACCAAAGAAGAAGGGAAAACAATGTCAATTCCATAAACAAGCTGAAATGGAGACATGTTAATTGATATTTTTGTGCTCACTCTATCAGCCCACAAAGAATTTGTAAGTTTCTTGTGCCAATTCCTTTTATTTTCCTGTAACATCTTCTTGATAATATTCACCAAAGACTTATTAGATGATTCTTCAAGCCCATTTTCCTGAGGATAATATGCAGTAGAATGACCAAATCTAATGTGATATTTATCACAAAAATAAATAATCTTCTTAGATTTGAAAGAAGCTGCATTATCAATGATAATCTTGTATGGAAAACCAAATTGATACAGAATATTAATTTCAAGAAACTGAATGATAATAGAGTCAGTTTCTTGTGCCTCAATCCATTTTGTAAAATAATCTATAGCAGTGTGAATCCATTTGTGTGTAGTTGAATATGGAGGATGAATTTCACCAATGAAGTCAAGTTCCCAGTGCTGGAATGATGCTTGGACTTCAATTGGTTTAAGAGGCAAAGGTAAAAGTTTCCTTTTCCCTTGAAATATATGACACTCATGACAACTATTAATTGTTTTGTAAACATCAGAAAACAAGGTAGACCAATAGAAACCTACTATCAAAATTTTATTTGTTATGGTTTTCCAGGAAATATGGCCTCCACAGTCACCCTTATGGAAATCTGTCATGAATTTCTCAACTTCACCTTCAACTAAACCATTCAAAAATATTCCACCAGGATCTTTCTAGTATAGGACACTATTCAGAATGAAATATTTTAGTTCTTTTAACTTCAGTGATATTTCTTTACTACTTGGCCTGCCAGGAGGAGGATTCAGATGTTGCAGAATATATACAATATCAACTTACCAAGGATATAAAGGAAATATTTCAGCTATCTCAGGCAATGTTTCAGCAGTTTTTTCATCAGACAATGCAACAATGAATTTTATGTCTAAGGCATAAGGATTGGAATCTGCCATCATCTTTGCTAGGCCTTGTATTTTGATTATTTTTGTGGGCTTAATCTCCAAGTCATATTCTAGCAAAGCAACAATCCATTTTCCTCTACGACCTTCTGGATAATTTTGTGTGAGTACTTATTTAATAGAAACATTTGGCACATAATAAATGACATGGGAATGTAAAATGTACACTCTGAAATCTTTCAATGCTTTGACTAAAGCTAAAGCTTGTTTCTTAATGATATTTTACTTTAAAGAAACATCTCTTATTGTTCTGCTAAATAAATCAATAAGTTGTTCTGTATTTTTTTTTTCTTTTGCATTAAAAAAACAAGTGTATGCTCTAAAGAAAATGAGAAAATTATAAATCAAGTGTATCGTCTGGGCTAATGAGAATGGGAGCATGAGATAGAGCTAATTTGACTTGATTAAATGACTTCTTTTCTTCCTCACACCATTTTACTTCAGTATATTTCATCAGCATATCAGTAATATGCCTCAAATGTTCAGCAAGATTGGGAACAAACCTTCTCAGAAAATTAATTTTACCCTTGAAATATTGAATCTCCTTTTTTCTCCTAGGATAATCTAAGTTCTGAATTGCTTCAATCCTTGAAGGATCCACTCTTATGCCATATTTAGATATAATATGCCCCAAAATTTTTCCTTCTTCCATAGAAAAGAGTCTCTTCTTTGGATTTAATGAAATACCAAAATTTCTGCACTTTTGAAAGAATGTCTTTAGATGCTGCAAATGGTGTTCATCTGTTTTTTAAAGACAGTGATATCATCAAGTTAAATAACCAAAAACAGGTCTTTTTGATTGGAAAAATCAATATCCATTGCTCTTTGAAAAGTTTCCACTGCATTCTTCAAACCAAAAGGCATTTTGGCATACATGAAAGTACCCCAAGGTGTGGTGAAAGCTGTCTTTTATTGATCATCTGGGTGGAAAAGAACTTGATTGTATCCTGAATATCCATCTAACAAAGAAAGTCTAGATGATCCAACTACCCGTTGCAGAATGTGGTCCATTTTTGGTAGTGGATAACTGTCTTTTAAGGATACTTTGTTCAGATTTTGAAATTCAATGCACAATCTAATTTCTTTTGTCTTCTTTCTCACAGGTACTAGATTAGACATCCAGTCTGAGAAATGAATAGGAACAATTATTCCAGCAGTGAATAATTTGTTTACTTCCTTTTGAATAGAAGGAAACAATTTGGGATTCATCCTTCTAAGCTTTTGGCGAAATGGTTTTGATTTGGCTTCAAAGGAATAGTGTGCTGAATAATGCTTTTATCATAGAATTTCAAATCCGAATATTCCCAAGAAAAAACATCTAAAAATTGAGACACAAGTAATCCATACAGAGCTTTAATTTCCAGACTCAAGGATTTTGAAATTTACTGCATCTTTGGCTTTTCTGAAGTGACAAGATTTATATCTTCCACACCCACCTCTGTTGGTGACATAGTAGCTGGCTTCCTTGCAACATCATCTTGGTCAAAAATTTCTTCCAAAGGTACCAAACCTCTTGGAATAGAATTATCCTTAAGTTGTAGTACTTGCATCTCTGTAGCATGAATTTATTGGTCATCTATTTGGGCATTAATGAAATTTTTTTATGTCTGCAAGAAGTTATTGATTTTATCATCATTTTGAAACACTTGCAAATATTTAACATTGTTAGGGACAGAAGCGCGATTTTTGACATTTATTTCATATTCTTTGTTTGGATACAAAAGGATTTTTAACATACTAGCAGAAGTGGCCAGAGAATCAGCAATAACATTGTTGTTTCTAGGAATTAATGATAGAGTATATTCAGGAAATGTTTTAAGGATATCTAGGACTGCATTTCAGTAAGCTCTCATTCTGGGATGTTTGGCTTGGTATTTTCCTTTGACTCACTTGATAATTAACTCAGAGTCACCATATACAGAAATTTTCTTTGCACCAAGTTTTTTCAAAATTTTTAGGCCAACAATTAAGGCTTCATATTCAACTTCATTATTTGTGTAGTCAAATGCTAGTTTATAGGAAGACATTCTAACATTTGGAGGGATATCCAATGATTGATTAATTGGGCCTTGAATCCATATTCCAATGAGAGAACCTTCTTTGCCCATGGCTCCATCAAAATTCATAGTCCAAAGACTATTTTCTTCATCTGGAAGGTGTAAATCAGATGGCTGATTTTTGTTTTCTGTTTGAGATACCTCTACTGTATCCAAAATTTCTGTTTTTTCTACTATTTTCTTATTTTCTCCTTGAGGATATGTCTTCAATTCCAAACTGTTTGGCACTATTTTACAAAATTTTGTCTTTGCCAATTCTAAAACAAAATTTGAATATGTTGAATTTTCTAATTTTTCTTCAATCAAAAACTTTGAAGATGCTGAGCATTCTTCATTGAATAAAATAAAGGATTCTTGGTTTGTATGCACATCATGAATGGGACGATTTTTAGGCCTTTATCTGGTACTGATCATATAATTAATCTTAATTTCTCTATAAATTTTCTTGAGTTGTTCAAAGATAGGAATTGTTGCATATGAAAAGTCAAGCTATAAAATTCCTCTAACCTTTTCTCCCCATGATCTAGAAAGTAGCATTCCATACCTAGGTGGGATGTCAGCCACACCAACATCCATAAGGACATTCTTGGATGGAATTTGTTCTAATGAGACCACTAAATCCTTGATAAGACCAAGACATTTCACCCTCCCTCAATCAAATGAATAGAGATCATGATAAGGTCTTCTGATGTCTAGTCCTAATTTGTCCATAATGGCTTTAGGAATGAGGTTGTGGGATGCTCCACAGTCAAACATTGCATTATGAAGAGTGAAGTCATGGATCTTGAGACTTAAGTAAAAGGGAGGGACTTCACTATCTTCTGATTTTCCATCAATAGCAGGACCAAAAAGAAGCTAAGGATGACCATCACTCAAGTTAACCATATCAGATGTTTGATCAAATCTAAGCAACTTAGTAACTTGAAAATTATACTGATCATTCTTCATTATCTTAGTCAGAGGAATAGAAACCTTTAGTTTTAAAATTTCATTTTTTAGGGAAAAATGGGCAGGATGTTTATCTACCTCTTTTAGTGTTGTGTATTTCTTTTCAGAAAGTTATTTGGATGAAGAATATTTATTCTGTCCTTGTTCTTGAACTTCTTGATATTTTCTTTGATTAATGGTGGATGCTTCATTAACTTTAGGAGAAGTAGAAGCAACATGTGATTTTTCTTTGCTTCTGTTTGGTGCAACAACTTCTTTTTGCTGAGTATTGGTTTGAGAGTTCTGCTTCTTTTGATTGGCAACTAGAGGAACATTTCTACTCCTCAAACCATACTGACTTTGAAATTGGGTGAGGGAATTTTGATATCCTCTTTGATAATATTCAGTACACATTAATTCTTCATTTGACATGGCATATTGTTAGTCTTCTGATGTACAAATTTCCACAGAATATTGATCTTATTCAATGAGGAAGAAAGGTTGCTGATTTTTCTCAAATAAATGGTTTTCCCCATAAATTTCTTCTTCATCATCTTCATCAGAGCCTTCAGTATAATTTTGCTGGAATGGTGTCTGAACTTGCTATTGATTTTGTGGATCCGACCCCTCTATTCCCTTTGTTTAATCCTGTATTGGGGTTGCTGATTTTGACCCTTGAAATTGGTATTTCTTATAGAAGGTTGAACTTGTCTATCAACATTGGACATTTTATCCATCATTTTATCCATGGCTTTAATCAAAGTATCAATTTTTCCTTCTGATGAAGTGGATGTTTCTTCTTTTATTGTGACTTTTTTATCTGTTTTTACTTTAGATATTTTAATAATAATATTGGCCTCTACACTCACTGCATTTCTTTGAATTTCTTCCAAATTTGATCGGTTTCTCTCCCTCAGCTAATAGGCCATGTCAGGGTCAAAAAAATCAGGATAATGGAGTAAAGCAAGACCTAGGGGTAGCTTAATATTATCAGGGGTTGAATGATATATATTATTAAATCTAGCTGTGAATTCTTCGACAGATTCATTTGTATTCCTTTTTAGTGCATTATATTCAGCTAGGAATTGCAGTGGATTTTTCTTCTCTTCCCATTTTTCCATGAATAAATCAATTAGATTTTGTGAGGTACCAATTGTACCAGCTCCAAGAGAGAGAAACCATTTCTTTACTTCTCCAGAAAAACTTTGAGCAATTATATGCATCTTAGCATCATCATTGTCTACTTCTTCAAGATCTATAAAATCAATTACTTTAGCCACATGCTGATAGGTTGTGATTTCTGATGTTCCATCAAAGAGAGGCATCCTTTGACCATAATTTTGAGTTAAAGTAGTAAGATGACCTGGTATAATCAGTGGAGAAAGTCTGGCCATGGTTAATGGCGAAGGTGGTGGAGGTGTGAATTGTGATGTGGATTGAAGAAAAGTTTGTAAAGGTAAATATGGAATGAAAGGAGGAACATATGGTGTAGCTATATGAGATGGTGAGGTAAAAGAAGTACCAAAAGCCTATTGCTGATATTGAAAATAGGCCTCTTTAGAGGTTTCTTGAAATTCATCTACTTAACCTTTAAGTTTATAGAAATTGGACCAAACTCCAGTATCAGTTTTAGACTCAAAGGTTTCAGAAAATGGTGTAAAAGACTCAAAATCAAAAGGGTCAAAAGTAGCTTTTGAGAGGAAAGTTTTGGACTTGGTTGGCCCAAGTTTCAGACTTGGTTGGAAATTTTCAGACTTGGTTCTAATTAAATATTTTTCAGATTGTGGAGAGAAAGCCAAATCTTCCGAGACAAACCTCATAGGTAGGGAATTTGATTTAATCAGTGAAGGAAAAAATCTTCCTCACTGTTGAGACTTAGTCTTCTGTTTTCTCAAAATACTTTAAGTATTGTATACTAGTGGTGATGGATTAGGGTTAGGGTTTGACTTGGTATATGTTTTGGGAGCCATCTTAAGATCTGAATTATATGTTTTGGCTCAGCTTTTGACTTCAACCTATTCAGAAAATCTTTCCCGGGGAATATTTATCAACCGTTTCTCGGAAACGACACTAGAAATGTTATCACTCTCCCCAAATTCCTATGTTGAAAATATGAGTGAAGAAAGGTAACCACAAACCAATTTTTAGCTAGGTAGCTAGCCCTACCTAACCAGAGAGGGCTCTCTGTGTGTCACTTTTTAAATATTCAATTTTAGGCTGAGTACCAAATTTTAGGCTAGATATGAGTTAATATGTTTTGAAATTTGTTTAATAATTTGTTTGCTAGATAAAAATAATGATTAGTGAAACTAAAGATAATTTCAAATACTAAATTGCAGAGAACAAAGTGAGGAAAGATAGGCAAACTATTTGAGCATAATTAAGTTGTAATTTGTGTATAATGGAAGAAAAAGACATGGGTCTGAATGAGCATTTTACTGAATTCATTCACCCGAAGAAAAGACAAATTTGTATAACTCTTAATAAACAAAACATATAGATGATATCTGTTTATAAAATGATAATATTTTTACATAGAAAATGAAATGGAAATGAAATAATAGAGAGAAAGTATAGCGCTCAAAAGAAATACCACATGAATCTCACAATATTGCTGCAGCTCCTTTGATTTCATTAAAAATAGGTCCACAGTAATACACAGAGTCTCAAAAACTCGATTATCCAACAATAATACTTCGTACAATGAAGTATTTATAGGAAAAAAAATTACAATAGTTTACATTAAAGGCTATCATAACAGATAGCACATTATTTTCCAACTAAATTATAACTACATCATGGAAATAAAGTCAATTTCACCGTGCTGGTGCTGTTCTAACTGAAAATAGTTGCTGAAGGAGATAATTATGGGCTGCGCTAGCTGTCTATCTGATTGTTGATTTGGCAGAGTTTGAATTTTCTTCTTTTACTAATTACTCCTGAATTTCACACAGTTTTTCCTAGTGCTCTTCATCTGGATGAGTAATTTCATTACCTTATGGTAAAATTCATATGCTTCAGCGTATTTAGCAAAAGTGTTCCTCACCACAAAGAAATGTTTGATCTCATACTGAATTTAAATGTCAATGCTTAATTTTCCCAACATTTCCCTTCTTGTCAATGTGCCTTCTATATTTGAGAAATTGGTAGTATCTATGGAAATTTACTTCAATATTCTCCAATAATCCTCTTTGGTCATCAACTCATCATTAATCACAAGCAGAGAAGGCAATCCTTTCTATGTCAGAGGCTCTATTCTGCTGAAAAATATCTGAACTGTAATGTCTAGACTGTGACACTTCTCCTCAAGCTGAAGAATCAAATTCTTCTTTGTGAGCACCTTCTTTACTTCCAGGATTGTTTATGTTATGTCATCTATGCCCAAGTCATCCAGCTCATACCTATTCTTTTCATTCATAAACTTAATTATGTTGTTTGCTATAGAAGGCTTGTCCCCCAGCTGTGCTTTGATTGTTGTAATGGCCTCATTTACTTTCTATATCAACTCCTTTTTCTCATATATAATACGTATACTTGGCCAAATATCATTAAGAGATTCCATGGTGTCTGCCGAAATTATCTCTTTTACTTGGCCTAGAGTATTTCAAATGGATGATCCTTTTTTCTCTTTTTGCAACCTCTCAATTAACTTTTTGGCTCTATGTGCTTCAGCTGCATGTGAATTTTTAGCATTAGATTTCTGAAATTGCAATAATTTTACCTGACCCTATAATTTCTTTATCTCCTCTTCTTGAATGGACATATTTTTAATTGCTTTGGTGAGCTGCTCAGCTCCATCTACAATACTTGCTATAGAAGGTGTGGCTATAGGGATGACTGCAAGGGGCACTGCTTCTAAAGGAACTTTAGATACTTTTGTTGCTACTTCCTTTTCCTTTATCATTTTTTCTAACTCTGATTCCATCTGATTTATTTTAGCATTCTTCTCCATCATCAATTTCATCATTTATGTCTTCTTAGATTCAGTCTCTTCAATATATTTTTCCAGAGGATTTTCTGTAGCTGGAATCTTCAATTGTTTCCTCAATGCTGCTATGTCAAAATTTTTCTTTTTGATGATTTATTCTATTGCATTGACATTGGAAGGATCATATCCAATTTTAATCACCACATATTCTAGATTTTAGATTCTTGTGTTCTTTGTAAATGAATACACCTTCTCCATTTTTAGTTGTGATTATACATTAGCCAATGAAACGTGCAATTTTGACAAACTTAAAGTAGTGTTAGTGAGAGTTGATGAAATCATATCACCAGTTTTCTTGTGTAAATCCATTTGATCTATTGGATGCAACTCTTTTGTATCAAAATCAAATGTAGTCTTTTTGTATTCTGCTTCTGATTTTGGCTGTGGAATTTGTGCTTGAAGAAAAGAAAAGAACATTTTTCCCTTTTCTAAATCAAAATATGAGAGAAACCTGCTCTGAGAGCTGAGAGTTTTCTTTCAAAATTGATTGTATGTAATTGTTTTTAAAATTTCATTCTTCAACTTTATCTCTTTGAAGGTGTCAAAGACAATCTTCTCCTTCTCCCCTGTAGCAACTGTACTAGTCTGAATGGATTTTTGCTGATCTTGAGAAGCTGATGATTGTTGATCTTTATAAACTACTGAAGTAGTAGGAGTAGTAGAAGTACTTTGATCACCTACCTGTGTGGAAGGAGGTGTCTCTTCAGTAATAATAATTACTTATTTCTTTGATTCCTTCCTAGGATTGACCGTTGGATTAAGCTTTTTCTTCTTCCTGCAACGAATTTTAAACTCTTTGTTGGATGAATCGGGCATTGGAGATGATTGATCTTCTCTAACTATTTTCCATGCTCTTTCCTATGCAACAAGAGTCTGTAATGCTAATGTAGATAATGTTTTTTCTTCAGCCTTCTGTAAAGTACCTTCAGTCCATTCATGCTGATTCATATAATTTTCAAATTTTGGTATAAGTGTATGGAAATAAGGTGTATATTTTTTTTCTACCCTTAGTTTAGAAATGACATAAACTTGATCATAAGACCAAGTGAAACTGAGATTAAACTACATCTCCTTAAATAATTTATCTGCTTCCTCCCTTGCTGTCCTGTTGTTACAGATAAAAGGTCCTATCTGTGTTTTGATTTTACATTGTGATTTTTTTTTAGCAGATACAAAATGCACTTCATCAAAATTAATCATTTTTCTAATGTACTCTAATGCAAAAATCCTCATGGGGAGGAATTTTGGCAACTTGTAAGGGGGAATCTCACATCCATAAACTCTGAGTTTTGTATAATTTTGATAAAGATACCAATCCCTTATTCTAGATTGATTTGACAACTGCAATACCTTTCTAATTTCTTCACTGATCCTGCGCTCTGTACTGCTGTTCAATAAACTGAGTGCTAGATGAAGAAACAATTCTACAAATTGTTTATATGAATACTCTTTTTTTTCTTTCATCACTAATGAAGTCCAGAAAATGATTGACCATTGATTGCCTTCATCCAATTTCTGTAAGGAAAAGTTAATTTTTTCTCTCTGAGAATATAAGAACAAGTAAACTAACACAAAGGCATAATTGAAGACCTCTTCAATTGGAAATTTAACCAATTGCTCATGGATGGAATCTGCAATGAATTGAATGAAGTTTAAAATGATAAGAGGGTTTGGAATCTGTGGAGAAAATGGACATGAATCCTATTATGGCTTTATCTACCCATTGGTCTGAATAATAACCATGGAGGTAGGAAATGACTGTGATGATTTGTTTGGATCTTTTAGGGAAAATGGATGATGGAAATGTAGGGTTTTTATTGGGTAATGGATCATTTTCACTCATAAATAGCTCAAGAGTTTGAGCTCTCTTTGAAAAATCTAACTTCTGATATATTTCAATCAAGGCTTCTTGGGAAAATGGTGTGGTATTCTCTATGGTTGGGGCTTGCATAATTTGTTCAATGGTTTGGGCAGTGATGGTCATTAAAATATCTCATTTAGGAGCTATAATAGCTCTCTGATTGGGCATATACCAAGCTTGGCATCTTCTAACAAATTCTAGAGCACCATGGGTGTGAGGAAAGATAAAATGTGGAAGGTTAGAATCCCATAGTCCTATATCATCGGATTTATCTAAGAATTTATCCTCGAATCACCAATATAATTCAAATATCTCAAGGTCACAAAGGGTTTCATGGATTTATGGTATTTTCTGCTAATGGTATGTGATGAAAGTAAATTGGAGGGTGTAATAACAGACTTACTTGTTCTTCTGGTCCTTTGTTCTTTGGAGGCATGATTGGTTCCATTGAAATAGCGAAAACAAGGATTTATGATGGAGAAGTAGAGGTCGAGACTGAGGAAAAGCTCTGCAGATTAGAAGAAAATCAAAAACTTCAAGGAGGGCTTTAAATAGTAATAGGGTTGATCTTTGGAGTTCTGGTCAATAATTGTGAATCCATAATCTATGCAGAGCAGAGAAAATAACAGAATAAAAGTTTCAAAACAGGTTTTTAGTGGTGAATTTATGGACAATTGATTTGATTCCCATTTGAAAAGGGTGTGAGTACATTAGCCTAATGGTTAGGATTGAATTAATTGGCTAACGGTTATGGAAGAGCGGGAATTAATTTGATTGGACAGTCCACATTCCATGTTGGCATGACATAATTGGCGGTGAAGTAGTGGTTTGATACAATGGATAAGTGGGATTTCGGGGGGGGGGGGTGCGAAATCACCTAATAATGACACGTAGCAGTGGGGTTGGGTTTTGAAACCACCCTTTTCAGACCCCCACCCCGACGTTAAGTTTCAGACGATGAAGTGGGGTCGAAGTCGCATGTGGGCTGTCGGATTTGATCGAGTCATGATGGATTATCGATGAGGTGTGGGGTAGTTAATGTACATTGGAGTTTTAAGAAATGGTGGGGTGGGGGTATTATGAATGAGATGTAACATAGATAATTGATGGGTTAGGGAATGAAACGTATCAAATGGGTAGAGGGAGATAATGCATAGGATTAAATCCTATGGTTTCGAGAATGATTTTTCGAAATATTAAATATAAAACATTGATAAGCATTCAATTTCGAAAATAAATTTCTCTTGTAGAGATCTTCATTTCTCTCGATTTCAGTAACAAAATATGGAATTATTATGACATACAGAGTTTAATTTGAACTGTGAAAAATTATTAGCTCCTTCAACTAGAACTTTATGAATGAAATGGATGTTTCATTGCCTTATTTTTTAGTGAGAAACTAAAGATTTTTCATGGGGAAGTTTTGACCGTAGACCTGACCTATATGAGATGGAGTGACATGAATTTAGAATTCTAAATGGAGATGAAATAATGTGAAGGAGCAACATATCATGATAGGACTTGTTCAATGACCAAAATTATTTCTGAAGACTAACTAAAAAAGAAAAAAAAAATTGAATAATGACCTGATGGAAAACTCTCAAAAGAGCTATATTTGATCACTGAAAACTGACTCTAACACTTGGAAGCCTATTTGGCTTTCCTCTAGCTATCAGTCATGACCGTGAAGTTTTGGCTCAACCCTCTACTAAGGGAAGGTACTAAATTATAATTACCCTAATTTTTCATGTGTTTTTGTTCTTTTGTTGAGCTTTCATACTTTATTTTCTTTGGGGTTATAGGTATGACCTAAATTTCTATGTGGTTGCAAAATTCTTCAGAAGGATTTAATTGCTTCATATTCTCACGAACCCACTCAAGGATTGCATCACCTGGTTTGGGATGCACTGGTTACAAGTTATCTTTGAATACTTCTTACCTTCTGCCAGGATTGGTCTAAGGTTTAGTTTTAAGAACTTAAAATAGATTTTTTTTAAATTAAAAACTCATTGTAATAACACTGGACTCTAGAACTTAAAATTTTCATTACAAGGTTAAGAACAGAAATATTATTGTGTATATTTTATGCTTGTTTCATTTTTTCTTGACCCTTCAACACCGAACAAGAACTTCGAGAACCATTTTCTTGGCCTTTGTTAACCCAACTAAGGTAAGGAATAAAACTGTGAAGCCATATGTAACATGTTTTTATTCATATTTAGGATAACATTTCCCTATCAATATTTATTATATCCATTCATATTTCTTCAATGCTCTGTCAATTTTTTTAAATCACCTCCGCACAAGGAGTTATATGCTAAAACTACCAGTTTCCCTCTGCTTCAGGTTAATTTCTCTTCTTTAGAGGTTATCATTAAAGAAATTTTTTGTCCCAGCTTACCACAACCCTAAGGTTTCCTAAATTCTATTAGAATTCTTTTCTTATTTTTACATATGTATTTATTTATTTCCTACAGGACCGCAAAGACATTGTTTTCTCACATTATCTTTCCACATCTATTTTAAAATGGAATAACATACATAGTTGCACACAAAATAATTTTTGTAATAGAAGAGAGTATCTAAACAAAAATACTACTACAATTTCTTTTCATGTGATAAATTAAAAAACACACATAATTGTCTATTATGTTGTCTATCCAAGGATTTACAGGAGAGACCACACCACCCTACCAATGAGAGTTGGAAATGACGTCCAAATTCTCCCCCCCAGCTACTCATTTCCATAAAAGTTATTGTTAGACAATATATTTTCAAGTTTATTTCACTGGCCTCAAGACCACACCGCCCAACCTATATTTTTTCAAAGAAAATCTGAATTTGGATATTCCAATGGCCCAGGTCCAGCTCCAGAATCCTCCTCCAGCAGCGTCTTGCCTACCTGTACATTTTCCTGCTAAGGTTTTTATTTTCCTCTATCCTTTGATGGATCTAGTCTTTTCCAAGAACCTATCATTGGCGTCCTCCCTCCCATTGAGATGTTTTAATCTTCAGGGAAAGAAAAGGAAATATAAGTTTCCTTAACTATCTAGTAATTAAGATAACTTACTAGGGCATCATCTGTAAATTATAGGACTCAAAATAATTTCTTTTAACAACTAATTTGTTTTTTTAGAAATAAAACAACTTATACAATATCCTTACTTAACTATATAAGTTACCAGGTCCCTTGCAGTAAAAATAAATAGTAAATATTTACAACACCTGGGGGTGTCACATTTCTTCTATGCTCGGTAATCCAGGTGAAAGGGTTTCTTCTTTAGTTCCAAAAAAAAACATTGTGTGTGAGATGAAGATAGAGTTCCTGAAGTGGAAGGTTCGACAACTTAAATTACCTCAGGTTGCAAGAATATCTAAATCTAAAAATTCAGGTTATAATGACTCAAAAAATTAAGGTTGAGAAGCTTCAACTGCTTCGAACTCACTAGTTTCCAAAGAAGTAACTTCAGGTTTGATACTAATGGAAGTGACGTTTATGGTTGATTAATATTAGATGTGGTTCCAGAAGGGGTAGCTTTCGATGCACTAGGTTTGATAGTTTGCATTTTCTTATTCTTACGATGACTAGGTGTTGCCTCTAGAGGTAAAGGAGGAAATATTTTCATTCTACGTGAATGATGGGGGTGTTCTTCCATGGTAAATTAACTAATTTTAGAAAAATAAAGACAAAAATAAAACATAAAGGTGTAGCTAGGAAAAAGGGTTTACCAAGTCACTATGAAGTGTAATATACCATTTTCGATACATGCAGGAAATATCCATGAATTCTATGTTTGGTGTATCAAAGGTAACAAGGCGAACGACTCAGTTACCTATGGAAGGATTGGAACCTAGTGGGGACTTCCAAAATATACCGGAAGGTACGTGGAAGCGTAGTCCGTAGTAGTGTTGTCTAATGCGTAACCATATGATGAGGGAGTTCCAATATACTCAGATGTACATATAGTTCCATCATATATACTAGAAGATACGTAAAAGAATGTGCCGATATAATTTGATGTACATGGAAAATCAACCATCCCCAGGATGTAACATTGACAAGTAACAATGAAAAGTAACAGTGAAAAGTAACAATATCTGCTACGTTTAATGATGTTGGAACATGTATTATAACCTATACCACTATATATTTCGTTAATGTTACAAATTATCCTTAGTTTAATTGAATAAATTTTAAAGTCGATCTTGATTAAAGTTTTAGTTTGAAGGCTTGCGAAATAAATTCATATGAACTTCCTATAATGCAACTAGCATGATTAAAATAATTTTTTTTTATTCAATGAAGATATATTTAAGGTAAGGAAGTAGTTTCAAACATTGATGCAACAAAAAATAACTTCCTAACTAAGAACTTCAAATGTGTAATATTCCAAACCTGGAACAGCTAGCAAGGCATGAATGGAAAACACATTTTCCAGTAATGTCCGCTACAGGAATTGAAACTAGGACCTGGATCCCTTAGATCAATATATCTAAGTCCTAAATCCAAGATATGGCTCCAAATAAATCCTTCTAAGTGGGTTAAACATAAATCCCACACTTAGATGTCCTCAGAAATTTCCCGATGAGGGACTGCAACGAATCTTAAGAAAGAGATGGAATGACAACATTATTTTATAGCTGTGAACACATGAAGATATGTATAGCCAAAAAATATCTGATATAGCAGCAAATGTATACAATATGTGGAGGAATCAATCACTCAAGCTAGACAATGGAAGCCTCAATGAAACATGTACAAGACAATGAAGCAATACTGCTATGCAAAATGTCATATGACTAAAATAACACAGTTTATAGGAGACACTGCAACAAAATACATGATAAAATAATGATATACCAATATTAGCTCAAATAAATGAGGGGGAGCAAGCTCTCAACCCCTGAAAACACTAATACAATAATAATACACAATCCTTGGAAGGATTAGCTACAATATAGATAAAAATAGCAATTTTGCAGAAATGCCGGAGTTGCTGGGAAGCAGCTGCAACTCAGAAAATAGAAATGGATGAAGATAGTTGAATATGTTGCATATGGTGTATATATATCATCCAATGGATCTCTTAGGAGAAAGGCTGATCCAATCCCTGAAGATCTCTCCCTCCAAACTAGTGGTACAATCCCCCACTGTAGGTGCACTCTAAAATAACGCAGTCAAGGCACTAGACTGCGTTGTAGGAGATAGAGAATACTTGGCCTAGTGCCAAAGATATGCAATTAGCTCAGAAACCTCCTTCATTGACCTCCTGGAGAAATAGGAACTCCCTCCTCAGAAATATAAGCCAAGGAAAGGTGTTGTGGAACCCTCCACTGCAACACCCAACAACACTACGTTATACTTCAGTAGAAATAACGCAGTGACTGAATAGTGGATTTGGCCTTGAGCCAAGATGTGGAGAAAATGCAGTGCAATCCTTCAAGAGGCCTCTCAATAAGGAGAGGAAATCCTAGACAGGAATCCCTCATGCTAAGTAGCACTGCAACTCAGCTAAACAACCGGGACTGCAAATATGTCTAAGCAGACAAATGATAAAATGCTCCAAGATGTCTCACTATAGCTCCCTCTTCCTCATTTTATGCAAGTGAATGCCTCTTTGCCATGGACCCCACACATTAGGGCTTCTTCCACATGGAATATTCCTCCCTCTCAAACTGCGCTGTCTTCTCATGCAAGCTACACCTCTTAGGCAGCGCTGTTGACTTGGTCAAACTTGACCTTGTCCTCATGCAATTGCCCTTTTTCACACTGGAAGGTGCAAAATTAAGCTGCTCCATTGATAATTTTCACATTATGAAGGATATTATTCCTACTCATGGGCCTTTTACCCATTTTATTCATCTCCTATATGACATAAACAAAAATTAATATTCCAATTTGCTGCTTGCAAATTTTGGAATATTACAGTCCTCCCCTCTCAAAGATTGCTTGTCCTCAAGCAAGTGCAAGGATAGACTAAGTTATATTCTCCTCTCCCTGTATCATCCCTGTATGATGATCTCCTCCAAGGAAAGTGATGCTATCTCATCAATCAAATCTCCACATTTCTCCTGCTCAGCATGCAAGTCAGCTATTAAGCCATCATCATGTAAAAGTGAAATACTCAAGAGGGTAGAAAAGTGATGTCTAGAGGTCCCCTTGAATAATGGGATTTGAAATAAAATGGGAACTATCTTTCCCATATGGATCCTCCATCTCCAAGCTATGAGCCATGCAAAATGAGTCTCCTTCCAAGTAGGCAACTCCTGAAAGCTGTCATCCACCTTTGGCTCCGGCAAAGAAGGTGGGCTGAAATTCTGCACATGGTAGACAATGTAGCCTACCCCACGTTGTCCATCTCTCCACTTATGATAAGTGTAGAGAAAGTGCTGATCCTGGGCTGAAAAATACTTGCCTTCAAGTGGCAATATGAAGACTAGATCTCCAAGGATCTCTCCTCCAATGCTGCAAATCATGTTGGCCCGAGTATCTCCATATATGATGAGTTGGAAGTCATCAACATATGGCATCATATCCATCATATGGCTCACTTCATAAGGAAACAAGTGCGCTGATATAGTGGCCATATCATCTCCCATGTTCCCCTTAGAACATGTAATGCAAAAAGTGTGAGGAATTTCTCCCTCAAAGGACACATTCACCCAATGTGTCTCTCTCCCAAGCATGCTCCTCATAAAGATAGCAACAATAGAACCTTAGGGAGAAAAAATGAGAATCATGCTTACTGCCATGTGTAACAAATGTGAAGGAAAATGGTCCCTCAAGTGCAACTAGTGCAGCTTGACTCTCCACTGCAATAGAGACTAATAAAAAGAGTGGCCTCTCAACCACTTTCCTGCTGCTCCAATCTCCTCATAAGTATGGAGGAAGTGAATAATGTAGGGTGTACAATGCACATGTCCTCCATAATATCTATCTCCAAGTCCTCCTCTGGAAGGCCCATCAATCATGCTTATGGTCTTAACTAGACCATAAATCTCTAAAGAAAGAATGTTCCTCCTTGGAGCAACATCCTGCACATGTATGGTTAAGGGACATACATCATATAAATAATTATGAAAATAACCATCACCCTTACCATATGTTCTTCTCATACAAGTGGAGTGGCTCATAAGTGAGTCTCCTCTCATCTTCAAAGAGAAAAGAGGTGGCTGTGCTAACTCTCTCAAAGAGTCATGTCTCTCCTCCATCTCCATCTGGTCCATGCATCTCCTCATATGCTGATATATTTCCTCCTCAAAGCCCATCCAAAAATACCCCTCCATGATGGTGTGGTAGGCTCTCATAGAACAAGTGGGGCTGAAAAGGAAATCCTCTCGCGATGCTTGTAGGAACTTCTCCTTGAGCTTGGAAGCTCTAGGAAAGAAGATCCTAACATGATAGTAGATGAACCCATCTATGACTGAATATTCCTCCTCATGCAGCTGGCCATCCAATATCATACAAGTAAAAATATCCTTGGAATACTCCACCAACAGCTGGGAGTTCCAATATGGATCTATCCTCCATAGTGACATCATTGATGGTCTCTCATGAAGATCACTTGTCATATGGTCATCCTCCTCTTTGACATATCCCATGCCAAAGATGCAAGTTGGAAGGCTGCTATCCTTCCCCTGATGCTTCTACCACAACGCAGAACCTGAAATGGAAGTGGGTACTGATGATGTTAAGAGAATGCTCTCTCTCTCATTGAGTATACCCCAGACTCCCAACGTTGTATCAAGCTCTCCCAAGGTTTCCACACTCCTAGAATCAATGAGTGGTGCCCCAACATGTGAAGCATCCATCCTCCTCTGCTGGTTCAGTGGTCTCCCCAGAAAAATGTCTCCATGCAATGAGACATCCTCAACAAGAGATGACTGAATATATGAATGGAGAAAACTCTCCATGCGTCCACTGCATAATCCAATCACCTTCTTAGGTGCATCAACCTCCAGAAATGGATAGGGATGTGTACTCCTCATCTCAGGATGTTGGGTCTTCTCCCTACCTCCTCCTTGTGTCTCCATGGTTCCACACCTCCTCAACAATGGCACATGTAGAACATGAGTTGTGCCTTGATCTCCACACATGAGATCCTGGGGACTTCCTTGCAAAGATGCAAGCATCCCTCTGCTTGGAGCAAGAGCTCCTCCTTCCTTTGCATGAGGTGCTAGGTCAACTTCAGATCTAATAGCATTGTTGCCCTCAATCTCTGCAACATGAGTGAAAAACTTCCCAATGATTGGATCCCTTTTTGAAAAAGAGATCTCCATGCTCCTTTGCTCAAAGGTGTGAGATGAAAACCTTCCTTCCAGAAAAGTATGGTGCAAGTTTTCATGCAAGGTTTTTATTTGAGTTTTCTGATTTACCTCCACCATGGGCGTCTCATGATTCTTTTCATCAAATATTTTCACTAATGCCTTAGTGAAATTTGCATAAGATGCAATGTTTACATTTCTCAAAGAAAAAGGTTCAAAAATCCACTAGGCATAAGCCTTACCTCTCAAATGCAGCACTGCAACTTTGATGGCTTCATCTTCAAGGATGTGGTGCTATTGCAAGAAGGTATCTAACTCCTCCACCCAAGCTTTGGCTGAATATACAGGTGAACCCTCAAAGGTAGATAGATGAAATCTATCCTACTGCTTTCTTCCATCCACATTTATCTTGCAAAACTCTAAAAAACTGAGATGATCTCGGAATTTATGAGTTTTAAACTCATACTCTTTCAAGAAATTACTAAGGGGTTCCCTCCTAGCAACCTCTTCTTCTCTTTCCATCTCTCTCCCGACAATCCTGGGCATGTGACTGCGCTATACAAGATGGTGTGTAGCTGCTTGCTCACACTCCTCATGTGCAAATCTAGAGTTTGCCTTTTGTACAATCCCTCTTGGAGATTATTTACACATATCCCTCCGGATCTCCTTGAAATATTCATGAATTATATGTACAGATTTAGGAAGAAGCTTGGTAAGCTTATCCCCTTTTTATTTTTCTTCTCCAAAAGATGGAGTCTTTATCCTAATTATTTCTTTGTCTCCTTCTCGATGAGAATAGGAAGTGCAGGGTTCTTCCTCTTCTTTCTGCTTAGCCTCCTAGGGGAGGTTCTTCATGGATATGAAATATGATGAGATAAAACTCATCCTCTTCAATCTTCTGATCTCTTGGGGTTAGACTCACAGGCTGAGCCAAGACTATGCTCTGTTACCATTGTAATATTCCAAATCTAGAACAACTAACAAGGCATGACTAGAAAATGCATTTTCCAGTAATGGTTGCTACAGGAATTGAAACCAGGACCTGGATCCCTTATATCAATATATATAATTCCTAAATACAAGAAATGTCTCCAAATAAATCCTTCTAAGTGGGTTAAACAGATCTCCCACACTTAGATGTCCTCAGAAATTGCCCGATGAGGGACTGCAACAAATATTAAGCAAGAGATGGAATGACAACGTTATTTTATAGCTGTGAACACATGAAGATATGTATAGAAAAAAAATATTTGATATAGCAGCAAATGTATAAAATATGTGGAGGAATCAATCACTCCAGCTAGGCAGTGGAAGCCTCAATGAAACATGTACAAGACAATGAAGCAATACTGCTATGTAGAATGTCATATGACTAAAATAACGCAGTTTATAGGAGACACTACAACAAAATACATGATAACATAATGATATACCAATATCAGCTCAAAGAAATGAGGGGGACCAAGCTCTCAACCCTTGAAAACACTAATACAAAAATAATACACAATCCTTGGAAGGATTGGCTACAATATACATAAAAATGGCAATTCTGCAGAAATTTCAGAGTTGCTGGGCAGCAACTGCAACTCAGAAAATAGAAATGGATGAAGATAGATGAATATGCTACATATGGTGCATACATCTCATCCAATGGATCTCTAAGGAGTAAGGCTGATCCAATCCCTGAAGATCTCTCCCTCCAAACTAGTGGTACAATCCCCCACTGCAGGTGCACTCTAAAATAACGTAGTCAAGGCACTAAACTGTGCTGTAGGAGATAGAGAATACTTGGCCTGGTGCCAAAGATATGCAATCAGCTCAGAAACCTCCTTCACTGACCTCTCGGAGAAATAGGAACTCCCTCCTCAGAAAGATAATCCAAGGAAAGGTGTTGTGGAACCCTCCAGTGCAACACCCAACAACACTACATTATACTTCAGCAGAAATAACGAAGTGAATGAATAGTGGCTTTGGCCTTGAGCCAATATGTGAAGAAAATTAAGTGCAATCCTTCAAGATGCCTCTCAATAAGGAGAGGAAATCCTAAACATGAATCCCTTGTGCTAAGCAACACTGCAACTCAGCTGAACAACCGAGACTGCAAATATGTCTAAGTAGACAAATGATAAAATGCTCCAAGATGTCTCACTATAGCTATCTCTTCCTCCTTTTATGCAAGTGCATGCCTCTTTGCCCTGGACGCCACACATTAGGGTTTCTTCCACATGGAATATTCCTCCCTCTCAAACTGCGTTGTTTTCTCATGCAAGCTACACCTCTTAGGTAGCGCTGTTGACTTGGTCAAACTTGACCTTGTCCTCATGCAATTGCCCCTTTTCACATTGGAAGGTGCAAAATTAAGCTGCTCCATTGACACTTTTCACATTATGAAGGATTTTATTCATACTCATGGGAATTTTACCCATTTTATTCATCTCCTAGATGACATAAGAAAAAAATAATATTCCAATTTGTTGCTTGCAAATTTTGGAATATTACAACCCTCCCCTCTCAAAGATTGCTTGTCCTCAAGAAAGTGCAAGGATAGACTGAGTTCTCTTCTCCTCTCCTTGCAGCATCCCTCTATGATGATCTCCTCCAAGGAAAGTGATGTTATCTCATCAATAAAATCTCCACATTGCTCCTCCTTAGCATGCAAGTCAACTATTAAGCCATCATCATGTAAAAGTGAAATACTCAAGAGGATAGAAAAGTGATGTCTAGAGGTCACCTTGAAGAATGGGACCTGAAATAAAATGGGAAATATCTTTCCCATATGGATCCTCCATCTCCAAGCTATAAGCCATGCAAAATGAGTCACCTTCCAACTAGTTAACTCCTGAAAGTTGTCATCCACCTTTGGCTTTGGCAAAGAATGTGGGCTGAAATTATGCACATGGTAGACAATGTAGCCTACCCCACGCTGTCCATCTCTCCACTTATATAAGTGTAGAGAAAGTGATAATCCCGGGCTGCAAAATAATTTCCCTAAGTGGCAAGATGAAGACTATATCTCCAAGGATCTCTCCTCCAACGCTGCAGATCATGCTAGCCCTAGTATCTCTATATATGATGAGTTGGAAGTCATCAACATATGGCATAATATCCATCATTTGGCTCATCTCATAAGGAAACAAGTGTGCTGATCTAGTGGACATATCATTTCCCATGTTCCCCTTAGAACATGTAGTGCAAAAAGTGTGAGGAATTTCTCCCTCAAAGGACACATTCACCCAATGTGTCTCTCTCCCAAGCATGCTCCTCATAAAAACAGCAACAATAGAACCTTAGGGAGAAAAAATGAGAATCATGCTTACTGCCATGTGTAACAAATGTGAAGGAAAATGGTCCCTCAAGTGCAACCAGCGCAGCTTGACTCTCCACTGCAATAGAGACTGATAAAAAGAGTGGTCTCTCAACCACTTGCCTGCTACTCCAATCTCCTCATAAGTATGGAGGAAGTGAATAATGCAGGGTGTACAATGCGCATGTCCTTCATAATATATATCTTCCCCAAGTCCTCCTAGGGAAGGCCCATAAATCATGCTTATGGACTTAACTAGACCATGAAGCTCTAAAGAAAGAATGCTCCTCCTTGGAGCAACATCCTGCACATGTATGGTTAAGGGACTTACATCATATAAATAATCATGAAAATAACCATCACCCTTACCATATGTTCTGCTCATACAAGTGGAGTGGCTCATAAGTGAGTCTCCTCTCATCTTCAAAGAGAAAAGAGGTGGTTGTGCTAACTCTCTCAAAGATTCATGTCTCTCCTCCATCTCCATCTGGTCCATGCATCTCCTCATATGCTGATATATTTCCTCCTCAAAGCCCATCCAAAAATACCCCTCCATGATGGTGTGGTATGCTCTCATAGAACAAGTGGGGCTGAAAAGGAAATCCTCTCGAGCTGCTTGTAGCAACTTCTCCTTGATCTTGGAAGCTCTAGGAAAGAATATCCTACCATGATAGTAGATGACCCCATCTCTGACTGAATATTCCTCCTCATGCAGCTGGCCATCCAATATCATACAAGAAAAAATATCCTTGGAATACTCCACCAACAGCTGGGAGTTCCAATATGGATCTATCCTCCATAGTGACAGCGCTGATGGTCTCTCATGCAGAGCACCTGTCATATGTTCATCCTCCTCTTTGACATCTCCCATGCCAAAGATGCAAGTTGAAAGGCTGCTATCCTTCCCCTGCTGCTTCTGCCACAACGAAGAACCTGAAATGGAAGTGAGTACTGATGATGTTAAGAGAATTCTCTCTCTCTCCTTGAGTCTACCTAGACTCCCAGTGCTATATCAAGCTCTCCCAAGGTTTCCACCCTGTTGGAATCAATGAGTGGTGCCCCAACATGTGAAGCATCCATCCTCCTCTGCTGGTCCAGTGGTCTCCCCGGCAAAATGTCTTCATGCAATGAGACATCCTCAACAAGAGATGTCTGAATATATGAATGGAGAAAACTCTCCATGCTTCCACTGCGCAATCCAATCACCTTATTAGGTGCATCAACCTCCAGAAATTGATAGGGATGTGTACTCCTCATCTCAGGATGTTGTGTCTTCTCCCTACCTCCTCCTTGTGTCTCCATGGTTCCACACCTCATAAACAATGGCACATTTAGAACATGAGTTGTGCCTTGATCTCCACACATGAGATCCTGGGGACTTCCTTGCAAAGATGCAAGCATCCATTTGCTTGGAGCAAGAGCTCCTCCTTCCTCTGCATGAGGTGCTAGATGAACTCAAGATCTAACAGTGGTGTTGCCCTCAATCTCTGCAACATGAGTGAGCAACCTCCCAATGATTGGATCCCTTTTTGAAAAAGAGATCTCCATGCTCCTTTGCTCAAAGGTTTGAGATGAAAACCTTCCTTCTAGCAAAGTATGGTGCAAGTTTTCATGCAAGGGCTTTGTTTGAGTTTTCTGATTTACCTCCACCATGGGTGTCTCATGAATATTTTCATAAAATATTTTCACTAAGGCCTTAGTGAAATTTGCATAAGATGCAATGTTTACATTTCTCAAAGAAAAAGATTCAAAAATCCACCAGGCATAAGCCTTACCTCTCAAATGCAGCGTTGCAACTTTGATGGCTTCATCTTCAAGGATGTGGTGCTGTTGCAAGAAGGTCTCTAACTCCTCCACCCAAGCTTTGGCTGAATATACAGGTGAACCCTCAAAGGTAGATAGATGAAATCTATCCTATTGCTTTCTTCCATCCACCTTTATCTTGCAAAACTCTGAAAAACTGAGATGATCTCGGAATTTATGAGTTTGAAACTCATAATCTTTCAAGAAATTACTAAGGGTTTCCCTCCTAGAAACCTCTTCTTCTCTTTCCATCTCTCTCCCGACAATCCTGGGCATGTGACTGCGCTGTACAAGATGGTGTGTAGCTACTTTCTCACACTCCTCATGTGCAAATCTAGTGTTTGCCTTTTGTACAATCCCTCTTGGAGATTCTTTACACATCTCCCTCCGAATCTCCTTGAACTCTTCATGAATCATATGTACAGATATAGGAAGAATCTTGGTAAGCTTATCCCCTTTTTATTTTTCTTCTCCGAAATATGGAGTCTTTCTCCTGCTTATTTCTTTTTCTCCTTCTCGATGAGAATAGGAAGTGCATGGTTATTCCTCTTCTTTCTGCTTACCCTCCTTGGGGAGGTTCTTCAGGGATATGAAATATGATGAGATAAAAATCATCCTCTTCTATCTTCTGATCTCTTGGGCTTAGACTCACAGGCTGAGCCAAGGCTATGCTCTGATACCACTGTAATATTCCAAATCTAGAACAACTAACAAGGCATGATTGGAAAACGCATTTTCCAGTAATGGCTGCTACAAGAATTAAAACCAGGACCTGGATCCCTTAGAAAAATATATCTAAGTCCTAAATCCAAGAGATGGCTCCAAATAAATCCTTCTAAGTGGGTTAAACAAATCTCCCACACTTAGATGTCCTTAGAAATTGCCCGATGAGGGACTGCAACAAATCTTAAGCAAGAGATGGAATGACAACGTTATTTTATAGCTGTGAACAGATGAATATATGTATAGCCAAAAAATATCTGATATAGCAGCAAATTTATACAATATGTGGAGGAATCAATCACTCCAGCTAGGCAATGGAAGCCTCAATGAAACATGTATAAGACAATGAAGCAATACTTCTATGCAGAATGTCATATGACTAAAATAACGCAGTTTATAGGAGACAGTACCACAAAATACATGCTAACAGAATAATATACCAATATCAGCTCAAAGAAATGAGGGGGACCAAGCTCTCAATCCCTGAAAACACTAATACAACAATAATACACAATCCTCGGAAGGATTGGCTACAATATACATAAAAATGGCAATTCTGCAGAAATGCCGGAGTTGTTGGGCAGCAGCTGCAGCTCAGAAAATAGAAATGGATGAAGATAGCTGAATATGCTGCATATGGTGCATACATCTCATCCAATGGATCTCTCAGGAGAAAGGCTGATCCAATCCTTGAAGATCTCTTCCTCCAAACTAGTGGTACAATCCCCCACCGCGGGTGCACTCTAAAATAATGCAGTCAAGGCACTGAACTGCGTTGTAGGAGATAGAGAATACTTGGTCTAGTGCCAAAGATATGCAATCAGCTCAGAAACCTCCTTCACTGACCTTCTGGAGAAATAGGAACTCCCTCCTCAGAAAGATAAGCCAAGGAAAGGTGTTGTGGAACCCTCCAGTGCAACACCCAGCAACACTACGTTATACTTTAGCAGAAATAACGCAGTGACTGAATAGTGGCTTTGGCCTTGAGCCAAGATGTGGAGAAAATGAAGTGTAATCCTTCAAGAGGCCTCTCAAGAAGGAGAGGAAATCCTAAAAAGGAATCCCTCGTGCTAAGCAGCATTGCAACTTAGCTGAACAACCGGGACTGCAAATATGTCTAAGCAGGCAAATGATCAAATGCTTCAAGATGTCTCACTATAGTTGCCTCTTCTTCCTTTTATGCAAGTGAATGCCTCTTTGCCTTGGACACCACACATTAGGGTTTCTTCCACATGGAATATTCCTCCCTCTCAAACTGCACTGTCTTCTCATGCAAGCTACACCTCTTAGGCAGCGCTGTTGAATTGGTCAAACTTGACCTTGTCCTCATGCAATTGCCCCTTTTCACACTGGAAGGTGCAAAATTAAGCTGCTCCATTGATCATTTTCACATTATGAAGGATCTTATTCCTACTCATGGTCATTTTACCCATTTTATTCATCTCCTAGATGACATAAGAAAAAATTAATATTCCAATTTGCTACTTGCAAATTTTGGAATATTAGAAAATGTACTATTCCAATTCAATTCAAAGCCCTAATGTAGGAATAAAATGAAAATTTTCTTTTCTTTTCCTTTTCAATTTTCAAATGCAATGAAAAATTAAATGCGACTAGATTATTGAATCAAAATAATTCATACAGACTGAAACTGGAATATGAAAGTATTTTATCAAATCAACAATCAATCCAAGTGATAAAAAACCATAATTTACAAGAAGAAACAAAAAAAAGAAAAAATTCATCAAAAGGAAACCACAATCAAATTTAAACAATCTGTTGGCTTTACAAAGACATTGACAATTTTAAAGTCTGAGGAAAAATCACCGCAATCAAAACATAACTCATAGCAAGGCATACAAAAGAAAATGTTTGCATCCTAAAGACCATTTCAGGCTATATATGAAGACTAGTGTGAGTCATCACACTTACAGAGAGATACAAGTGTGTTAGGTCACTCTATCTCAGAACAAAAAGTGTACTGGGTCTAATTTTACTCGAAATGGGAAAAAAAAAACCCTACCAAACTTAGAATTATACTTTCCTAAGACTGATAACTATTTGAACAAGTCAAATTGAGTCATTTTCAAAGGTCCTAAAAGACTAGGCAAAGGAAAGCACTAAAGGAACATATCACTCCCCAGTATGGTCGCTAAGTTGTTTAATCTAGTGGCTTGATCAAGAAACAACAAAGATAAAAAGAATATTATTTCTTTAGAGAAATTTATTAGAATATGGAATAAAAACTTACCTAGAATCCAGCACAATATCTCCTCTTCTCCTTGCTTGTAAGTTCAAGCTCCAAGTCCAAATGCTAAAAGTGGAACCTACAAAACAAATAAAACAAGAAAGAGAACCAAAATATACAAATAACATATACTCACATCTCTAAAAAATGAGTCAAGAAGGAATTTTTTTACATATTCATAAATGAGACATATGATAGGAAAACAAAGCACTATTCATATTAAAGAATGTAGTAGAAGATACAACCCTTGCATATGTTGACCTTGTAGATGTCTCCGAACTATCTTGTCCTTCCTTTTCCACAAATCAAGCCTTGAATCACAACTCAAGTGCACGGATGGATAATGTATCCTTAGGAATGACACAACAACATGAGGGCACAACTAAGAGTCTCCAAATGCCAACCTAGAATCTATGGGAGGCAGTGAATTTATAGGGGAAAAGAGGTGGTTTGGGATTTGCCATTCTAGGACTTAGATATACATTAGAGGGAGGATAAATTTTAGGGATAAGAGATAATACATCAAGAGTAGGAGTTCAAGATCTAGTCCAACAATAAATAGTTAAAACCACTCAAGAAGCTTATAGAAAGAGAAGATTGGAAATTATTTTTTATTTTTACCAAATTCTAGGGGCCTTTGCACTTGCAGTGAAAGAAACATGCATTGGTCAGTTCAATTTCTCTATGTACAACTTGCAATACTGCAATTTTCATGAAGGCTTAGTGAAATGGGTCCAAAAATGGGTTTTGAGTTTTTTGACCCAGAATTATTGGAACTTTTGGAGAGAGGATGTTCTTGGATTTGCAGGGGATGAATGCAAAGAGTTAATGGATGTTGATTGATCTAGTTTCAAGACCATTTGATTGGATGTGAAAAAACGACCTGTAACAATAATGATCCTAGAAGAACCATCGTTATGGAAGGTTAATCGGAAAATCACTATGACAAGGTTAGTATGCATTCCATGTAATGTGGAGTCAATACTGGTAAAGGGATGGTGGAATGCATTGGGTCAAGATGCAGGCTATTTGAGATATATACGAATAGATAGACATCTAGATGAAAGCATATGAATGCATGTAAGATTCATATATAGAATCTTGTGGAGAAAAAATTACTCATAAAATATGCTTAAGTATATGGATTTATGATGTATAAATAATTTAAGAATTTCTCTAAAATATATATACAATAATGATTAACATCCAATATAATCTCTGGAAAAAAAATTGTAACTTGGTAATAAAGTTCAATCCTTGGGAACTCTAATGGATGAAGGAAGATTCGAATGGAGATGGACCACAAGGATGTTGATGGAATGAGAAAGTCATCATGAGGTAAGTCTGGTTTAAATTGTTATATTTTTTCTCGTTAACATATTATTTTGCTACTTGGTAGAGTGTTGCAGGAATATATGATGGAAATTGGGGCAAGCTGAATGGTATGAATGAAGGATATTGAGGGAATATTGATATATGGTACCTAACAACTGTGAAGTTAATATATGGACATGTTGAGATTGAAAGGTGGAAGTGTGAGAAGATAATCTGAAGGCCAAAGAAATATCACTTTCAAAAAGAAGCTATGATGCTCTTGAATTTTGGAAAGGTTCAATGTAATGCATTCATATAAAAGAAGAAAATTATGATCAAGAATATTGGCCTAGAACCTGTCACAATATTGAAGAGAGAAGGTGGATCCATGATACCTTGAAATAAATAAAGCTCATTGATAGAAAGAAAATAGGGAGCCTAGGCAACTATTAGTTGATACTCTTATGGAGAAAAGTTGTAAGGCATATGACAATGACTTCTCAAATAGAAAGGAAGTATGTATCTCCTTTAATTTTTAGAGGGAGTAAAGGAGTATCCTTGTATAGGAGCAAGGTTCTATTCTCAAGATTAAAGGAGAATTGGGATGTACTCTTTGATTGAGAGGGAGTGATGTTGGACATCACATGTGCATTCTCCTCTTAAGTGATGAAGAGGGAATGGTATAGGATTAGATAATCACTTTTGGTTTCATTGAGGATATATCATCAAAGAAAGGAAAGGGACTGACACTTTTTGAGGATGTGACATGTATTTAAGAGAAGAGTGTTCGAAGAGGACCGATATTCATTGAGAACTTAGGAATGGATATCCTAGATAGAAATATCCCTAAAAGGACATACCTTATAGACATCCAGATGGGGGTATGTAACTTGTAGAGGTAGTGCGGTATCACTCATAAATCATCCCAGCATAAATGTATTTATTAAAGTAGATATTTTCCAGTTAGGCCTTAGGGACAATGTTAGTCATGATGATCATGCTTATAGTATGGCTTATACATCTGAATCTTCTTGAGAACTCTTCAGTTTGAGATATGATGTTGTATTAGTTCTACAATTATGAATACCTCCCTAGTTAAGAGGGAGTGTTGAGAAATGTAACTACTTTTTGTCTTCATAATTGTTGTACTCATTTCAATATGTATCCTATATAACAAAGAATAAAAGAAGAAAGAAAAATATTATCATTAAAGCATGGTTTTCATGCTCATTATTGATGGTATTCTAGGTAAATTTTTTTTTTCATGCTTCCAAGGTTTGTTAGGTATTAGCATTTATTGTCATGAGTCAATGGAGTCAACATAATTCTTATAAGGCACTTCTGGGAATTTTGTAATTGCAAAAAAATTGTTTTTGAGTCTACAAAGTCTTAGAATATCCAAGAATAAAAGTCGGCCCTAGGATAATCAAGTTGGCCTAAAGGAGGGGATTTGACTCCTTGATAAGGCTATATAAAGGAGCATCCCAAATTCATTTGGCACACACTCACTCACAAGTTCAATATATAAGAGAGAGTTTGGTTTGTAGCTATAAAAGGCAAAAGAAGGAGAGCAAAGGTCTAGGAGAAGCTAGAAGGAAAAAAATTCTTGTTTTCAGGCTCTATCTCTCTCACACATATGAAATTCTAGGGTTTTTGGGTTTAAGAAACATTTCAAAGCTACAGGCCTAAGTTGCATTACAATGAAGTGAAAAATATGGTAGCTGGAAGAGGGAAAACCCTTACCTTGACCTCGTTGATCTTGGGAGAGTTTTCTTGCTCTAAGTAGGTCACAAGAGGAGGCTATATTAGGGTTTCTAACAAGTTGCTAGGATGAAGTTGTTGCGTTAAAATTGTAGGTTTTGTAGTAGTGATGTAGCTGGCAGGTTGAAGTTGCAAGGTGTAGCAGTTTAGTGCAAAATCAAGGAAGGACTTGAGAAAGGGCCAACTTGGTACTAGGAGAAGGATTTGGTCTATTGATTAGGTATATTTAAAAAAATTATATTTCAAAATCTATACCAGACTCTTCCCACAAAAAAACACATACATACGCGGGTCCCAAAACACTATACCCGCGTATACATTTTTAAATTTGAAAAAATAAATAAAAGCTATTTTTCGGGTAGGGTTTACGGGTTTTACCAAGAGTCCACCTATAAGAGCCTACAACCTAACTGAAAAATCCAATTTGAGGTGGCGTATATACACCCCTTGGGTAGGCATAATTGATAGAAGAAGTGATATATCGACATTATACTCAATTTCCTCTAAATCAAGTCTGATTTTCTTGTGCCTCTTGCACTCTCAGTCCCTAGGAAACCTTGTTTTCCTTTGTAGAGATGCTTAGTCGCATTATCTAGCATCTCCTAACATATGTTATAGAGGTTGTATTTGTGGCTTGGACTAGATGGATCTAGAGGAAGGCTTCATCAGTTCCTTTGGCTTGGATCAAGTTGTATCTATCATATACTTACGATTATTCATCAATACATAAACTCATATCTTGTTTTCGATATGTGTTTTCATCCTATGAATGATAGTATAAATTGATATTTATGATGATCTAACATATTATTATGTATGTAATTTGAATTATATATTCTATATATGTTTATGTGATTGATTTGCAGGTTTTCACATCTTAGAGGAAGAAGAGGGTTTGGACCCTACGAGAACATCTTCAAACGTAGGACCCCTAGGTACATTGCTAATTCCAACTTTTGTAATTATAATGTTTGGAATTTTTTATTTCATGTTCCTTATTGATTGATATATTCCACTCTATTGTGGATTTCAAACTTGGCCTTAGGGATAATTTCCTGCCAAAAAAATTTGCAACTCCATTGGGGATCAAACCTTGAATTTTGTTGGTGAGAAATAATCCCTAAGTATAGGGTTTGAAAGACACAAAAGAGTGGAATATATCAATAAAAAAATAACACTCAATCCATCATGTCAAACATTCGAATTACTAAAATTGGAATTAGGAACGTACTGCGAGTCCCCTTGGAAGTGCAGTCCTCCATAGGAGTAGTCCTAAATGGCTACAACTTGTTTCTCCCACCACTAGAAGAAATATTCATCAAATTCTGCCTGGGTGACTTCTCCTCCACCAATTCTCCTCATCAAGTTTGACCATCTATCCATCCTAGGATATCTGGGACTTCTAATTGAATATGCTACTCTGGGTCACAACACAAGGATTCACTCAAAGAAAAATGAGCAAAGAATAGTGCCATAGCCAAAATTTTTGGTCTTCCCCTGTTGAAATATGTGAGCTGCCTCTTCAAGTTGACCAAGAGTGTTGTGTTCCAATCATATTCTGCTGGTTTCAAGCACTCTACTATTAGAAACATCGCTGATTATGAATCCTGATGCAAATAATTTGATCTTGATACCCTGGTAATTATGAAAATAATGATCTTTATTGTAAGGTTTTGTGATATTATTGATTGATATTTGTGACCCAACCATTTTAGTACCTAGTGCACATTATACAAAAAATTAATCATCAATAGTTGGGCTCCTGCTGGCCCTGCCCTTTAAATTGACCACTTCTCCCCTCCTGGAGAGACCTGTAATGAAGTAAATATCTTCTACTTCAATCTATAGTGGCATTGAATATATAAAAATTTGCCCTTGCTTTGGGTACCAATAGATTATTATCATTTTCTTTAATCTAGTTTGGGCTCTCATATTTGACATCATAAAAAACTTGAGCAAACCATAATTTTTAAGTCCATCGAATGGCTCTCGGTCCTCCAAGACTTGGCTATCAACATCATTATGTTCCCTTTCTCTCTAAATGATTGACATCCTGAAATTGGTAATTTCAAGTGTTATAAAATTCATTTTGGAGTTTGGCTCTATTTGTATGCGGTTTCAATATAGGTCAGTCGTGTATATATGTGCTTTCCCTTCTGACAACTCGCGTATAGGGATTTATATACACAATGCGATAAAACCAGACCCACATATCCGCAGATACGGATTTAAAGATTTAAATCATCAAAAAATCGATTCGATCATTTACAATGAAAATATAAATGAAAGGGAATATGACCAAGAATTACCTGAAGCTCGCGGTTTCCAAATCTGTTGGACAAATTGGTTGAATTTTCTTGCCAAATTTTGCTCCCAAAGCTCTCTGCTCAACACTTGAATGGTAAAAATGAGTGTGGTAAGTTCTAAAACTTTGTTTTATATTAAAAAAACTCAGAACCACTTTTATAAAGTTAATTTTTACTTTATTATTTTAATTTCATAAACTTATTTGACCCTGCTTGAAGTGTTGGGAAGGGCCTTTTTCAGGGTAATGAAGACGTTTCTTATCACTTAGTGATGTTTTCCTACTATTCCGATTCCGTGATTTCTGACCTATCGTGGTTGGTATTTTACTATAAATTTGAATATAGGCTAAGATCATTTTCCATTTCATTTTTCATCTTGACCCCATATTGCGATACTTAGCCACAGGGTCAACCCCACTATGTTGAGATTTTTTAACCCATCTCACTCGTCATTTCGTAAAATAGTAGCATAATGGTCGAGCCTTTCCTTACATGGGTTTCCTAGTTAGAACCGCAGTAGCACATTTTCCCATGTTACAAATATTGTATAGGGTCATGATTCCTCTTTAGTCTCGCCATGAATTTGTGTTGAAGCCGCATTCTTATTCTTCTCCATTTAAATTTTGGATTTATACTCTAGAGGCTCCCATGTGTTAAGTTGTACTGTTGCATTGCATATTGACCACTTGCACCCCTTTTTTGGCCTTAATATGGCTTCATTGGGCTCGTATATAAGCCACTTTTGACCATGAAATTTATGCAAGATCAAGCCATGCATTCATTAGCCTTTTCTACTTGACACCCATTTTTCGTGGAGGGAACATTCCCCGAGTGTCAATGACCAATATCCACCACCTTTCATTGAGCATACGAATGTTCCAAACTCAAGAAATAGTACAATTTACCTTGACACTTGTTCTCTCCATTGTACTATAGGAATTCTTTATTCCTTTCAGGCTTTATAATATGAAAAATAAAAATAAATATATATTCCAAAAAAAAAGAGCGAGAACGGGAAAATTTCTTCATCATTTGATGGCAACAAGTGTCAATCGTGTCTCCCTTGAACAAGTACTTAAAATGATTCTTTAATCCATTGGGATGGAACTTAGTTTGACTTTAGGAAGGCCAAAACCTTGTCTTTGAGTTAGTCCTTCACCATTTGGCTAATACTTCCAATCATATGGAGAGTTTGTTGATGCATCCTGCATCACAAACTTACAGAAAGCTACATTATGCTTCCATAAAGTCATATAAAATTGTGATTTTGTTCAAGGGAATTAAACCTTTTTTCGATTATTATATGATGTATTTTTACTCATTTTGGTTGTCCATACCCGATCTATCAATTTATTCTCAATATCACATCAGTTACTTAGTCCTTTACTTGTGTTAGTTAGGAAGGTCCCCATTGAATTCTTACTGGAGGGTTTTCTCTTATCGACTTCGACAAATTTCTCAGAGAGTAGACCTAGAGTCACACCTTGGCCCTATTTACGTCATTGATAGTTGACCTTGTGCTCAACATCGATCAATATCATAGGTCTTTAACTGAGTGGTTTCCCTTGTGTTCAACATCAACTTACACTATCGCACACTGGTATTCATGTAGTACCTTCATTTCCATTTGACTCTATTGGTGAATTCATCGACTTTGTGTCATATTTCATTATTAGTTAGTTATGTGGATTTCTTTCATGCGCTAGAAACATTTTGTGCACGCCAAAAATGTACTTCAAGGTGGTTACTTCATCTTTATTCATCCAAGTTATTCCAAATTATTGGCCCGCGGGTTACACTCGTTCTAGTTGATGGGGGATTCCTTAATGCCTTCCTTCCAACATATATTTTCCCAACGAATCCAACTCATTACTCTGGGAACAAGGTATAGAGTTTTTTTTCAGTACTTTAGGGTTTTCGATCATCAGTGGCAGACTCCTTCGCTATCGATAGTGAGAATACATCAATTTATCTTGATCGGTAGATTCTTTCAAGTGTCCAACTTCAACATATCTAATCACACTTGTTAGATTGTAATTGGGTACCTTGACACACATGATCATTATTGGTGAGTTGTATCGTGTTTGTTAACAATATACTTAAATTCCAACCATTAATCAAATGATTTCTCACATGGGCAACCTCAGCTCATTTATTCCCATGGTGTAGAAATGTACCATCTGCAATCAGGGAAGGCCTCGGGTTGTGTCAACATCTTGGTTCACTTGATTGTTCCTTCAACTTTCTCTTAGTGACACCTCTCAATACTATATGTTGCACACTTTCTCAACAACATCTTATATGTTGTAACCCAAGTTTATGCAGTACCACTACTCCACTTACATGACTTGGTACTTTTATGAGGATCAGTTATACAACATCATTATTTATACATCCTTCTATGTGATATTGAGAAATAGCTCCATTGTGTTCTTTCATGAATATGATATTATGATCCACTATGTATTCTTCAAATCATTTTGTATACTTATGTATACATTTTGGATCCACATTATACTTGATATTCAAACATTATCTATTACTTCTCAACATGGGTATACCTGCCTTAGACATGATTTTTCTTTCTAACTCCTTCCACATGTATATTATGGGCTGGAATATGGTGATATCCTCCTGGGTTTTCAAATGAATCCTCTCTCTATATTTAATATATTTTGGTCATCATGTTACCTTTTGACCTCATATATTACAGTGCATATTTTATAGCATTATTCAACACTCCTGCAAACTTGATTGTCCTATATGGCCTTGGGTAGTCCATTTACCCTTGCGTATACATTTTTAAATTTGAAAAATAGATAAAATCTATTTTTCGGATAGGGTTTATTGGTTTTATTGAGAGCCCACCTATAAGAGCCTGTTTCCTAACTAAAAAAACCAATTTGAGGTGGTATATATACACCCGTTGTGTAGGAATAATTGATAGAAGAAGAGAGATATCAACATTATACTTCGTTTCCCCCAGATCAAGTATGATTTTCTCATGCTTCTTGCACTCCCAGTCTCTAGGAAACCTTGGTTTCCTTTGTAGAGATGCTAATTCCCCTTTTCTAGAATCTCCATGCATCTATTAGAGAGGTTTTATTCATCACTTGGGTTGGATAAATTCTAAGGAAAGATTCTTCATTGATTTTTTCCTAGATCAGGTGGTATCTATCATGTACTTATTGTTATTACCGATATATGTTTTCATGTTATGAATGATAGTTTAAATTGATATTTATGATGATATAGCATATTATTTTGCATGTACTTTTAATTATATATTCTATCTATGCTTATGTGATTGATTTGCAGGTTTGTGCATCCTAGAGGAAGAAAAGCATTTAGACTCTATGGGAACATCTTCAAACGTAGGATCCTTGGGTACGTTCCTAATTCCAACTTTATTAATTTGAATATTTTTCATGTTGTATTGAGTGATCTATTCTACTCTGTTGCATCTTTCAAACTTTCCCTTCGAGAGTATTTCCTTCCAACAGAGAGAGAGAGAGAGAGAGAGAGAGAGAGAGAGAGAGAGAGATTTGTGCATCTGAAAAATCCTCATGTGTATGCAATGTATTTAACTTACGAAGACCTGGAATCTAGATACATTAGAAAGGTAAGTTAAGACTAGGATACTAGCCTCATGTCACAAGGGGCCAAGTTCTTAGAAATAAGATCCAAAGGCTAATAGATGGGAAATCTAGTAATTTGGTGATCCACTTGTGTAAAATAAATTCACAATTATAAATATTCAAATATTGGATTCATTTCAATTTTGAATTAAACCCATGATGATAGTGCCTAGTTATAAGGAAGGGTGTTAAAAGTGAGTAAATGCATGGTTAATGAAACAAGCTAAAAAAATGAGCTAAATGTTCTCGTGCCATATCTATGTATGATTAATTGGTAAGAGAAGTGCAATGTGGAGATAAGAGGATATGATAGAGCACATACACCATCAAAGAGCATGAGTGAGGTGAGTACACGCATAAGGAGAGCATGAGTGTGTGGATATCATAGGAGTGAATTTAATCTTTATTGTATCATTATATCGTTTCTCATTTATCTCAATGCATTTGGAGTGGAAACAATGGAGGAATAAGCTCACGGGACCGTTTTTACCGGCGATACCCAATTTGGAAAAACGAGGTTTGAAATCTTCCAGGAGCGTTTTTAGGAAAAAAATGATGTTTTTTTGGGGGTAAAATTTACTACTTTAGCCCCACACCATTTCATTCTATTCTACACAAGCACAAGAAGCACATCAATCAGAGTCTGTATGCAAAATTTATGCCGCTCGGAAGTTGACCTTCCTGTTTTCAAACCTATAGATCAGGAGGATGCCATGTTAGCTCCCATTATTCATGGAAAAGGGGCTAGCCATGTGATTATGATGTAAAATACTGAGAATATTGTATATTGTAACTCTAGTTAAGAGTTTATGTAGTAATAATTAACCACTAGTAGGCTATCAGGCTGTGTTATAACAAGACCACTAGGATGAAGAGGCATTCCATTCTTTCGAGATAATTTTATTCCATATATGAGAAAAGATAACCAGGATGTTGCCATTATGATTGCATGATTTGTCCTTGATGGAAACCCACTTGTAAAAGACCAAATATATTGGTTCAGGATAAAGCTTAGATATGGCACAGTGATGGAACATAATGTCCGAGTGATGGGTCAGAAGCTCTAAATATCAGAATCATAAGATGTCAATGTACATATTTAAGGAACTATATGATCCAGATTTACGAAGGAACACAATAAAATAAAGAAATAGACATAAACATAGAGATGCAGTGGAAATAATACTTCATTTCATTAATATGAAATGATAGTAATATGTTTACAGACATAATGGAAACAAACTATCTAGGGCGCGAGTAGCTTATCTTTGAGAAGAGATATGGTGGCTACAGGCCTCTAAACTGTGTTAAAATGAGGCACGAAGGCCTATTTATTGTTGAGAAACAATGGAAAACACTAAACATCCAAAAAAATAACCCTAGGAGATGAAGCACCAAAACAGTGGGCCCCATTTGGGTAAATTAGTACATCAATCTTCCCGGGGACGTAACTTTGGCATATGATATCTGTTTGATGTGCTCAATACCTCGTTAGAAATATCTATTCGAGGAATACAACTTTTGAGCAAGAAAAATTGGTCCATGGACCAATATTTCTCTATATTTTCCCAAAAAAGCATCGTTTAGGGCCTCAAAACAGTTCCAGAAGTTCAGGACCCGAAAAAATGTTAAAAATAGTAAGTTGTGCTGAAAATGAAAAAATGAAAGAATTGATGGCACGTGTCCAAATAGAATAGGTGGGTGGCTACCAATATACACTTGGATCATTCCTCCCTCCTTAGGAAGTAATGGTCCCCATTGCGTTATTTTCTTCCATGAGAGGCAAATTTTGCTGAACTTGGTATTGGATTTGTCCATGATGCCATGGACCTGCTGGAGGACGTGCTGGATGTGTTCAATAAATTTGGCTGACTCATAAAATACATGTGTGGATTCTTTCTGTGTAGTTGCATGGGGTATGGCAACATCAAGTGGCGGTGCGCCAGGAGTCATATTATTGGATTGCTTGTCCTAACAGTGTAGAGGAACCTCTATGGGTGAGGAGAAAATGTCCTCGTATTCCTCCACGACTTTGTCCATTTGTTGCAGCCATGCAGGGGAGCCCTATTTTGAGGCTGTGGCCACAATCTTCTTCTTTCCCTGTGAGAAAGTTGTAATGAAAATAATTTTCCTACTTTGGGAAATAATCTTACTGTGTTGTTTTGCAATAGCCAAGGAGATGGTAGGAGACGATACTACCTTTGGTATCCTGTAAAATTTATTTCCCAAAGTAATAGCAATAGAATGAGGCCTAGAATCATACACAACATGTTTCCTCCACAAGTATGGTTGGCCCAATAATACATCAACTACATCAAGATGAGCAACATCACACAACACCTCATCCGTGAATGCCTTGATGCTGTACGGAAGGCGACACTGCTGATGGACGCAAAGATCACTCCCTGGGTGAAGCCACCCGATGGTATATGAATGTGGGTGTGCTATGGTTGGTAGGCCGAGTCGCTTCATGACCTTTGATGAAATGAGGTTGTTTTGGCTTTTTCTACTGACAAGAAATTGCAGTGGAGAACCCTTCACCCACATTTGCGAATGGAAGAGGTGCTCCCCCTCAGTATGGATCCTTAGGATCCTCCCTATGGAGCTTGGTGATGGTAACAATGGCACTGGGATCCACATCAATGATTTGATTCCCTTCATCATCTCCCTTTTTTGGTTCTGGCTCAGGATCATAACATGCATCTAATTCGGGTGCCTTCAGTTCGGCCAATAGCAACTATTTGGCCCGACACTCGTTTGTGCTACGAGTGGGGCTATTATGAAAGTCACAACACTTCCCTGTGTCCTTATTTGGATTTTTGGTGGTGTTTTGAGCTACCCTGCTTTGGATCCACCTCCTTTTCTATGGTTTGGAGGCACCTTTCCCTGACTTCGGATTCACGGATCCAAAGTCTCGCTTCTTTTGCTTAAATTTCTACTCGCTCTTGGCGGCATAACGATATGCCATGCCAAGTGAGGTAATGTCAAGGAACTCCATTTCCTCCTGAATGTGTCTGTGCAGAAAGTTGTGGTACTTGAGCAACAATGTCTCTCCGAATCTTTAATACCCAACTTTGTGCGTAGGGTATGGAACAAATTCGCCAGTTCATGCACATCTTGATTCCTTTGTTGCCATAGCGTGGTCCATTGGATGTATTTGTTCTCATAGCTCCCCACGGGGTAATATTGTTCCTTGATGCCGTCTCGGAATGAATTCCAGGTGGGTGAAGCCGAGAACAGAGAGGGTTCCCTCTCGTCCTTTTTCTCAGAGTAGGTTTCCCACCAGTCTTTGACATGGGGGGCAGCTTTGAGGAGTGCAAAAATAATATTTTCTCGGTTGGAAAAATAATGGACCAAGAAATACTGTTCTAGAAAATTCAACCATCTATCTATAGTGTCTGCATCTATCTAGCTTTCAAATACAGGAATTTCAAATTTTACCTGTACCTTGAAAGGAGTGGCGCCTCCAGAGTGGTTGTTGGATGTAGATGTGCATTAGGTGGGCAACCGTTGAAGGATCTGAGCAGAGTTATCCATCATCACGTTCATTTTTTTCTTGAGGGCCTCCTTGAGCAATATTTTGATAGGAGATCCTTCTACCTCATCTTTATTTTCTTCCACCATGGGAGGTTGTCGAGTTTTGCGAGGCTAATCTTGCAAGGGTTCAACCAGATCGAGCCCTAAATCCTTATACCTTGACCTCATTGGGGACATGCGAAGAAAAACAGAGAAAGAACATATTGATATGATACCACTAATCTGGATTTATGCAGGAACGCAATAAAATACAGAAATAGACATAAACACAGAGATGCCGTGGAAATAATACTTCATTTCATTAATATCAAATAACATAAACTTTCTTACATACGTAATGGAAATAAAATAGCTAGGGCACTGGTAGTTTATATATGAGAAGAGATGTGGTGGCTACAGGCCTCTAAACTGTGTTACAATGAGGCTTAAAGGCCTATTTATTGCTGATAAATAATAGAAAACCCTAAACATCAAAAAACCTAACCATAGGAGATGAAGTGCCAAAATTGTGGGCCCCATTTGGGTAAATTGGTACATCATTCTTCCTGGGGACATAACTTTGGCATATGATATCCGTTTGACGCGCTCAATACCTCGTTAGAAATATCTATCCAAGGACTACAAATTTTGAGTGGGAAACATCGGTCCATGGATCCATGTTGCTCTCGATTTTCCCAAAAAACGTCGTTCAGGGTCTCAAAACGGCTCCGGAAGTTCAAGACCCGAAAACTTACTAAAAATAGTAAGTTGTTATGAAACTGAAAAACTAAAAGAATTGATGGTGCGGGTCCAAATGGAATAGGTGGGTGGCCATCGATATCCACCTAGATCACTATACATGATTTTGTAATATTCCAAATTAGGAAAGACAACAATATTGAACACCAAATTAAAATGTACAACAAATAATGATGCAAAACATATGAGCAAATCATAGATCCATTAGATTATATATTGTTGAGAATTTGTAAGGCTGTAGGTTAATAGAAAATTATGTTCTTGATAATTACTTGTGAACTTCCTTGGATTACTTATGATTTTTCTTCGTTATCTTGTTTAGTCTTTCACTAAGTCAATTATCAAATAAACACGACACAAACTTACTTTAATTAACTGCGGGAGGGAAGGTAAATCCTAGATTTACCTTTCTCTCTTTTATTATCCATCACTAAACCTTCCTCTCATCAATCCGCATAATTTTTCTGTTCATGAGCCCATAATTGAATTCATATTTATCTTTAGAATTATATTCGCGCACTTTTATCTTGTATGTATATCTAAATTAGTTTGAATTTCATCCACAAACCTTGCTCACAATTCTTTCTGAGATGATTTTGTATTCATGCAGTGATATCCGCACTTCTTTCTCCTTTTATCCGCTTACAAAACAGTCCGCAAATTGATTCAGGCTTATCCACAATTATTTCACATGTTATATACACATTTTATTCATTGGAATAATCCACACTTTTGATTACAAATATCACCATTTTATATTCACAGATGTATCTACGTTATGCCCAGGGTGATCCACATTTTTATTTGATGTACCATTTCAAATAGATCCACAATTCCTTGCTATGCCCTTTTCAAAAGGATCCGCAATTCCTGTAGAGATGATTGCGTTACCTTTTTGGTGATGATCACTAATCTTTCCTTCCTTTATCCGTAGATCAATGGTATATATACATACAATCTTACTATCTTTAGGGCCGACCACTAATTATGCTGGTAGGCCGACTTATCATTCGACTTATCATTTGATTGGAGGTTGACTTCATAGTTTAATTTGCAGCATGTTGGAGGACTGAATGAGACACTCATTCATGGTTTCAAGAACTAGGTCTTGGATCATTTTGATGCTTCATATACATATGACACATATTACATGTAAATCTAGAAGATAAAAACCTAGATGGACATCAAGAAGAAGTCCACTAACCTATAGTAAAATATTGATCATGAAACCCATGAAACAAGTACAAAATACATTTTATTATTTTTGTCTTCTACTTTACATAATTACATAGTCAACATGAAGACTGACCTAGTTACATTTTTCAACATTATGGCAGCAAAATATACAATATATTGAGGAACAAATCACTCAAACTAGGCAAACAAGCCTCCAAAGCCTAGAAACACTAGAATCCCAAAGGATGTTGCAATACAGCAATGCTGGAATACATGATAGAACAATCCCAGTGAGGGTTATTGCTACATGAAAATGAAAACAAATGGATCTACTGATATATTACTCAAAAGGAGCTGAAAATGGAGAACTAGTCTCTCAAACACAATCCCTAGATTATTCGGTAAGGGTTTCTTGAAAAGCACAAGATGCAAAAAGTGCAGACTGCAAATTTGTGGCTGAATCACGTTGTATCACTAAAGCTTTGCTGAAATATGGCTGAAATGAAAAATATATGGCTGTAACTTCTCCTCCCTAGATTTCCGGGTGAAAGGTTGCTCCTTTCACTAGGAAACTAGCTCATAAATAGGGTTTTACAACCCTCCACTGCAACACCCTGCAAAATAACATAGTTACTCAAGGAGACTGCGCTGTGGCTATAGGTGAATTATTAGCCCAATTTAGGATGGTGGAAATGAATCTTAGAATAACCCTCTTAGATGGCCTTCTCAAGTCCTCCAAGATAGAGTATGGGATTCCCGGCTGGAAATGCCCTTGTACTAAACAATACAACAAACTCAGCTAAACAATTGAAATATGCAAGAAGTTATAAGACTCAAACATAAACAATATTATGAATGCTTCTCATGGCTTCCATCCCTTTCCTTATATCCTTGGTGAGCTTCCCCACCCTTGGCCCCACTCATTTATGAGGTTAGTTCCATGCAAAGACTCCTCCTCCAAAACTATGTTGTCCCCACTAGCTCCACTCTCTTCTTTGGCAGTGCTATTGATTTGGTCAATCTTGACCCAGTCTACATGCATTTACCCCTTTCACACCCAAGGTGGCTTTATTTTTACTATCTAAACTGATCCACTTCCATATTGGAAGTGTTTTGTTTCTACTAAATATATTTAAGGGTCTCCCTACCCCACTTATTCATATAGACTATGAATAGAAGCAACATATAATATTCCAACTAGCTAAAAGCTAATTGGGAACATTATGGTCCTCCCCTCCCAAATGTTGCTTGTCCTCAAGCAATAGTAAATAAGGATGCTGCAAAATATTCTCTCCTTCCCAAGTGGTATCCTCATCTGGTAGATTCCTCCATTGAATCAAATATTCTCTAATCACCCTGCTCCTTAGCTGCCTCTCATGAGTATCCAAGATAGCCTCTGATTACAAAACTAGATGGCCCTCATCATTAATAGGTGGGAGGTCCATGGTAGCAATCACATGCTTTACAATGGCCTTCTTGAGGCATGAGACATGAAAAATGTTATGGATCTTGCTCCCAATAGGAAGCTCCAACTCATATGCTACTTCTCCAACATGATGGATCACCCTGTATGGCCCATAGAACCGAGGTTTAGGATTTTCATCCCCCTTCTCCTTAAGTGTAGTTTGTATATATGGCTGAAGAAGAATATAGACCAAATCATCCACCTCAAACTTCCTCTCTATCCAGCTACAGTCTGCATATATCTTTTGCTGGTTTTGTGCTGTAGCAATACTGTCCTTGAGGGCCCGGAGTATATCCTGACTCTCCTGAATCCACTCCTTTGCTCTAAGAGCCTTAATTGCTTCAAACATCACATCAAAAAATGATAGAGCATCATACCCATAAATATCTTGAAATGGGGTCATGCCAATAGAAATATGAAAGGTTGTGTTGTAGCAATACTCCCCCAAATGGAGCCAACGCAACCATGCTCTTTGCTGCCCCATAAACATAGTTTCACAAGTAGCCTTCCAAATACTTGTTTACTATCTCTGTCTATCCATCAGTTTGTGGGTGATAGCTGGTACTTGGTGTCAACTTAGTACCCACTAACCGAAAAATTTCCCGCCAAAAGCCACCCATGAAGCGGCTATCCTAATCACTGGCTATGGTCTTTGGGAGACCATGGAGTCTAAACACATCTCTAAAGAAAAGCTCGACTACCTGTGAAGCAGTATATTGTGCAGAAATAAAAATGAAATGTGAATACTTTGTCAGTCAATCAACAACTACAAAGATACAATCCTTACCCTGAACCTTAGGTAGACCGGTGATGAAGTCCATGGAAATACTTTCCCATTTTCCATCCAGAATAGGGAGTGGCTGCAATAATCCTTTGGATGGTTGTGCTCTTCTTTGTTCTACTGGAAACCTATGCACTCCTTGATGTGTTGGAGCACATCCTCCTTGAGACCTTTCCATGAGAATCTCTCTCGAATAGCCCGGTATGTCTTGGTGAATCCTTGATGCCCCGCAAGTGGTGAATCATATGATGCCTGCAAAATATTATTCTTGAGCTTATAATCTCTAGCCAAGAAGACTCGATCTCGGTAATAGATGACCTCATACATCACTCTATACCTCTCATCAGTCACCTGTCCATCTAGGATCTCACATGTCAAGCGGTCTTTGGAATATTCCACTAGCAACTGAGCCTTCCAATCTGTATCCATGCTCATTAAAGACAATGCTGCTGGCCTCCGAGATAAAGCATCTGCGACTACATTGCTTTTCCCCTTGACATATTCTATGTCAAATTCATATGCTCGGATCTTACTCACCCATTTATACTACCTCTCATGAAGCTGCTTCTTCTCAAGAAAGAACCGAAGACTATTATGATTAGTCTTCACTCAGAATATGTTACCCACCAAATATTGCTGGAACTTGGCTAAGGCATGCATAATAGCCAACATCTTCTTATCATAGATGGGATACATTTTCTCATGTGGCATCAACTTCTGACTCTCAAAATCTATGGGGTGTCCCCCTTGCATCAACACTACTCCAATGCCTTCTCCCGAAGCATCACATTCCAACACAAAGGGTTGGGTAAAATCTGTTAGAACTAATACCGGGTAGCTACTCATCACCTCCTTAAGCTTATCAAAATCTCTCTACGCTGTAGTTGTCCAACTGAAAGATCACTTCTTATTTAGATTTGTAAGTGGTGCTGCTAGTTGAGAGAACCCATTAACAAACTTTCAGTAATAGGTACACATGCCTACAAAACCCTGAAGTTCTGTGACATTCTTTGGCTTGGGCCAATCTCTGATAGCATGGATCTTCTCTTCATGAACTCTCACCCCATCTACTCCAATGATGTGGCCTAAATAAAGCATCTTTGTGAGCCCAAAATCACACATGGAGAGCTTAGCATAGAATTGCTACTCTTCAAGAATGCATAATGTTGCCTCTATATGCTATAGATTCTCCTCCCATGTGCGACTGTAAATAAGAATGTCATCAAAGAAGACCAATACAAATTTCTTCAATTGACCACGGAAAATGTGGTTCATGCAATATTGGAATGTTGCCGGAGCATTGGTTAGCCCAAAAGGCATCACCAAGAACTCAAAATGGCCATAGTGGCATCAGAATGCTATCTTGGGGATGTCTTGATCCCTCACTACGATTTGATGATACCCTTATCTCAAATCAATCTTGGGAAAATACTTGGATCCTCTTATTTCATCCATAAATTCATAGATCATAGGAATTGGGTATCTGTTCTTAATGGTATTTTTGTTCAAGGCCCTATAATCAATGCACATCCTCAATGTTCCATCCTTCTTCTTCACCAAGACCACTGAAGAAGCCAAAGGACTGGTGCTAGGCCGAATGTGTCCTAAGGTCAAAGGCTCCTGAATGGCATTTTCAATCTCATACCTGTAGGCTTTGGGATGCCTATAGCCTGTGGTGATCACTACTTGGATTCCTTGCTCAAACTCAATAGTGTGCTCAAATCCTCAGTCAGGAGGTCTCCCGAGTGGGATATCTCCAAATATTATGGAATATCAGTCCAAAATAGATTGTACATCCAGATGTACTGGTGAATCCTTGCCTCCTACTTCTGACATACGAAGTTATACTACCCATTCTCTTTCCCCTCTATGCAAATCAGCCTCCATCCTGTGTGGTGAGATAATATGGGGTGGATAGGTGTGTATGCCCTTGATTTTCTGATGTTTACCACTCCCCTTTTCAGTCCATTCCATCTCTAATGTTTACCAGTCTGTGGTAACCTTCCCTAAGGTGATTAACCACTGGACACCCAATATCACATTGGTGTTTGGAATATAAACCACAAAGAAGTGGTCTGTCAATGTGTAGGTTCCCATAGTGATTGTTAATGCTGGGACATATTTGGCACACTGCATGGTTCTAGCTCCTAGAACCAAAACCGAGAAACCCTCAAAGTATTTTATGTGAATTCCCCTCCTATGCACCAACTGTGTGTCAATAAAGTTATGGGTAGATCCAATGTCTACCAATACTAATACTCTTTGTCCCATAATAGTGCCTCTAACCCTTAATGTTAGATACTTGGGAACTCCCCGCAAAGCTGCAAGAGTCCCTCCAATTGGAGCAAATTCTCCCACTACATCTCCAATGGGTGGTGCACCTCCTCCTATTGCTACAATGCTGGTCTCTTTCTCGTCATCAGAAAATATCTCAATACAATGTGCTTTCCCTGCAATACATTGGTGGTTTGGTACCCATGGCTCTCGACAAGTGAAACAAAGTTTCTTCTTCCTTAGATCTCTCCGGGAATTATCATCAAGAGATTTATTCTCATGATCCTCCTTTGTTTGAGGGGAGATATTTTGCTTAAAAGGGGCTTTTACCTTGGGTAAAGCATTTTGTAGGTCTCTAGCCCTCTCCATAGCTTCTTGGAGCCTAGTTGGTCTAGTAGATTTCACCAACCCATGCAATGGTTCAACCATTCCATCAATGAACATGCATACTCTCCAGGTCATAGTGAGGTCAGATACCATGACTGAAAGCTTTAGAAAATCAGAGATATAAGTCTCTATATCTCCTATTTTCTTAAGCTTGGTTAGCCCCACAAAATGTACTTCTAGATCCCTGGGATCAAATCTCTCCACCAACCTCCGGGTGAAGTCTGAATAAGAAGTGATACTAGCATGCCGAAGTGTAGATAGTCGATGAGACCACCACTCATGTGCTTCAACTTCTAGGTGCAACACTGCTATTTTAATAGCCTCCATTTTTGAAAGTCTGTTGAGATGGAATTAGGTATCCAACTTATCTACCCAAGCCTTAGCTATGCACTTGGGTGATCCATCATAAGAGGGAAAAAATAATCTACCAAAACTGCATTTTAGATCTTGGTTCTACATGTACCCTCCACTTTTATGGTAATTGAAGGGTTTCCTACCATCCTTGATCCGACATAACTCCTAAAATTTCAAATGCTCCTTGAACCTCTGGATTGAGATTCATATTCCAAAAAATAGTCACCAAGGGTTTCTTCTCTCAATGGTCCTCCCTCCTCACCTTCCAATGATAGGAATGTGGGAATGGTGGAGCGTTGTGAAGAAGGCTGTGCTACTGATTGCACCCACCATAAATGTGAAGTGCTAGATCTTACCCCATGGTGAAACCCTATAGAGGATTCTTTCTGTCTTTCTAATATCATCTCCTTGATACATTTTTCAATTTTTTGCATGGTCTAAATAAGAAATTTTGGGATCTATTTCTCCTCCATTGCTATAGATGTATTGCCCCACAAGTTGAGCCAAGATTAGAGCTCCGATACCACTGTAATATTCCAAATTAGGAAAGACAACAATATTGAACACCAAATTGAAATGTACAACAAATAATGATGCAAAACATATGATAAAATCATATATCCATTAGATTATGTATTATGGCTGCAAAATATAAAATGTGTTGAGGAACAAATCACTCAAACTAGGCAAACAGGCCTCCAAAGCCCAGAAACACTAGAATCCCAAAGGATGATACAATATAGAAATGACGGAATACATGACAGCATAGTCCTAGTGAGGGTTACTTCTATAGGAAAATGGAAGCAAATGGATCTACTGATATATTACTCAAAAGGAGTTGAAAATGGAGAACTAGTCTCTCAAACACAATCCCAAGATAACATGGCAAGGGTTTCTTGAAAAGCACAATATGAAAAAAGTGCATACTGCAACTCTGTGGCTGAATCATGCTGTATCACTGAAGCTCTATTGAAATATGGTTGAAATGAAAAATATATGGCTGTAACTTCTCCTCCCTAGATTTCTGGGTGAAACGCTGCTTCTTTCACTAGGAAACTAGCTCATTAACAGGGTTTTAGAACCCTCCACCGCAACACCCTGCAAAATAATGCAGTTCCTAAAGGAGACTATGTTGTGGCTGTAGGTGAATTCTTGGCCCAATGTCTAATGGTGGAAATGAAGCTCAAAATAACCCTCTTAGATGGCCTTCTCAAGTCCTCCAAGATAGAGTATGGGGTTCCTGCCTGGAAATGCCCTTGTAATAAACAATACAATAAACTCATCTAAACAACTGAAGCATCCAAGAAGTCATAAGACTCAAACATAAGAAATATTATGAATGCTTCTCATGGCTGCCATCCCTTTCCTTATATCCTTGGTGAGCTTCCCCACCCTTGGCCCCACTCATTTATGAGGTTACTTCCATGCAAAGACTCCTCCTCCAAAACTACACTGTCCCCACTAGCTCCACTCTCTTCTTCGGCAGCACTGTTGATTTGGTTAATCTTGACCCAATCTAAATGCATTTCCCCCTTTCACACCCAAGGTGGCTTTATTTTGACTATCTAAACTGATCCACATCCATATTTGAAGTGTTTTATTCCTACTAAAGAGATTTAAGGGTCTCCCTACCCCACTTATTCATCTAGACTATGAATAGAAGCAACATATAATATTCCAACTAGCTAAAATATAATTGGGAATATTATAGAGTTGGTCAAGGAAAAATCATGTATACACGCATGTAAGAAGAAGAAAATTCACATATGTACTTGCGCACTAATTTTACGATACCATGGGTCCTTACCATGGTATTAGCCCACAATATTGAGCGCAATAACGGTTAATTGATCACGTCCAAGAATGTGTGGTTTTGGCTCATGGTATTGGATAAGCCTCACACTATATAAGGAGGTGAAGATCATAGTGCTAAAGTGTGCATGTGTGTGTAAATTGAATGAATACTTCAATCTGAAGTATATCTGCATGGAATGGGCTATAATCAAGAGATAGATATGATATTGTGATGCACTCATGAATGAAATAATGGATCAGGATATCTAGACCTGAAACGACAATGTATTTGCATGATCTCTTTATGAGTTTTTTAGATCTGTGGCCTGGCACATGTTTGTTGAAGTGAAGGGTATGATCCAAGAAAGTTTGCAGTTCTGAAGTATTATGCAGTCCTGAATTATTTACAGATATATACACAGGTTAGTCATGTTAAAGGCATGTATACACGTGGGTTCAGCTTTGCAAATGCGCATATGGAAGCTAGGGTTTTCTGAATAACACTGAAAGAAAAATTTGATCATTTTTGTTGTATTGTTTTTGTTTTCCAATGACATCTTCATATAGATCTAGTTTGTTTGAATAATTATTATGCTACTAGTTGATTGTGTATAAAGATCAATGATTGGTTGATTGAAAACGATGAATGCTACTGATTGTATAAGGGTTCTGTAAATATGAAAAAGTGTGTCTGAATATCTCTGATCTGTTATGAGTCTGGCCAGAATTCTAATCCCATCATATGAATATCTATACGTAGGTTTCTCCACAGAAAAATGTGTATACATGCAGGTTTCCATAAGTAGAGTAGCATATACAATTATTTTATGAATGATTAGGGTTGTAGTTGATTCTGTGTGTTGATGTAGAATTCTGGGTTTGGTTATGTGGTATGGGTGCAATGATCTCACTGTTCTATTCAAATTTGGTTGATGGTTGTTTCTGTTGATTTAAAAATTCTGTTGTGTTGAATCTGTTGGATCTAGTGTGAAAATTTATGAAACGTGGTCTGCAGTGGTTTGAGGGTTGGAGCCTTTAGTGTGAAAGACGAAGCTTCCTGCCAGTAGAAGCTGGTGATCATATCAGGGGGTTGAAGCTCCCTTCCAGTGGTGGCTGGTAAACAAGATCAAGGGGGTTGGAGCTCCCTTCCAGTAGCAGCTGGAGAACAAGAGAAGGTTGCAGCCTTCTGTGGGTGGGTGCCTACGTGCTGGTATGAGTTTTCACCAGTATAAGAATGTAAGTAGTTTTCTATATAATAAAAAGTGAATACAGAGACGACACCAACAGTGGTTTTCTCTCGAATTGGGTTTCCACCTTAAATCATGGTGTTCATGTGTGTTGCTTATGTGTGATGATTTATTCTATTTTTACTACACATGTTTACTTCTTACTAAATGTTTGATGAATAAATGATGAACTGGGATAAGTAAAGTTTATGAAGATTTATCTGAATAATAAGTTCTTTGGGTATACACAAGTTTCCTTTCAGAAATTTGCGTTCATATGCTATTTGAATTAATTAAAGTCACTTATATAAATCAGTAAAATAAAGAAAAGTATTGTGATTTTTAAATACTTATTCACCCTTCCCCTCGCTCAGTATTTTTCTCAATTATTGGTATCAGAGGAGGTCCTTCTGAAGAAGCTTGATTGCTAGAAGGAAGATATACCAAGATGAGCAATCAAGGCAAAACAACATCTATCATACCTCCACTCCTTAACTGACACAATTTAATCTTCTGGAAGACAAGAGAAAGATCCTATCTTCAGTCTCTTGGAGCAGATGTTTGGGAAATTGTTGAAGGTGGTTACCAATATCCAGCTGCAGTTCCCACAGATCCAACATAAAGGAAGAGCCATGAAACCAAATAAAAATCTATCAATGCATTATTGGGAAGCTTGAACGAATCATAATTTTTCAAGGTTATGTAGTTAAATACAACAAAGGAGATATGGGAGGGAAAAAATCATTCTAAGCTATGAAGGTGATGCCAAGGTAAAATGTGTTAAACTCCAATCTCTTAGAATTCAATATGAAAATATTAGAATGCATAATGATGAAAGTATTTCTAGTTTCTTTCTGCGTCTAGATGAGATCATAAATCATATGATAAATCAGGGTGAAGACATAAGAGACACAACTTTAGTGGAGAAAATATTAAGATATCTAACTCCTAAATTTGAGTCAAAGTTTCTGCTATTGAAGATAACTAGGATTTGTAGACTCTTAATATTTTTCAACTTCATGGGATCCTGAATGCTTTTGAAATGAAAAAAGGGGGTTTGTCTGAAGTCATAGATGCTGCATTCAAAGCTACTACAAAAGGAAAGGAAAAGGAAGAACAAAAAGAATCGGGGTATGAATCAGAAGAAGATGAGGTAAATTTTGTAAAAAAACTTCAACTTGGCACTTGAAGGTTCAGAGGTAAGCTCCCTTTCAAATTTTTTTCTTGTGGAAGAGTGGGTGATTATGCTGCTAAATTTCCTCATAAATATAAACATGATAAGGAAAAGGATATAATAAAAGGTAATAGGAGACGATTTGACAATAGAAAAAGTTATTATACTCATGAAGTTAGGGATGGCCTGTCAGATAGTGAAGAAGGAGAATATGATCAATATCTTAGACTGCTCATGGCATTTGAAAAATACACTAGTGAGACTAAAGATAATTTTATGGATGCGTTAGAAGAAAATTATTTTCTTGAATAAATCACTCAAATCAAAATATGCTTGGAAGAAAACAAAATATCCATAGATACTCTAAAGAATCAACTCATAGAAAAGGAGAAGCACAATGAGAAGTTAGAATGTGAAATAGTAAGTCTAAGAAAGGAACTTGAGAAAGTAAAATCTCTAAATCTTAGATTTGATAAAGGATCTAAAACCTTAGATGAAATTATCAAGATTCAATACACTCCTCTTGTGAAGACAATTCTTGGATACATTGGTGAATCTTCTCAGTTAGAAAAATCCTCAACTACAAGCTATCTAATTAATGCAACAAAATCTAATCAGAAAAGTTTCATCCCTCAGCAGAAGAACAAGTACAATTATTAGGTAAAGCATGATCATTCGAATTCAAGGATGAACAATAACAGAAGAATCAATCAAAAGGTAAACAACACTAGAAGGTTTTAAGATTGCAGAAATTTCTTCTTTAATGGATAATGTTTCTCATGTCATAATTTTGGTCACAAAGCTTCTTAATGTGTTGCATACAAAACCATCATGACTAGAGAAGCATGAAAGAAAATAAATCAGACAAGAATGCAGAAGAACACTTAAAAATTTTCTCCTCTTCAAGATGAAATTGAATGTTCATTTTGTAATAACTTTGGACATGAGGAATCTGAATGCGAGAGAAAAGTATAGCCAAAAGAACAAATATAAACAAGTTCTAAGGTATGAATAAGGAAGGAATTACAATTTGAAAGTTGCGACATAGCTTTATTTTTAGAAGGAGAAGAAAATTAATGGTATATTGATAGTGGATGTTCAAAACACATGACAAGTGATAAAGACAAAATTATTTCATACAATGCATTAGAAAAGGAAAAGAATGTCACTTTTGGAAATGAATCTCATGCTGTCATTAAGGGTAAAGGATCTGATTTTCTAAAATAAAAGGTTAAAGCTAACAATGTTATGTATGTTGACGGATTAAAGCATAATGTGTTGAGTGTTAGTCAAATGTGTGACCAAGGAAATGAAGTTGTCTTTCGATGAAAAGAGTGTGTGTTTCATGAAATTGACACAGGAAAGACTATAATAAAAGGAACAAGAACACCAAGCAATATGTACATATTGAAAGTTGGCCAAGAACAATGTTATCTAGGAAAATCTGCAGAAAAATGGTTATGGCACAAAATATTGGGACATTTGAGCTTTTATCAAATAAGAAAATTAAGCAGGCTCAAAGCTGTTCATGATCTACCCAACATCACTTTACCAGAAAGTACCATATGTAAGTCATGCCAATTCGGTAAGAAAACCAAGGTTCACTTTAATGCCAAAGAAGGATCAACAAGTAAGCCTCTTGAACTTATACATATTGATTTGTGTGGTCCTGTAAGGAAAAAGTCACCTCGTAGAGAACAACACTATATCTTATTCATTGATGAATTTCATAGAATGTGTTGGATTGGCTTATTGAAACACAAAGATGAAGCATTTGAAAAATTTAAGGTTTTCAAATCATTAGTTGAAAATGAATTAGATCTGAAAAATCAAATGTCTCAGATCTGACTGAGGAGGAGAATACACATCGAATTAATTCTTTGATTTCTGTGAACAATATGGCATAAAAAGAGAATTTTCTGTAGTTGGAACTCCACAAAAAAATGGTGTGGTAGAAATAATGAATAGAATAGTTTAGTAAATGGCTCATGCTATGCTTGATGAATTTGGGACTCCTGACACCTTTTGGGGTGAAGCTGCACATATCGCATTAAAGATTCTCAACAAGACTCATGTCTGTTTGAATAGTGATAAAAATCCTTATGAACTCTGATATGGTAATAATCCCACTGTGAATCACTTTAAAGTCTTTGGAAGAAAATGTTTTATAAAAAATAATGATGAAAAACTTGGTAAGTTTGAACCTAGAGCAGATGAAGGAATGCTTCTTGGTTACTCTTCTAGAAGTAAAGCATACAAATGCTATAATAAGAGACTTCAGAAGTTTGTTGAATGTATTGATGTTGTGATTGATGAATCAGTCACAGCTCCCAAAATGGGGAAAAAATGAGGATGATGATGATGAATTTATTCCCTCATCAAATCACAATGATATAGAAGAAGAACCTAATGAAGCATCAAAAGAAGATACATCAGAAAGAGAAAAGGCTCCATCCATGTATGTTCAAAAGAATCATCTAGAATCTCAAATTTTGGGAGAAAAGGAATATGGGGTACAAACAAGAAGAACATTTGTGGGATCTCCTAGTTATCTAGCACTATTATCCACCATTTAACCAAAAAATGTAAATCAAGCTAGTAAAGATGAGGTTGGATTAAAGCCATGAATGAAGAAATGGATAAAGTTGAAAAGAGTAATACTTGGGAATTGGTTCCAAGACCTCATAATAATAATGTTATTGGAACAAAGTGGATATTCAAAAATAAGTTAAATGAAAATGGAGATGTAATTAGAAACAAAGCTAGACTTGTTTGTAAAGGTTATGCTCAACAAGAAGGTATAGACTTTGTAGAATCATTTGCACCAGTAGCCAGACTTGAAGCCATAAGAATGTTTCTTAAATTTTTAAGTTTTCAAATTTTCAAAGTTTATCGAATGGATGTCAAATCTGATTTCCTTAATGGATATCTAGAAGAGAAGTTTATATAGAACAACTAGAAGGATTCATTCCGGGGAATGATGAAAAACATGTTTTCAAACACAAAAAGGCTCTATATGGGCTAAAACAAGCTCCACGGGCATGGTACTATTGTCTTGAAAAATTTTTAGACGTCATTTTGTCACCATGAAATTTGACTGTCATTATGGATCTATCTCCATCCATATTCATGCTTCCTTAGAAGTAAAAAACATTCATGTTTCTGAACCAAGTCTTGGAAACTGGAAAAAATCTCTTTAAAACATTTAAAAAGTTACCTGCACGCTTTTTGTGACCATTGCCTATGCATGTGCTGATACTTCTTCTACTAGCCATGACGATCACTGCTCTGTTCACTAATAAAAACTGTGCACCCCCGTAAAAGGAGGTAAACATGAAAAGTAACTTCTGGAAGCTTATTTGGTCGAATATTCTCCCAAATGGAAGCATATAGAATCACGCCAGTTCGAGCTATATCCCTATACTCATGGAGCTTATCCCTTGGCTGAAGGAACCCTAATCCCTTCATTAGAGGATATCATCCCTCTCTTGATGGATCTAAAACCTCCTCAATATCTCTATAAATTGAGCTAAAGTTTCAGGTTTGAGAGTGTTAGTCATTAGTAATTTTTTTCTTTCTATAAGATGACTAAATGTTTATCCCAGATTTCTAGAAACAAAATTCATGAATATTGTGATTTCTAGAAATCTCACCGCCTTCATTATCCTCGGGATAATTTTTTTACTATTTTACTACTCTATCAAGTCATGGCCAACCTATCACTCCCAGAAGACCAAATCATGGACTTATGCCACTCATTCTCACTATGTTTTCCACCTTTGACCTTACCACTCTGTTTTGACTTGCCTAACCCTTATACTTACACCTTGGATTGCCAAGTAGCCTAACCTTTTCCCCTATTCACCAAGTGCCTCAAGAATTGGTGGTTTTAAGTTTCCTTTATAGGCTCTTTAGATAAATCAAAGTCACCAATTTCTAGGATTGCAATGCATAAAGGTTTGTCAAAAATCTGTTTTACACCTACAAACCCTAAGTCAAGTTTTCAGCCAAAGGCCAAGTCCAAAAGGCCTCCCAATAGGTCATGTAGGGTTTCATAGGTTTTTCATTGTTTTGGTTTTCTAAAAAAAAATGTGTTTCATGTGCCAAGAAGGTAAATCAAATGGAAAAGGAGGGTTAGCTCATGATTGTCCAAAAGGTATCAAAACACCTTCAAGAAATGACCTCCTTGGTCAAAGCACAACTTCTTCAAAAGACAGCTCCTCATCTTAGACATTTCTGCAGGAATGAGTGAGATGGCCATCAATAGAAAAAGAGTTAAGGTAAGAAGGGTAAATCATCACAAAGGACATTCACATCAAAGGAAGACATCATGCCTATGAACAAATAAAATCAAGGGTTTTATGACTGATGGGCTAAAAAAGTGTTGCCCAACAAGGAGCCAATACAAAGGATCACAAGGACAGATGGTACATCAGTGCCACTAAGCATGAATTGTAGATTTCTAGAAATGATAAATAGGGAAAGGAAAAATCCCTAAAGCCTAAATCTTGAGAAGGTACGCAAAGAAGTAAAATGAAGGTGACAAACCTCCATCATGACAGTAAGAGGTTTTCCAAAAGCCTTTGAAGGTAACCTCCATGGCTTGCCAAGATAAAGGGGTTTTCACTACATCAAAGGGACACAAATTGTAAATAATTTCAGTGTGAGGAATTTTAAGCCTTCAAGTACAGTCAAATGTATTCAAATGGTCAAAAGAAGGAAAGCAGGAGGTTAAGAGTCAAATAAGAAATCAAATTGAGCATGAGTTCTACTGTTGAGTAAATAAGGTGTCAAACTCCAAAAAGGTTTTAGAAGACCAAAACACTGTGTTATGGCACATGTAGCAAACAAAAGTAGCCAAGGGGAGGTAATGACAAACTTGATGGAAAAGGACTAAGGTCACTATGCAAGACAGACTTATTGTACCTATAGAAAATCAATGATAGAAAGAAGCTACTTCCTTAGTCACCCTTTAAACAAGAAACATTTAAACTCCTAGGTAAGAAATGAGGGGTTTTATAAGAAGCTGCCATCACACACAGTGCACAAAAATTTAACAAAAAAGGGTTGAAGACATGATAATGGCTAAAACGCAGTGTAACCATGCAACTCCACCAGGTGCCAGCAAAACAAGTTTTTAAGGAATATCAACAGGCCAAAGAGAGCTAAAGTCCATCATCTCAGTTACCAAAGAACAACAAAGAAGAATATTTGAGATAAGAAGAGATCATTTTGCTGATTTAAGGTCACCACTTGCAAAAAAAGGTAAAAGAAATATCAGTAAAAGGATAAAAAGATCAAAAGAAAACATTAGCAAAGGTGGGTTTTGGTTTTAATTTATTATTCCAAGGGTATAAAAATCCATTGTTTATCACTCAAGCCCAATTTTCATTTGCAACAAGGAGTGGAAGGTTTTCAAGGCGAAAATTCTAAATTCTTGGCAGACCTCAGGCAGAAAAACCCTTGCGCTAGGCTCCTGAAAAGGAATGCTACGCACCTATGTGTGCTATCTTTGGAAATTTCCACAGGGCGTTCTGCGATTGTGTAATGGCGCTATGCTTTTAACAGCGTGCAGACTTAGACGCGTTCAGAAGGACCTGGAAACGTGCAGGTTCGCCTGGCACTACACGCCTATCTGTTTAGGCTCTGCCCAAAAGGGCCACATCACTATGCAAAGCTTTGCATTGCTACACTTCTACCCATTTAGACTTGGCTCGAGAGGACGTGATATCGTGCAGGTATGCCTTGCAGCGCTTCTGCCCGTTCAAACTTGGCTCGAGAGGACCCGACCCCATGCAGGTCTGTCGGCACTGCGCGCTTGCTCGTTTAGGTGCTGCACGAAGACCCGATAACTGGTGCTGTGTTCTTGTGCTATGTTCAGGGCCGACCCGACAGCCCATGCAGGGTCGACCCGACTAGCCCGAGTGCTGCGCTCCTGTGCTGCGTGTTCAACTAGGAAGCCTCTCAACCCAGTGCAAGCCTCCAATTTTCCTTAGAGCGCCTCAAAACCTCTGCTTGATGCCTAATGAAAGTTTTTGAAAGAGGTATTTATATTTTCTACCCCCTCTCATGCTGTTTTGAAAGATGAAACTTGGAAAGAAAGGTAAAAACCCTAGAAGAAGAGAAAATCTTGGTCCCCATACTAAAGAACTCTGTTGATTGAAGAACACTCACCCATCTACATGATAAAGATACATTGAGACTACTTTTCTAATCACTCATCATTTCCCTTCACTTGCAAATCACTGCCTTACTCATCATCATCTCACTTGCCCTCTCCATATCATTTCATAAACAATTTTCAGGGTTTTAATTTTAAAGCAAAAGTAAGAGACAAAATGTCTAGAGAAGGCAGTGATGACAATGGCAAGGGAGGCCAAAGGCCTAGAGGACAATAAAGAAAGGGTGGAAGAGTGAACAAGTTTGAGCCTTTAAGCACCGAGGAGTTGACAACCTCCCATACCACAGTTGCATATTTCCAAGAGGTAGGATGTTTTGATTTATGTGAAAAAGTACAAAGAGTCAAAAGTCACCTTGAGTTGACTAGACTTTTCATCCTAAACCTCCATAACCACCAAGTACACCTAGCTGGGGTAAATTTTGAGTTGTCCACCAATACATTTGCTATGGCCACTGGGATACCTTGCATGGAAGAAAAATGGTTCAAGCAGGTGAATTTGGACTTGAGCCATTATCAAAATTTATTGAAACCAAGATACCAAGCTGATTGCAAAACCATTTTTCCATTTTCACATCTATTGGAGAGATATGCGCGTTTAATGAAAGTCATCATGAAATACTTAACCTGTGAGGGTAGGTTTTCTAGGCTCTATTCCTACCATATAAGACTGCTCATGAATTTCACTAGGGCCAAGCTACTACATTTTCCCTATTACCTTTATAGAAGTATTGATAAGATGTCATACATTGTGCAAAAGAGACATAATTCACAGCAAATGCAAAGTATTTTTCACCATTCTTTTATTAATATGATTGTGTTGCATCAATTAGAGCAATAGGGTATCCCATGGGAAGTGTTCATCGCCCATGATGTTTTCAAAAATCCACAACCTCTTCCTCTGCAAAGTTTACCCTCATCATCTCATCCACCTTCCTCCACTCCTCCATCACCCCCCACTGACCATGATTCATCCTATCCACATGAATCCTCTCTCCAAGAGAGCCTCCCTCTTTCACCTTCCCCTAAGGCATCAGAACAAGAAGAAAATGATGAAGAACATGAAGAAAATAGTGACAAAGAGGAAAATGACAGCCAAGAAGAAAATGAAAGTCAAGAGGAAGAAGCAAGTGATGAGGGAGAGGAAAATGAAAATGAAGAAAGTGGTGATGATGAAGAAGAAACAAAGGACAGTGAGGAAGAAAATAACAATGATGAAAGGACAGAGGCAGATTATGAAGACAAAGGAAGTGGGCTAAACATTGAAGAGGAGGACAAAGGCAGTGAGCCAAATAGTGAGGAATAATTTGAAGAATAAACAAAGGACAATGATGAATAAAATGACAATGATAAAGTGGACAGTTTAGAACAAGAAGACCATGAAGAGGCAGATAATGAAGAGGTATATTTTGAAGACAAAGGCAGTGGGCCAAATAGTGAAGAGGAGGACAAAGGCAGTGAGCCAAATAGTGAGGAAGAATTTGAAGAAGAGACAGAGGAAAAATTGGAAGAAGAGGGCAGTAAACATGACAGTGATAAATATGAAAATAGTGAGCATGAAAGTGGGCAAAACAATGACTCTGTTGAAGAGGACAATTTAGAAAAAAATGAAAATGAAGAACATATGGAAGAGGATGGAAATGATGAAAATGCTCAAAACAGTAATGAAGACACTGACAAAGATACCTCTAATAGTGACAACACATAAGATGATGATGGAAATTATAATGATGCAAACACAAAAGAGGATGATGGAGAAGAAAACATGATGACTGATAGCCCTAACAATGATGATAGCAGTGACCCTATGAACCAAAAGGACAGTGAAGAGGTGGATGACAGTGGTGAAGATCATGACAGTAATGTTAGCATGAAGTAAAATGAAAGTACCTCTCAAGAGGGAATTCAAGAACAAAATGAAGAAGACATGAATGTAGAGATCATTGATGAAAGGAAAGGAAATCTTGAGATTAGTCATGGTAAGAGAATTATAGTAAACAAATTTGAGTTTCTTCCTCTCACATATCAAAAAGGATCAAGGCAAGTGTTTGCTGCTCCAAAAGGCAAGGGACCTTGCCATATACATCAGCTCAAAGGCTTGAAAAGGGAAAATAAAAGATGAAAAATGATAAGAAAGGTAAGAGCGGCAAGAAAAATAAACAAAAGCCCCAATTCATTGACCTAGATAGTGATAATGAAGATGAGGAGATGGCCACTAGAATACTGCTCCAAAGCAAAGATGCAAAAATTAGGGATATGGAGAGAGATTTTGAGATGGCTCACTGTATCATTCAGTACTATAAGAATGAAAAAGAGTATTTTAAGAAGATAAAAAGGGGCCTTGCTCTCCAGAAAAATATGGCCAAGCATTATGCAATGAAAACAAACTTGCTTGTGCCAAACTGAAGGAAGCCCTCATTGAAATTCAAGAACTAAAATAAGGAGAATACCAAGATAGACTTGGAATCTTGGCACAAGCTTCTCTATAGGTCTCCCAAAACCCATGAGGCACTCATCCACCAAATTTGGGAGAATTTTGACAAGTTTTTGTTTTTTGCTAATTTTGAGGCCAAGGGGGGTAGCACACATGGTGATACACTTTTTCTCAGAGCATATTTAGGAGGAAGGGCTCACATTTTTGGAATCCTCATCTCAAAAGTAGCATTCTCACAAATTTCTAGATGAATTGGAGTTGTTTTGGTCCTCCAAAAGGGTCAAAAACACCTTAATTTTCACCATTCTGCTTGCTTTTCAGGACATGTGCTGCGCCTTTACCAGCCTTGGATTTTTTTATTTTTTAACCAGTTGCAGATGTAAAATAAGAGAAAAAAGGGTATATATAGAAAATAGATACAAATTTGTTTCCAACGGGCCATCACGGATCGTTTTCCGACATCGGGAAGGCCTTCAAAACATTGATGCAAGATGACCCATGTTTCCTGCTCCTGTGCTACGCCCTTGGCATGGAAATTCCTCCTAAAACACAATGTTGTGCCCTTAGCAGAGGGAAAGTAAAAAATGTATACTTGGAATGTTTTAGGAGGCTTGTCAGACCTCAAATATCATTTTCTTTGCTAAAAATGTCCGAAAATATATTTTGTTTTAGATATTTTGTGCCTTGGGCCTTGCAAGGTATCAAGGACAATAGTGAAATTTCTGATTAGCCAATAGGCTTCTAGATAATCTATTAGGTTTTTCTCCTCCTTTCTTGTTAAAAGGGCATTGAGGACTCATTTTTAATGTTGGAATTTGATGAGCTTTGAGAGAAATACATGGTTTTTTGAGGTTGAAGAGAAATTTGGTGTTGTGGAGCTTGTGGATGATTTGCTTTGATTGATGATGGAGAAGCTTGTTTGCAGGATCTCTGAGCTTGGTTAATGGTGTTGTGTCTCTAATTTATTCATGTTTTCTTGTTTATAATTATGTTTCATCCTTCTATATGCAGTAGAACAAAAAATTATAGGCTAAGAAATGTTGTTTGAAGCACCTTAGTCTTTCCTGCCTTTTATTGCCTTGATATTTTCCTCTGCTAGGACATTTTAAGGAATTCTTGATTGCTCCTTAGACCCCCTAAGCTTTTTTATTTCATCAATGGATTAATATGATAGTTTCCAAATATGTTTTATGGAAAGCATTGCTTATTTGATTCTATCTAAACTTTGTTTTGAAATCTCTCTTTGAGGTATTACTTGTTAGGTTAATCCAAGAAGGTCTTGTTCTGATCTTGCCCTTTGTCCATGCCTATCAGTTTGCCTCAAAGTTATTTGTAGCTTGATAAAAAATGTTTAGGATTTTCCTCTTTGATTTATTAAAGTTATTTTTTTATCTTAAATGTTTTCTAAAGCTTGAAGGTGAAATCACTAGAAGTTAAATGAGTTTCTCGCCTTCTATATTTCATTGGAATGTTAGTCTAGAATGCTTATTTGCTTAAGTTGAATCAAAGATTTACTAGTTTTCCCTATATATTGATTGTTTCTTGATGTTAATGGTGTTTTAGACCTTCTTGTTATGGGTATTTGACAAGGGATTCTTAACTGCCCTTCTCCCTACCTTGTTTCCCCAACTTAATGTCCATTTCACTTCACACATAACCTTAAAATATCCATTGAACACACTAGATTTTCCCTGTGATGCACTCTGACTCATTATTGAGATGTCCATGAATTTCATAGACTCCATAGCCCAATTATTTGATGATATATCACTCCACGTATTCTACCTATTTCATCTTACCCAACCAAAACAAACAACAAACCCTACACTTAACAACTAGCCTAAAATCAACCATCTAAAGCAAACAAGTTCACATCCTTTGCATACAATAGAGAGAGAAAACAAGAATGGTCTGATGTTACCTTGTGCATTTGGTCTACCAATCTGCTAAGTCACGGGACCCTAACAGAGAGTAGTTTGTAGTGGATGGATTCTGAGTTATTTGTACATTGAAGATTACACCTTTGTACAAAAGAATTCATGCTAGTCATTCTAGAGAGGAAGGCTTGTCAAACCGAGGATACGATTGCGCAGACATACGAGAGAGAGAGTCTGTACAACATCAAGGCTCAGGTTGTAAGATTCCTCTTTTTTGTTCCTCATAATACATATGGATCTCTTTTTCTCATTTTCTTGTTTCTGAATTCATTGAAATGATGTCAATAGATAGTCTCCTTGATCACTAAGTTGAACTGGTATTTTTTATTATTGTATAGCGCAGGTGCTTTAATCTCTTGCATTGTTTGTGATTGCAAGTTCTTCTCAACATTTAAGGATTACTTTGGAGCGAAAGGAAAAAGGCTACATCGAACGTCTCGTTGAAAGGTAGGATCATAACCTCCTCATTTCTAAGTTATAATAATCTGAATGAAAATATTTTAGAGAAAGAGGTATTCAAATGGTTGTTTGTTTCTAGTTACCTATTGGGGTACTAGGGAGATCACTCTTATCCGCAAGAGGGATTAATCCATAAAACTAAAATATCTTCGACAACAAGGCTTCACAAAAGGATCTGCAGATAGTAACTTGTACACTAAAATTGAGGATGACATAATTTTGGGAGTAATGAAGAATCCATGAGTCAGAAATTTTCTTCTCTTATGTAGCAGGAATTTCAATTGTCTTTACTTGGGGAACTAACATATTTTCTTGGTTTACAAGTGCAACAAGCAAACGATGGCATATTTATCTCACAAAAAAAATATCTCAAGCAGGTTCTGAAAAAATATGGGATGGAAGATTGCAAACCTGTGTGCACTCCAATGATGATCTGATGCAACCTCAGTTCTCATGATAATTATCCCATGATAAATCAACCAGAGTATAGATCTATGATTAGAAGTCTGCTTTATCTAATAGGTACTAGACCAGATATCATGCATGCAGTTGGGATTGTTGGATGGTTCCAAGCCAATCCAAAGCAGTCATATCTTTAGGAAGTAAAAATAATATTCAAATATCTCCAAGGAACTCAAGACTTTGGTCTATGGTATCCCAAAAATGTTGATCTTAACCTTCATGACTAGAAATGTTGATGACTGGAAAAGCACTAGTGGAGGTGCATTTTATATGGGGCCCCAATTAGTATCTTGGTTCAACAAGAAACAAAGTTACATTGCTTTATCTACAACAGAAGCAGAATATGTGGCTGCTGCATAATATTGCACACAACTTGTTTAGATGATGCAGACATTACATGTAATATTCCCAATTTTCCAACAGATAATTAGAATATTAGAGTTCTTAATTTTCTTAATTAATTAAGTAAATAAGAGGGTGGAGGGACCCATAAACCCCATAGATGAATAAAATCCACTTTTGATGTGTGTATGTGGATAATTTATAAGTAGATATGCATTATGGAGTAGTGGAACAACTTCTTAAATGAGGGAAGAGTGGAGATCATGCCACATTAATGATAAGATCATGGAGATCATGGAGAAAGTCAAATGAGATCATGGTGCATTAATAGTAAGATCATAGTGCATTAATGATGAGATAGTGGAGGAAGTTGTGCACCTAATTCACACATGATGGAGAGAGTGGGAATTAAATGTAGAGATGGTGGAGAACATGGAGAGAGATCGCAGTCTTCATGGAGGCTAGTGGCCACATGTGCAATGAAATTATGAGGTGGGCCAGAGCTATGTAAGGATCACAAAGAATATAAGGGAGATGAAGGAAACAATATAAGGTAGGATTTAGATTATTTTTTTTGATCTGTTTAGATCTAGATTTGTCATTTGAAATTTCTATGCATGCTTCAATTGTTTAGCTAAGTATGCAATGATTTTGAGCACACGGGTGTTTCCGAGCGAAAATACCACCCTTACCCATGGGGGAATTCGAGTGCCTACTCTGGGAAGGTTATTCTGAGCTGCCATACATCATCAGGCATTGGTGCCAAATTTAGCCCCTCTCTACAGCACATTCAGTCTCAGGAATTACGCATTCCTTCTTGAGGGTTTGAGAGGAGGAGGTTGTTTATAGAATTTCAGGTAGGAAACTGGTGGAGGATTCATACTTTCACCTTGTGATTCAAGATCAACATTTCAGAAGCAGAATATTCATATGCATCATCCAAGCCATCATTTCATACCTCCATGCGGTAGAAATTCCTTAAGGGATTGCACAGTCTAGTCTTGCAGAAATGAAGGAGGAAGGATATTTCCAGTATTTCAACTGAAAATCATATGAGGGACAATCTCCTCATTTTTTATTCATTGTTTCCATAATTATTGAGCTGATTTACATTATCTAGCAGCAGGATATAGAGCCTCCCTCCCTGACAGTGTAATTTTCTTCAGTTGTTGTGTATTCAACAACTACATCTATTGGAGGAGGTTGGAGAAGATATATCATGAGCTTCTAGCTTAAGGACCTGAAGGAGGGATAAAACCTCTATGCATTGAGTTTTTTGTACCCTATTGCAGCCATCATATCTTCAGCTCATGCAGTAGATCTACATACCCAACACTCATATAGTTTCAGGGCCTAAGAGGGCGATTTTCCAAGATTTTCAGATTTGGAAATTCTTTCTCAGTTATCTTGGGTATTCATCATTGAGCCCGGGTCCGAAATCATGGCATCATATGAGCTTTGAAACTGCCATATCTAAACTTCTATATTTTGTTGGTAGTTGCAGTCTTGAAATTTACAGCAGGGAGAACGCAATATTCCTTCCATAAGTCCAACAGTTACACAGTCCCTCTTGTGGGAGGACTTCAGGGTCATTCTAGGCCAATTATTTGGCTTGAGTGTCTCATATTTTGAGCACTGTTGTACTGGTTTATCCACCTCCATATTAATAAAAAGGCTCAGCTATTCTGTCTAATTTATGGTGTATTTAGATTATATATTTACATTGCTGCAGTTTCATATATTATGTTTTTGTATTATTGCATTCTCCCTTTTGGGATATTACAGTGGTATTAGAGAATGATCTTTGGCCCAGCTTGTGGGCACTTCATCTTTAACATCAAAATAAGAAGTAGATAGTAGAGATCTATAATGAAGGAGGATTGCAGTTTTTCCACTCTTGTCTTTAGATCTAAAGAGCCCAAGGAATATGTCATCATTATCACTCTGGAGGAGGAGCCTCTACCACCATCATCAGCTGTAGAAGTACTCACATAAGGAGGAGGAACACTTACATATTTGCAAGATGGTCTTGATTTCTTAACATTAGGATTACCATGCATGATTTTTGACATCATGAGGAGGAGGAGGCATATACCAAGGCTAGTATAGTTGAAGAGATGTAGCCATGGCCATCACTAGCAGTTGGAGAGGCCATTGCACCGGTTGGAGCAACTCTTGTAGCTGTGCAAGATGTTCCCAAGATCCAGCTTATCAAAGGTTTGAAAACATTTCCATCTCATATTATTTCAATATCTCATATTGAGATTTGCGAGACCATGCCATCAGGGCCATTGAATAACCAATGATTAGAGCACCTTGCTAATTTTGAGTAGAAAATTATCACTGCACAGAGGACCCTTGACTTGATCAAAGATAAGATGCCTAGCTATCCCAATTTTTCATGGTTGAGATACACCCAACAGTTTGTGTTGAAGTGTGGAGTTGCAGAAGATGGGAGGAGCATAATCCTATTTAGTACAGTGCCAGACTATGAGTTCAACATTCTATATGGTCAAGCGACAACAGATGTATCACCATGCAGATCTACAACGCTGTCACTAAACAACAGTGATGAGATGAGGGCCCCATTATTCTTGGAGCATCCCGAAGACAACTTCACTCATGAAGCACTGGAGGGACAGATGATAGATGGTAGACATCTTACGATGGAAATTACTTTCCATTATTAAGATAGATTTTTCTTGATGAGATCCTCATAGATCAAAGGGGAATTTCTACCTACAAAATTTATGGAGCCTTATGGTTTCTATTGGGCCATTGATGAGAGGATCTCATGGAGGGACCTCAAAGAATGTGCACTTCAACATATCATAGAGTGAAAAGCTTATCCGTTGGAGGAGATTGGTATTCTACCTTGGGTGGATACCAAGATTGAGCTTGACATGATTCATCATCCACATTGGGATGAATGGATCCAGATGAAGAGCAAGGGTTTTCCAACCTTCTTGCAGATCTATGATACAGGGCAACAAGAAGCATGGCTGCGCTGGTTGCTTTTGGGTGAGTATGGTTACTACCCAAAAACTCACATTTGTGTGGTCCATGCAATGGATGTCACTGATGTCATGGAACAGTAGGAGGCATGGCTACGCTGGTTATTACATAGAGAGTTTGGCCATCACATGATGTATCTTGTGTCCTTGTATTTAATTTTGTTTGGTATATGTCTCACGTCCACAAATGTATTTCTGTTTGGGATATATCTTATGATCATGTATGTACTTGGGTTTGGGACATGGCATAACTCTCACATGATGTGGCAGCATGGAACTTGTTTGTATTTTTATGATATGACATCCCACATGTCAATCAACATGTTGTTGCTCCATGACTTGCATCATGATGATGTGAGGTGGAAGCAAGAATCCTTGTTTCTTTGGTTACTTTTGGGAGAGTATGGGTTGCTTTCTCCCCATACATTGCATGATATTGATGGAGGATGGCATCAGGAGGGCTTACTGCTTTGGCTTCTATTGGGGGATTATTGTCATTTTACTTGGTATAATGATGATGTGATGGGGTAGCAAGAGGCATTGCTGCAGTGGCTTCTCTTGAGATAATATGGCCACTACATTTGGTACAATGATGATGTGATGTGGTACTAAGAGGCATTGCTGCGGTGGCTTCTTTTGAGAGAGTATGGCTCTCATACTTGCATTGCTGATGATTTGGCATGGTAGCAAGAGGCATTTCTGCAGTGGCTTCTATTGAGAGAGTATGGATCTCTTACATGGCTTAATGATGATTTGGCATGGCAGCATAAGGCTTTGCTACTGTGGTTGTTATTGGGAGAGTATGCTTTGACATTGTGCATGTTCATCCATATGTCTCTACTTATTATTTTGCACATTTTTGGGATGATGCTTGGATCCAACAAGGCTAAAAAGGCTAAGGATGGAAGCATGGAGAGATACAATCTACTTCATGTAGCATGGGATGGAGAGATAGTTTATGATGGGGGAATTTACACTTTTGGAAGAGACCACTTCAATTTATGTATCTCATGTGTTAGTATGAATATTAATTGTAAGTGTACGAAAAAATACCACTGTAGCTGTGCATAACAAACAACCCAAATAGCAAAATATGGCTGCCAATATCTTTAGATCTGCAATAATTTGATCAAGAAAAATGCTGCAAAAATATAGATCTATGCATCAAAAGACATTAAGCATTAAATAAAACAAGATTTATTCCATGCATCCAATAGACAAGACAAGAATATGTTGAATGAATTTTATATTAAGGGAACCCGGGAGGAAAAAATAGAAGGATGTTACCAATTCTCCTCAATGGGATGGGTTCTTGTAAGTCCTCAACACTTCAGATCTAAAATTCCTCTCTCTTGATGGTGTATAAAACCTAGACAAAAATGGAACTCAAAGGGAGCTCACAAGTAAAAGGATAGAAAAATATGACAATGATGGTGGATCAAAGTCAGACCAAAAGTATAGATCCAAAGTGATCTTTAGGCAACAAAAGGCGATGAATGAATGGAGAAACCCTTCTATTTATAAAAAAATATTGAGTTAGTCTAGATATTGGTGCATAATTAAAATATTATTAACCAAATCAAGATCCAACATTTATGGAATATTTTATTATTTTTGTTGGAGGGAAAAAGAATTTGACTTGGGTCAAATCCTTTTATTTGTAAATAATCAATAAATAAATGATTTATTTATCATTTTAAGGATGTGGTTGAGTAATAATTAAATAAATAATGATTTATTTAACTATTTATGAGTGATTTAGTCAAATTTAACAAGGAATATTATTTAAATAAGGTTTAAATAATTATTCCTAGAAAATAATAAGATAAACAATAATTTATGTAATTAATTTTCTTGTTTTGGGTTAAATATGACCAGGAATATTAATTAAACTATTGTTTAACTAATTATTCCTTGAGGAAAATCAAACAAATGTGTATTTATTTAATATTTCCTCATGGGGTTTCCTATTTAGACCATAAACAACTTAATAAAGGTGCTTTACTAAGTTATTTTTCATAGTGAAAGCAATTTTACTTAGGGTAAAATTGGTCTTACATGGTGTACTTAGGTCCATCTAATAGTAACAGGTTAGATGACCAAAAAATGGTGTAACAGATTTCCCCCCAGTGTGCGAGCGTTAGGAGCTAATCATATGACCGAAGTACGTTGTAAGAACTCAATCACTAGACACCGAAGGGGAAGTCAAAGAGAGAGAAATGTAAGGTAGACCGAAGCGCTAAAGGACTAGACCCTGAGGAGGTGAGACTTATAGGTGTGACAAGTCTCTTTTATGATTGAGTACCTGTGCTATAGGCGGAGGGGGAGGCATACCTATGCCCGCCGAGACAAAGTACAAAGAATAATGCGTCCAGTAAACAAGGGACTGAACAATATAGTACATGCTGGCATAAACATGAGCCAGGTAAAAACATGATAATGAATCACACATGCATACTATGCCTGGGATAACAGCCAGGACTTATATAATAATATCTGAGTACATGAGATATAAATACAACCCAAATGCCCCTATAAATAGGAAAGGGCTCTGAAAATCTGACTGATACATGCAAAAAAAAAGGCGCTGCAAGCGGTTGAGGCTGACATCATCAAATATATGGAGCTGCATCAAATGATGTAATGAAGAGGTCATCCAGGCATGTGGGGGGCTGCCTGTAGGGCCACCCCCTCATGAGGGCTGAGAAATCTCACACACACCCAGGAATCAACGATATCATCTGCTGCATCATTGAACCATCAAGTATACGGATCTCGATCATGCTAAAAGGAGCTGGAGTTGAGAAATAATCAAGTCAAAGAGAAATAAGAAGTCCCTTTACCTGATCCGAGGCACCAAACAAGAGTGGAAGTTGGAACCAAGGTACACTGCCCTCTAGACCTGTCTTCTGGAATGAATGAGCTGATGTCGACAGAAGGAGGTCCACCATAGGTGAGGGAATAAGGGATCCTCAACTAAGGCATGAGAGAAAATAGTAGAGCGACTGACAGACTGACACCAGGGATGATGATGAAATGGGAGGTACTGAGTAGCGGATGGAAAACTTCCCTTGTTAGAGCATAAAGGGCATGGATGACCTGGCAGCGACTGACACAACATCATGAGGGATAGGGGACAGTGGGACTGAAGGCCATAATGTATGACACGAGAGAGAAACCAAGTAATGAAGGATGGAGGACTATAGCAGGATACAAAGGGACTCGAGATAGACTCCATGAATGTAATGATGACTGAAATCGGATGCTCTAAACAAGGGCGACTCGATGGTGCTACCACATAGAAAAAGGTCCAATGGATCCCATAAAAACATGAGTACTTGATGGTTACTCATGATGAAAATCGACATGATCATGGACAAGTACGAAGGCAAAGTGGTGCCCCAAGTACAAGTGTTTCAAGTGAAGAAAGTCGATTTTTGGGGAGTGGTGAAGTGACGCTTCGTGGAAAAAATGTGTCTTGGTGAAGTATCAAATCACAAAAAACTAACAGATACCCATTTGAGGGCTCAGTGAGATCTTTCCAATGGTGCAGACGGTTTGTCAATCTGAGCTACGGTTTGGATGCATCAGGCGAAATAAAAATCAGGCGTTTCTCTTTTAATAAGGCATTTTCCCTCCAAGTTCACTCATTTGCATGTGGAGCTGTGGTGAATGTAGAGAGGAGAGAAGGCCCTAAATCTTGCGGCAATCATAGCGGATAAACCGACCATTGGAATCGAGATCCGTTAGTTGCAGGTAAGAGGCTAACCCTACTCTTTCATTTTAGTGGATTGAAAGTTCAGTTTAGGTCCCCAGAGTTCAGGAACAAACCCCTTCTCCTCTTCATGGCCGGGTCGCACTTTTTGGGGCAAAAACTGTGACCTAGGTAGCAGGTTTTGGGCAGAAAAATGTGACTTGTCCCAGGATTGGGCCTGAAAAGTGCGACCTGACAGGGAGGGGTTTTTCTATGCTGTTTTTTGGCTGAGAACTCGGGATTTGTGTTTGGAGACAATATTTCCTATCTGTATGCTGACAAGTATGATGGTTTTGTGCAGGTATGGTAGAATTACGGATCAACTGGAGAGAGAGAGACCTGGGCACATTATGGTCAGATCCGGGAGGATCTGGGTGTCCGTAGTGCATTGGCCAGGTTTGGGGTTCTGAAGTTTGTGGAGAACCCTATGATGAGAGCTGGAGAGCCCTTATTGGCCCGGATTCCCAACTATTGGGATCCGGACCATGAGGTCTTTATAGTGCAGGGGCACTGGATCGAGTTGACGGTCCAAGATATATATTTCCTGACTGGTCTCCCACCACTTGGGATGGTTGGGAATACACAACCAGTGTTACCGCGAGGGCGGAACATCATGGAGTTTGTAGAGCGCCATTTTCGACCAGGTCTCCAATTCAAGGGGACTCGGATACCCATCGGGGATCTAGAGAGGTTAGAGACCCGTGCCATGGTCGCAGCAGTGCTGTGGTCACAAAACCAATATAAGGTGTGGACGGGAGGTCCATATGAAAGGTGCCATAAGACAATAAATGAGAGGATGATGAACAATGCTGGAAACCTGAGCACAAAGTAGAAATCAAATGCACTCTGCGGGAGGGAGTGATCTGGGTAGGATGTCTACTACTCACATGCAGATGGTGAGGTGGAGTGTGGGAGCTACTGGAGGTGTAGCTTGTGCTTAGGCCACGAAAGTCACCATAGGCATGGATGATGCCATCCTGTTTATGAGCGGGAAAGATGAGGTCAGGGGTGGACATGGCTTCCATGATGTCATCATCACAATAGAAGATGGAGTGACTGGAGGAAGGGAGACCACATGACGCGGTGAAGCTACCTGACTCATCATCATGAGAAGAAAGGTTCATGGGGGATGACTGAAGAACAAGCAGATAAGGGATCTACTGATGTTGAGCCTAGGGTGATCGCTGAATGGAGGTCAAGCGAAACAATAGGGGAATATTCAGAGGGAGCTTCCATCGAGGGTCTCATGGATGATGATAGGTAGAGGATGGTGGCTATAGGCTTCGTCATCTTGACATCAGGAGGGGGAATGTCAATGGGAGCGGGTAAATCCTCAGTCTGGCCTACAACATACTATGCAAGTATGGGAAAGGCAGATTGGTTCTTTTCAATCTCGTACTCTCGAACTACCTCTAAAGAGGCTCGTTAATGCGTAAGGCGGGGAAAATGGTGGGAATAATGGCCATGGGGATCACACAAAGCACAGGGTTGGTTGGTGTGAATAGTTTTAGGATTCTTGGCTGCAGTCAAGGAAGAAATAGAGTCTTCAGGTATCATAGACTCAGGGAACACAACTTTAACCATGGGCTTGATACGGGGTAGTTCAGGACAGTTATGGGTGGCATGGCTGACGACACACACAAAGCACAGGGCTTTGTAGGCAGGGGAGGTGCAAGGTCATTCGGGGTGGCCTTGTCCTTTGAGACCCTCTTGTGAGCTTTTCCCTTCTTACCCGAAGCGGTCGCAACAAGAGGTGGTTCCTGTTGAGGTGGTTGAAGCACTATTGCAGCGAGAGAAGTCATGGGGATCGGTTGAACCAGGGTCAAAGAAAGATAGGGTTTGGGTTGACTAGGAGGGGTAGGGGCTGGAGGATTAAGGTACCAGATGGGAATCCCAAGGGTCAGGTTAGGAAGAGAGAGGGTAGCCATGAAAGGTGTTGTGTACACTCCTGGGGGAGGAGCTAGGAACGATATCTAACCAGAGGGGTAATGGATAGGCGGGACGACTCCTAAATGGTTAAGGCCTGGAGGAACCGTTCCAGGAGGGTAAAGAGGCTCATGAATACCAGCTAAAGAGCCAGGAGGAGAAGGTCCAAAAAGCTGAATCGAAGGGCTAGGAGTAGGCTGCGGGGGGCGAGGAGGCTCCTGACTAGCTAAGGCAGGCTGCTTGAGGGCAGCCCGAGACGATGCATCATGCAAACATTCGATGAGATAGGATTAGAGTTAGGAGGAGGAAGACCAGGGAATGTACCAAGCAATGAGGAATATTTTTAGACTCCAGGTGAGACACTGGTCAAAGGATCGATGGTTTTCTTATTGGCCACCGAAGAGATGGTGGACTCAGGGGAGGTCTGAGACTTCGGTTCATAATATGTCAATTGGTCAATGGTGACTATCTTTCCGTTATGAGGGAAGGAAATCTTGCAGTGGACAGCGGATGGGACAGAAGACATTGCATAAGTGTAGCTACGACCCAATAGAATTTTGTAATCTAAGGGGGCATCTATGACTTCTACGTCAACGTAAATATTCTTGCTTGCAAGAGTAATAGGACAATTGTGGAATACACTAATGGGCTAGGAGGTGTGGCCATCCCACACTCAGATATTGATAGTGGAAGGAGCCAAGTCAGGTGATCCGAGTTGCTTCCAAACTGAAGTGGACATCACACAGGTGGATTCCACCTCATCGATGATGCATCGGGAAACGTTGGCATTCCGAAACTTGACTGGGATTTGGAAGGCGATAGAAGTAGGGAGAGGAGGATGTTCTAATCAGTTAACATCAATGACAATCAATCAATCATCGAAAGGATATACAACACCCATGGAAAATAGTAGAGATTTTCGTTGTGAGGGGCACTACTATAGGATTTCCAGCGATGAAATGGCAATAGGAGATTGGCCAAATCATCTACTATGCTATACGAATGGGAAAATTTGCTAGAAATATAATTTTGGCATAGTGGTCCCTTAGGGATCTTGGTATGAACCTTCACCTTAGGCTGAGGGATCTACAAGGGACCATTAGGTGTCGAAAGAGGCTCTATAGAGACCGAAGGAGGTGGCTCAGGGACAGACGTAGTGGGAGGCTTGTTGTACTGATGGGACCGAGTCCGAAGATTGATGTCTACGGTTAGAGGTTGATCAGAGTTCATCATGAGAATCTGATAATCGAAGGTACCAGATGGAAGAGGTTGAGTGGCCACGTGACCTTCAGGTGGTTGGGTAGCCACAAATCCTTGTTGAGGGAAAGGATTAGTAAGCACAACCGGTTGACTAGGCACATCATTGGCAGGGATGGAAGGGGAGGCTTGCTGTCCTCGAAATGTTGCTTGAGACTCCCACATCTGCTTCATCTGTGACAAAAGAGGACAATCATGTGTGTAATGACCATAAACACCACAAAAAGAACAAGGCTTGTTCATGCAAACATGCCTGTCCTGCTTGGGATGAGTGCCCTGTTGCTGGTTAGCAGTGTTAGGGGAATTATTTTGAGGATTAGGTCTAGGATTACCGGGAGTAGATTGATTTTGAGTGCCTTTCATCTTCTTTTTGGAAGGAGGAGGATTAGTCACACCCTGCTGTGCATAAACCTGCCCCTGAGGGGGCAGTGGTTGCTGTTGCGTGGGTTGATAAGGCAAGGGAGGAGGATGTGCTAATGCTGGAGGAGCTGGAGCACTAGGCTATGGATACGGTAATAAGGAGGTTGGGTAATAGTGTGGTAAAGAAGAGGTTGGGCAAAAGGAGGAGGCATGCCGTATCCTGGATACATGCTACCAGGAGGGGGAAAAGTGCAGGAGGTGCTGGCCCCCCCTGAGGAAAACCACAGCCCATGGGAGGTTGAGCGTATGGATGAGAGAGAGCTCCAACGATACCGTCGGCGGCATGAGATGCCCCTAGAGCATTGGCACCACTAGGTCTAGGAAGATCAGGTAGAACGATATAAACATAACCCAACTGAGCGTAGATCAGGTCATATTTTAACGCAATTTGGAGAGCGGCTTCTTCGGTTTGAGGGAAGTGCGATGCGAAATATTTGTCGATATGGGGCAAGAGAGATCTAAGGAACCAGTCCATGTAGACACGGTCTTCGAAGGTAGGGGCTCGACATAGGCTCTTTCTTCTTCTAAATTCCTGGACATGATTGGATAGGCGGGTCATAGACGATTGATGGAAAGAAGTCAAAAGTTCGGTACCAGTGTCATAACAAAGAGGAAGTTGGAAACAAGACAGGAAATCCCGAGTAAGAGTCGCAAAGGTGGTGTGAGAGGATGAGGCCTGATCAACATACCACTTAGAAGCTTTGCCTGTAAGTGTATGTTGGAACAACCGAAGACGGACAGAGTCATCGATAATGGAGTTAGACGAACACCACATGTGGGAAGATCAAACATGATTTGTAGGATCTTCTGCAGCAAGGCCTTCAAACTTGGGGATGTCGGAAGGCAGCTTACTCGACATAGTAGGCCAACTAGCGTCATGGTGTACAGGGTCATTTATCAACTAGTCAAAATCAGGAAGACTGAGGCCTGCCATATAGGGGAGCAAGGGAGCAACCAGGATAGTTCTTGTTGCGGTCCCACTAGTAGTATTCCCAGCATTAGGGCGGGGGCTACCACCAGCATTAGGTCCTGAACCAGACATGGTGAAGGTGACAGGAGGAGAACCAGGGGCAGAAGGAGAACCCAATAAACCAGAAAAAGAGTTGGAGTGCGGACGTGGAGGAGGACTAACTCGAATCCTACGCTGAGGAGTAACTCTTCCTACCAGAAACTGAGGATGAAGGCCAAGAAGTCTCTGGGATAAACGCCTTGGTGGCGCAATGGTGACGACACAAACACAACACAAAGGAAAAAGAGATCGACAAGGGAAAGGAGTTGCAGGATCAACTGATTACACTGTCGAAACAAGGGCGAAGAGGTGTAGGATTAATTGATTTCAATGTTTTAGAGTATTTGCTTGGCAGTGTTAACCAAGCCCTTTTTTGCTTAGGGTGTGTGTGCAAAGTTTGTAAATTTTAATTTTTAAACCCAGACATTTGTAGAGAAAAAAAAAGTGTGTTGTGTAACTGTAAATAAACCTACAGATAACAGTATATGAAACTGAAATAACAGTAAATAAACATCTAATAATGCAATAATATAAACCCAAGGAGGTGGGCCTCTCAACAAGTAGTCTGTAGGCGGGAAAAAACTAGTCAAAACACACCAAAATATCCAATAGATCTAAGATTGGGAGGGATAGGGATCTAAAGGTCAAAATCTGATGGAAATTGGTGTAGAAAACATCAACAAATCAGAGGAAAAATTGTTGTAAATGAGGTGGCGAAAGGCTATCTCCTAGAGGGAAATGGAGTGAAGCCTAGAGGAAACCCAAAAAAAACTAAATGAGGTAATTTGGATGGATAAATAGCCAATCTGAAGCGGATTTGAAGGTGAGGTATCAATTCTGAAAAATGGTTGAACACTCTGAAAATTTCAGACAACCTGCAGCAGCTAAAACTCTTTCACAAAGTGTGGAGGGTACTGAAGCCCTAGGGGGCTAGGTTCCCACTTAGTTGAGTAAAAAAGAACAAGTACAGGTCCAAAACAAGTGAAGACAGAGGTCAGACAACCCTGAATAGAGGTCTGGAAAAACCTATAAAACTTTCAGAAAAACTCCTGCAAAAAATCCAGGTCGCAGTTTCTGACCTGTTTTCAGCAGAGGTCGCAGCTTTTGGGGTGAAAAGTGCGTCTTGGAGCTCCAGATCGTAGGTTTAGGGCCAAAAAGTGTGACTTGCACTTTTGACACTCTCAGTGGCAGATTTCAGTAAAAAGTGTCGTCTCAGTTGCAACAGATGTCTGTCACCTGCGCAATAGGTCTGAAAACACACGAAGGTTAGAATTTTTAGTGTTTTAGGGTTTTATAGGTTAAAAACAACATCAAGAAAAGAAAAACAAGAGGTTGAAGAGAAATCCTAGGGTTTGAAGCTGCTGGATATGCAAGGATCATAAAAATGACAGCTATTGTAACTATAAACCTATGTGGAGTCGCCAGTTGTTAGTATGAATCTTAATTGTAAGTGTACGAAAAATACCACTTTAGTTGTGCATAACAGACCATCCTAACAAAAAAAGATGGCTGCCAATATCTTCAGATATGCAATTAGTTGATCAAGATAAATGCTGCAAAAATCTAGATCTATGCATCAAAAGACGTTAAGCAGTAAATAAAACAAGATTTACTCCATGCATCCAATAGACAAGACAAGAATATGTTGAATGAATTTTATATTAAGTGCACCTAGGAGGAAAATATAGAAGGAAGTTACCAGTTCTCCTCAATGGGATGGGTTCTTGTAAGTCCTTATCACTTCAGATCTAAAATTCCTCTCTCTTGATGGCGTAGAAAACCTAGACAAAAATGGAACTCAAAGTGAGCTCACAAGCAAAAGGATAGAAAAATATGACAATGATGGTGGATCAAAGTCAGACCAAAAGTATAGATCCAGAGTGATTTTTCGGCAACAAAAGGTGATGAATGAATGGAAAAACCTTTCTATTTATAACAAAATATAGAGTTAGTCTAGATATTGGTCCATAATTAAAATATTATTAACCAAATCAAGATCCAACTTTTATGGAATATTTTATTATTTTTGTTGGAGGGAAAAAGAATTTGACTTGGGTCAAATCCCTTTATTTGTAAATAATAAATAAATAAATGATTTATTTATCATTTTAAGGACGTCGTTGAGTAATAATTAAATAAATAATGATTTATTTAACTATTTATGAGTGATTTAGTTAAATTTAACAAGGAATATTATTTAAATAAGGTTTAAATAATTATTCCTAGAAAATAATAAGATAAACAATAATTTATCTAATTAATTTTCCTGTTTTGGGTTAAATATGACCAAGAATATTAATTAAACAACTATTTAACTAATTATTCCTTGAGGAAAATCAAACAAATGTGTATTTATTTAATATTTCCTCATGGGGTTTTCTGTTTAAACCATAAACAACTTAATAAAGGTGTTTTACTAAGTTATTTTTCATAGTGAAAGCAATTTTACTTAGGGTAAAATTGGTCTTACATGGTGTACTTAGGTCCATCTAATAGTAATAGGTTAGATGACCAAAAAATGGTGTAACATCATGCATAGAGGAGGATCTTGGAAAGCATATGGTCGCCACTTGGAGACTCATGTATGAGGAGAGGCATCTAACTTTTCAGTTGAAGGTCATTCTAGACATTCTAGAGAGGCAGATTTGGAGTTGGGCATGCATTACACATTGTAGTAGATGGGGAAGCCTTCCATATGAGGATGCCATTTGGAGGGAGATGGATCTTTGTAGCATCCACTTTTGCAGTTTCTTGAGGACAAGCAACATTTTGGCAGGGAGGACTGTAATATTCCCAATTTTCAAACAGATAATTGGAATATTAGAGTTCTTAATTTTCTTAATTAATTAAGTAAATAAGAGAGTGGAGGGACCCATAAACCCCATAGATTAATAAAATCCACTTTTGATGTGTGTATGTGGATAATTTATAAGTAGATATACATTATGTAGTGGAGAAACTTCTTGAATGAGGGAAGAGTGGAGATCATGCCACGTTAATGATAAGATCATGGAGATCATGGGCGAATTCAAATGAGATAATGGTGCATTAAAAGTAAGATAATAGAGCACTAATGATGAGATAGTGGAGGAATTTGTGCACCTAATTCACACATGATGGAGAGAGTGGGAATTAAATACAAAGATGGTGGAGAACATGGAGAGACATCGCAATATTCATGAAGGTTAGTGACCACATGTGCAATGAAGTTATGAGGTGGGCCAGGGCTATGGAAGGCTCACAAAGCATATAAGGGAGATGAAGGCAGCAATAGAAGGCATAATTTATATTATTATTTTTGATCTGTTTAGATCTGGATTTTTCATTTGAAATTTCTATGCACGCTTTAGCTGTTTAGCACACGGGTGTTTCGGAGTGAAAATCCCACCCTTACCCATGGGGAACTTCAAGTGCCTACTTTGGGAAGGTTATTTTGAGCTTCCATACATCATCAAGCATTGGTGCCACATTCAAACCCTCTCTACAACACATTCAGTCTTAGGAATTACACATTCCTGCTTGAGGGTTTGAGAGGAGGAGGTTGTTTATAGCATTTCAGCTAGAAAACCGATGGAGGATTCATCCTTTCACCTTGTGCTTCAATATCAGCCATTCATGAGAAGCATATTGATATTTGGCATTCAGGCCATCATTTCAGACCTCCATGCAGCAACAATTCCCCAAGGGATTGCGCAGTCCAGTCTTGCAGATCTGAACGAGGAAGGAGGTTTCCAGTATTTCAGCAGGAAATCTTGTGAGGGACCATATCCTCACTTTGTATTCATTTTTTCCATCATTATTGAGCTGATTTTCATTATCTAGTAGCAGGATATAGAGTCTCCCTCCCTAAAAATGTAATTTTCTTCAGCTGTTGTGTATTCAACAACTACAACTATTGGAGGAGGTTTGAGGAGACAGATCTTGAGCTTCTAGATTAAGGATCTGAAAGAGGGATCAACCCTCTATGCATTGATTTGGTTGTACCTTATTGCAACCATCATATCTTCTTCTCATGCAGTAGATTTGCATACCCAGTAGTCATATAATTGTAGGGCCTAAGAGGGTGATTTTCTAATATTGTTAGATCTTGTTATGCGGATAAATCCCTCTTGCGGAAAAGAGCGATCTCCCTAGTAACCTACGGATACCTAGAAACAAACATCCATTTGTAAATCATTTTCTCTAGATCATTTGCGATTCAAAATTATTATAAAAAAAGAAAGAGGACATGACCCTACCTTGAAATTCGACGTTTGGTGTGGTATTTTATCCAGTTGCTCCAAAGAGGCTTCTTCAGTATGTAGAACCTGCAATAAAAGAAATACAAAAGAATTAAAAGCACCTGCAACATATAATAATTGAGAACAACTAATATAACTTAGTGATCAAGGAATCTAAGTATTTAATTATTCAAATAGATACAAGAACAACTCAATGATAAAAGGAGATCCATATGTATTATCTTGAATGAAAGAGTAACTTTACAACCTGATGCCTTGATGTTGTACAAGTTCCTCCCGAGGTCCTGAACAATCGTTCCTCCTTCAGGTTGACAAGCCTTCTTCTCTCTAAACTAGCATGAAGTTATGGACATGAGTGTGTGATCATTATCATACCAATAATGGCTAGTGTAGAGAGTATGCTCTCTTGGGAATTTCTTCAGCAATTACCTTATACAAGCTAGGTACAATCTCTTAGCTTAACATCTACCCTTGAGACTGAAACATGAGCTCAATTTATAGGGAAATGGAGGTAGTTTCAGTTCCATGAAGAGGGTAATGGATTCCTCTCATGAAGGGATTTTAGCTCCAAATACCAAGGGATAATATCCATGAGTGGAGGTATAGAGATCCATGAGTGGAGGGATAAAGCTCGAATTGATTGTGCCTCCAGAAGCTTCCAGTTGGGCGAATATTCGACTAGATGGACTTCTAGAACTTAAATTTTAATGAGTACAGTATAAGAGAAACTCGACGTTTTTTAGTTTTAGGAAGTCAGAAGAAAAACATAAGTAAACTCCATGGTTGTAATTTTTCATAAATTTAGTCTCTCAAGCCCGAAAAAGGATAAAATAATACAGGAGAGAACTCTATTGACCATGATTAATCAACGTATACCTTTTTCGTAAATAGTCCATTTTAGTCTAGAAAAGGGGTAAACTTATATTGAAAGGATCACTGTTCATTTTCTTTAACGGGTTCAAATAATCAAGTACTCATAAATCTTTTCATATTTAGAGAGTCTGAAAAGGGCTTAAAAGAGAACTCCAAGGTTTTTCTTTTTTTGTAATTTTAAAGAGTCCGAAAAAAGTGATAAAAGTATACTCATTTGGCCGAATTTCAATTTAATAAATGAGCAGAAAAAGACAGAAAGAACTCGACATTTTCATGTGTTTTATGAGAATGAAAGCTAGCAAAATAATCTTGGGATTTTCATGAGTTTAATGAGTCTTAAAAATAATAACCAAAATAGACTCAAGATAGGTTTCATTTTTATACAAGCTTGAAACATAGGAAAAATTATGCTTGAGAGTGGTTTCATTTTTACACAAGCTTGAAATGTAGGAAAAATGTGCTTGAGAGTGGTTTCATTTTTACATAAGCTTGAAACGTAGGAAAACTGTGATTGAGAGTGGTTTCTTCATTTTTACACAAGCTTGAAACAAAGGAAAAATCATGCTTGAGATAGGTTTGTTTCATTTTTACACAAGCTTGAAACAAAGGAAAAATCATGGTTTAAATGCCGCCCAAGCGTAACTTTCTAGAGCGCATGTCCCCCAAGTTTAATTTCATTAAACTAATTAGAATACTGGTTACTAATAGCTGGATGGAAGGAAGGCTAATTACGAGATCAGATGAAAGACTTGACTTAATCAAGAGATGATTTGTTTCATTTTTTAATCAGCTTGACACAGGAAAAGAACTATGCTCATTGCTTGATTCATTTTTTTAACGAGGTTGACACAGTAAAATGAACTATCCTCAAGGTGACCTATTTCATTTTTTAATGAGGTTGACATAGTAAAATGAACTGTCCTCAAAAGGGGATGTTTCAGTTTTTTAACGAGGTTGACACAACAAAAGGAACTATCCTCAAGATGAACTGATTCATTTTTTAACAAGGTTGACACAGTAAAAAGGAACTCTCCTCATTTCTTGATTCATTTTTTAACGAGGTTGACACAGTAAAAGAACTATCCTCATGGTGACCTATTTCATTTTTTAGTGAGGTTGGCATAGGAAAAGAACTATCCTCATGGAAACCTGTTTCATTTTTTAACGAGGTTGACATAGTAACAGGAACTCTCCTCATGGGAACCTGTTTCATTTTTTAATGAGGTTGACACAGTAAAAGAACCATCCTCGTAAGGGCCTGTTTCATTTTTTAACGAGGTTGACACAGTAAAAGGAACTCTCCTCAAGGGGACCTATTTCATTTTTTAATGAGGTTGACATAGGAAAATAACCATCCTCATGGGGACCCTGTCATGGCTTCCAATTGGAAGAAACAAATGTCAAGGGACACTCCGCGATCATGGCTTCCAAGAGGTCTTCATCAGATGGAAGAATAGTTCTCTGGTAGGAACACATGTCAAGGCACTCAATAGGGATAAGATCATTGCGTTCAAATAATCCCATAATGTTTTCCATGTCAATTACCAGATCTAAGTCAAAGGAAGTTAAGAAAACAGTGAGAGGATTGCTTGCATCGGTAACTGAAAACATGGGACTGGTTGCCACATAATTAACCTATAGTGGGGTAGATACCACTTCTGTATAAGGAAAAACCAGGGATGTCGGATTATTGGCAGTTGAATCAAGACTAACGAATGAAAGTTGGTCAACAGTCACAATGTTTCCATTGTGAGGGAAAGACTTCACACGAAAGAGTGTCGATATGACAGCTTTCATTGCATAGACATAGTCTCGCCCAAGGAGCAAATTGAAATCCAATGGGGCCTCGGACTACCATAAGATCAATACAGACAGTTTTACCTTCCAAGGTAATAGGAAACTTATGAAGGATCCCTAAAGGTTCACTAATGGTTCTGTTAAAAGCTGACAGATTCTGTGTAACAGGCACAAGTTGAGCGGAACCCAAAGCTTTCCAAGTAGTTGAGGATAAAATACTAACAGAAGCACCTTCATTTACATTTGTGCGGCGAACATTCTTACCACAAGCCTTCACAATGATTTGGAAAGGGATGGAAGAAGGAAGGCGAGTTTCTGTCAGTCTATTCCAATCAAAGTAAAAGACCTCGGTACTTGGAGGGGGTTCTATAGAAATAGGTGAAATTCCCCCTGGCGTAGAAGAATCTGATGTAACAAGAAGAACCTGAGCGGTATGAATTTCACTCTCTAGAGGGAGAGTGGGATCGACCAGATGTGAAATCAAGTCAATCACTTGACCAAATAATGGATCATCAACCTGAGTGATATCAATTTCACTCTTTAATGGAAGAGTGTGATTGAATGTACTTGGAATTAGATCAATCACTTCGTTAGTTGACGATGGGTTGGGCGAAAGTTTACGGTAACCAGTTGGAAGTTTTTGTTGTGGAATAGTAAGGTTTTCCAACAATTTTGAGGCTTCATCCATGTGAGGGAAAATGTGAGTTTGATGACTCCCTTTGCATAACCTACATGGAAACCTAACTTGACCCTTTTTCCCAGGAACCTGACAATCATTGGTTGATGGATCAACAGTAATTTGATGAGATCTTTCTGACCATACTTCCATGACCTTTGGAATACCAGGACAATTGATAAGGAAGTGGTCCCCCTTACAAATCTTGTAAGAGTATTTGGGTTTGCGATGTATGTTGGAGGTTTACTCAACACTACCAAAACTTACATCCATGATTGGTTGGTTGACTTCTTTCTTATCTTGCTTCTTCTTCTTCTTCCCTTTCTTCTTCTTCTTAGCCACCTAGTTACTAGAATCAAGGCTTTTACCAAGTGAAGAAGAAGAAAGGGAGGAAGACATGTTGGGCGAAGAAGGTAAAGGGTCAACACGAGGTTGGTGATGTTGAGATGGTGAACTCTATTAAGGTGAAGCATCCGATTGAGGTGGAACAATTTGTGTATTCGAGGCCAACGAAGTTGAAAATAACCATATCAGTAAACCTATGGTAAATCCATGTAATGAAAATGTAGCCATATAAGGAGGACCAACGTTTCAAAAGCAAGGAAAAGTACTAGGATTATTGTTAAGAGGGGTTCCTTGGTTGGTAAATTCTTGAACAATTTCCATTATATTCAACCTCAGTGAATTTAATTAACAATTAACAATTCAAATTCACAATTCACACCTAAGGTATCTAAAAAGTAAAAAATAAAAAATGAACATGTGCTATCAAATCTAGGAGTCAAACTACACACAAGAAATATGTTTTCACAACGAAATCACTAGTTGGTGATTAAATCCAACTTCGCAGAGATCAATGTGAAAAACTAGCGGTTGGAACAATTACCCTGAAAACCTGCTTAATGAAACAGATCAGTGCAAGTACCTCCATTATACCATCTCGAAGTGAAGTGCACCCTCTGGAAAGTCCAAGTGAGTCTAGCCAACATCTGTTCCAGGTACAGCGGGACCTTCCCTCCACCATCACCTTGGGAAAAATCCTAAATATTATGGTCACTAAGGTCACCAATGGAAACAAATGCACCTGGGGGAACAATCTATGATTTGATATACATGCAAGGGCAGAGTATCAATCTCAATCCCCTTGAAGGCTCCTTGATACAATCCAAGATTTACCAACAAGTGACCCCAGGCTCCTTGACAATGGTCTATCCGAGGTTTACTATTTTTAGTACGTGCACATCTGCTATCTTTCCCAATGAGATAGGTGTGATTACCTCATTGGTTCCGACATGATCTGGTGCTTGACTCTTTTAAGAAGAGCTTCCCAGAGCACAATTGCAACAATTGGAATTTTTCCTTACCGCAAGATCCTATAGTTTGTTTAGTTTGTTTTGGAATGTTAACTACAACCTATTCCAAAGCACTAGCCTAAGCTAGATTGGTGGAAAGAGCCCTAGAAAATGTAAAAAATTCTATATGAATTTTAATTAAGCGCAGTGTTATTTACTCAAAGGGTAAATGGATATGAAACCAGTGGTGTTATGACCTGATCCAAAACTGAATGCAATCTAATATGATAATGTAATATTTTAAATTCGATGAATCCTAACTAAATTAAGGAGAGAGGTTTCATTCACTTCCAACAATGCAAATATTGATAAATAAGAGAAAATATAACAAATTCTCTAATGCACTAATTTCATCAAGAAAAACTAATGATAATCAATTCCATTTTTTTATTTTTATGTTTTTAAGACAAGAATAAAAACATGTAAATTCAAATCAAAGAAATTGGTCTAAATCTAAAATTGATTATTCTAGAATGTAAACTATGCAGCTGTAATCTATGCACAATTCACTTGAAAAGTATGCAAATGTAATCTATGCACATTTTTCATTCATATTCTGAAAATGAGAATTATAATTATGCAAATGTGAACTATGCAAGGGAATTCTCAAACACAAGATGATTCCAATGTAATATAAAGAACCAATCAAGTGTAAGTAAAGAAAATTGGGTGAGAATTCCAAACGTCAAAAAATAAAAACACTCAATGGCGATTAACACTCAGACACAATTTAGCAAAAACAAAAGGAAAAAGATGCAAAATTGTTAAGAGACTGAGACAAACCTTCAAGTAAGGAAGAAAGGAAATCAAATTAAGAATTTCTCAAAAAAGAATATTCAAAACACCTGATTAACTTAATGGAGACTGACGCAAAAGTTGCTGAAAATAAATTCACACATAAGATTTGACAGCTAAGAAGGCTACGACAAACACAAAGAAGCATGTGATCTGGCTCCTAAAAAGAGAATATTTATTTTTTAAAATTTTTTCCAAAGGTCTGCAGGTTCTAATGGAGAACAGAGCAGTACTGCACTGTTCTGAACTACAAAATGCGGAGGTTGCCACACTGTTTTCAGATGAAAACTGCGGAGGCAAGGAAAAATCTAGAAAAAGCAAATATTCTTCTTTCTTTTCAGGGATTCTTAAAATTTATCTACCCAACCTAGTCTCACACTAATCAAAATTAGAAAACTCTTAAAATTCAAACTGGAATGAAAAAAAAGAAAAAAAAAAGAGAAAAAAAAGAAAACTAAGTTCTAGTCCCCAGCAGAGTCACCATTTTGTTATGCGGATAAATCCCTCTTGTGGACAAGAGCGATCTCCCTAGTATCCTATGGATAGCTAGAAACAAACATCCATTTGTAAATCATTTTCTCTAGATCATTTGCGATTCATAATTATTATAAACAAAGAAATAGGACATGCCCTTAACTTGAAATTCAACATTTGGTGCAACCTTTTATCCACTCTCTCCAAAGAGGCTTCTTTAGTATGTAGAACCTGCAATCAAAGACATACAAAAGAATTAAAAGCACCTGCAACTATAATAATTGAGAACAACTAATCTAACTTAGTGATCAAGGAATCTAAGTATTGAATTATTCAAATAAACATAAGAACAACTCAATGAGAAAAGGAGATCCATATGTATTATCTTAATGAAAGAGTAACTTTACAACTTGATGCCTTGATGTCGTACAATTTCCTCTCGGGGTCCTGAACAATCGTTCCTCCTTTAGATTGACAAGCCTTCTTCTCTCTGAACTAGCATGAAGTTATGGACATGAGTGTGTGATCATTCTCAGACCAATAATGACTAGTGTAGAGAGTATTCTCTCTTGGGAATTTCTTCAGCAATTACCTTATACAAGCTAGGTAAAATCTCTTAGCTTAACATCTACAATCTACCCTTGAGACTGAAACATGAGCTCAATTTATAGGGAAATGGAGGTAGTTTCAGTTCCATGAAGAGGGGAATGGATTCCTCTCATGAAGGGATTTGAGCTCCAAAGACCAAGGGATAATCTCCATGAGTGGAGGGATAGAGATCCATGAGTGGAGGGATAAATCTCGAACTGATTGCGCCTCTAGAAGATTCCAGTTGGGAGAATATTCGACCAGCTAGGCTTCTAGAACTTAAATTTTCCTTTATTTTACTTTTTACGGGGGTTTGCATGTTTTATAAGCAGAATGTGAAGGATGTGTTGCAAGCAATAGAACAAATATCTGCAGATCCGTAGGAAAGAGCTAGGAAAAGTGCGAAGTTAGAATTTTAAAGGTTTTAATGAGCTTTTCTCCAATTCCAAGACTTGGTTTAGTAAAATTAAGGTTTTTTACCTCTAAGGGAGAACAATATAGGTAATGATGAACCTATATAGACAGTCAAATGTCATGGTGACAAAATAACATGTAACAGATCTAGAAATCCTTTCTAGGTTATCTTGTGTATTCATCATAGAGCCTGGATTTGAAATCCCGACACCATTTGAGCTCCAGAAGTGCCAAATATGCACTTATATATTTTTCCAATAGTTGTGGTCCTAACATTTGCAACAGGACAACACAATATTCCTTCTAGCATTCCAACATTTACACAATCCCTCTTGTGGGAGGACTTCAGGGTCACTCTAGGCCACTTATTTGGCTTGAGTGTCTCATATTTGGAGCACCATTGTACTGGTTTATCCACCTCCATATTAATAAAAAGACTCAACGATTCTATCTATTTTATGGTGTATTTATATTATATGTTTACATTGTTGCAGTTTCATATATTGTGTTTTTGTATTACTGCATTCTCCCTTTTGGGATATTACATTACAAAACATTCAAATGAAATTTTCTCCACCCCTATCCATATTATGTGATAATACAAGTGCTATTAGCATCTCAAAAATTCCTATTATACATTCCAAAACCAAGCATATTTATATCAAATATCACTTTTTACGAGAACAAGTGCTTGAGAAAAAGGTTAAATTGGAGTATGTTCCCTCCAAGGAACAAGTTGCTGACATATTTTCTAAACCTCTTCTCAGAGAAGCATTTGAATATCTCAGATAGAAATTGGGAGGTGTATCTGCCTCATTATGTTGTTAAACTTATCTGATCTATTTTCAGATGCAATTTCACAGGATTAAATTTGGTACACAAGTTTCTTGACACACACTCGCGTATATACATGAGTCTCCTTTTAGATAGTCGCGTATGGATATTTCTGTCATAAAATTAGTGGGTTAGTATCCAGAACATAATTTTTCATGTTGCTGACATAAATGGTTTGACTATATTTCTCAAGTGTTGATGGGTACAGTCTGTGGTTCTATATTTCAACTTACATTTCCTTCTTTGATAGTTATCTTCTTGATGAAGATGCTTTGATGAATTGGTTATTGAAAATTTTTAGGATGCATAGGTTTAGGGGGAACATTAGCCTTGCTAGGTATAATGCATTGTTGGCATTCTGTTGGTTGCTGAAGAATGTTCGATGATCTCTCTCTATTGAGGTCCTTTGGTCTTGGTTATAAAGTCATATTTGTAATTTGATGTAAATATTGTAGTAGGCCACGAGCCACATACATTACTTCTTTTTACCTACAACAATATTTCTAGACAGAGAAAGAGAGTGAAGCAGGCTCACCTTCCAGCTGGGTTTTCTCCCAAAAGTGTTTCCCAGAGAGCATATCTTGTGTATTATGTGTGTGTGTGAGAGAGGTTATTTTTTTGTTCTCTACCTTTATACATAATTTCCATTCACATGTATGTACTAGTTACAATGAAATATTCAAATCTATAATTTTAATAAAATTGTAATAGTGTAAAATTTTAGTATTTTAATATGTTATTCTCATATCTGTTGTGATGTACTATCTAGTGGAATATCCATGACACTTTACGAATAATTTGGTATCAAATCATACTTCTGTGGGTATTTTGTGGAGATTGGAGGGATCTAGATCGACGGGGCCGAAAATCGTAAAACCCTAATCATGACCAATGGATTTGTAAACAAACCTTCTGATCCTGCAAAGGTGAGGTTTAAGTGGATGGAAAAATAAGTCACAAATATCAACTGCCATGTAAGCATCCTTATGGCAGACTTGAATAAAAAATTGGGGATATTTGGATAAGATGGGGGTTTGAATGTAGATGATAAATCATAACAGGGATAAAAAGATCAAATAGAAGTAAAGAACTAGTTGAAGAAAGGACTCGAAAAAAAGTAGCCCAATTCAAGTGTCGTGAACCAATTATAGTCCCTGTTTAAAATGGAAGAAAAATTCAATACCAAGCCACACCACAATGAGATCGACAGTCTGAAGCTCAACCACTAGTTGCAGTAAATGGAAGTTTATTTCAGTGTCCATCAGATCGAGGAAGGCAAAAGGATCTCATTCACGCGGTTGAAATTAGAGGGCCATGCACTGACTTCGTGGAAAATCTACAAAGAAACCCTATTATTAGAGGGAGAAATTCTAGTTACTAAGTGGAAACATTTAAAACCCTCATTAATTCATAGTTTTATCTCATTGGGTATATGGAGGAATAGTGGATTCGGTGGCATTACTTCAGGAAAAATTCAGGCCAAAGCGTGTAGGAGTGGCGCACCACAGAATTCAGGAAGATGGTTATAATTTTGGGTATCTCTGTAAATAAACCAAATGTACTACTTAAGTATTTGGGGGTCCTGCACCACCATTTGCATGAGAAAGTGATTTTATTCAAGCCAAAATCACTAGACGAGGCTTGTGTATAGGAACAACACCTAGAGAGCATAGGCATGAAGAGAGCGCATTCAAGTGGATCGAAGCAGAAGGAGAAATAAAAGGCTTCTAAGGAGGGGAAGATGAAGAAAAAAGAGGTAAAATATAAGAATATGATAGCCACAACACACCACTGCAAATATCCTAGCAATCATTACAACATTGAAGGCCATACAAAGGAGAAATTATAGAAGTTGCATCCAGAGCTAAACCTGAAGAACAAGAAGAAGAATCTCGTGGCCAATGATTCAAGCAACCAAGTTGAAAGAAGCTTGGATGTGGTTGAGAATATTTTCTGTACATCAATACAGAAGGAGTTGAATCTGAGTACCCTTCAGCGACAGGACAAGAAATAAATGACCAAACTCTTACATATAAAGATACAGGTGAAGAAGACAAATATTGATGCTCTATTTGACTTAGGATCACAAGAAAATCTCATTGCAATAGAGATGGTTAAGAAGTTGGGGATGGAATTTTGTGATCATCCAAACCCATATCCATTGGGATGGGTAAATAAGGATGCAAAGATGAATGTAACTAAGTAGTGCAAAATTAGATTTGTTACCAGTGCTAATTTTATTAATGAAGTAGATCTAGATGTGGTTCCCCTTGATGTATGCGGAGTCATGTTTGGGAGTCCATACATGTACATGCGTGATGAAATATTAATGAGGGGAGCCAACTAATATTGTCTCATCAAGGATGGAAAATAATTCATCATCAAAGTGCATAAATGCAAGTCGAAAACCTCATTGGTAAGTGCCAACCAAACCAAGAAATTGATCAGTTCCAACAAGAAGTATGTTTTATTGTTTTTAAGAGAAAGTCATTCTGAAGAGGACTCAATAAGAGGCAAGCATCCATCGAGGGATGTACTAAGAATAAAAAATACAATTGGAGGAGTTGTTATAGGCATATAAGGATGTGTTCAAAGAGAGCCTAAAGGGTTACCACCTAAGAGATAAGTGGAGCACGAGATCCAACTATTGTCGGACTCCCCATTTCCAAATATTGGGTTGTACATGTAGTCTATTATAGAAGCAAGTGAGGTGAAGAAACTGTTGTAGCAGCTACTGGAAAAGGGTGTCATTCGATTGAGTACATCACCATATGGGTCACCCATCATCATTGTGTTGAATAAGGATGTGAATTGGATGATGTGTATAGATTACACTGTGTTCAACAAAATCACGCTCAAGAATAGATACCCCTTTCCCAGGATAGATGAGTTTTTGGATCAGCTACAACAAGAAAAATACTTCACCATGATGGAATTGAAGTCTAGATATCATCAAGTTAAAGTCAAAGAATAAGACACCTAGAAGACCGCCTTCAAAACTAGGAATGATTTGTATGAGTGGTTAGTCATGCCATTTGGTCTATGTAGTTCACCAACTACATTTATGATATTAATGAATGATAAAAAACTCCCTTTCATATATTCATTTTTTATTGTATATCTGGATGATATACTTTTATATAGTGCTACCCGAGAGGAGCATATTTCACATTTGATGTAGGTGTTAGAAACATTGAAGAAGCACCAACTACTAACAAATATCAAGAAATTCAAGTTTGCACAACAATAGTTGGTGTATCTAGGTTATGTGTTAGGTGGAGGAGAGTTGAATATAGATCCTTCTAAGATGGAGGCCATCATGAAATGGTCAATGCCTACTAATATTTCTAAGGTCAGGAGTTTCATTCAGGTAGCACAGTACCTGAGGAAATTCATAGCCTCGTTTTCAGCAGTAGCAACACTGCTCCATGCCATAACAACAAGTGGCAAGAGTTTCTAGTGGGGAAAAGGTCAACAGAAGGCTTTCGAGGAGCTAAATAAGAATATTCGTCAAGCACCAGTTTTGGAATTACCATACTTGTAACGACCCTTCGAAGTGGAGACAAATGTGAGTGGGTATGCTATAAGAGTTGTCTTGATGCAAGGAGAAAGAACTGTATGCTACCATTCTAAAGTATTTCATGGGGTAGTCCTTAACTAACCTATTACAACAATGAGCTCTATTCTATGGTGCAAGCTGTGAAGAAGTGGAAGCACTATATGATTGGAAAGGAGGCAGTAATTCACACAGATCACTAGTAGTTATAGTACTTATAGTGTAACACCCTCCTCCCATATCTACCCAAGTAACCGGCCAAACAGGGTATAAATGTGACAAAGATTTACTATGATATGATTCAACTCATTATGTATTAGTTAAGGAAGTGGAACGAACAGAACGCAACCAACTTGACCTTCTACACATGTAAAAAAACCCCCAAGTTTCAGGCCACTGCCCAGAACCCCATGAAACTTCCAGGAATGATAAATAACACGGAAACAAAGATGATAATGCAAACAATTGTCTAATGGCTTGACTGGACCCCTACTATACATGATAGGAATTTCGTCAAACATGTCACACATATGCAATCTACAGGTCATAACAACAGATCTGAGCATATGGGTCTCACACTTATCTAGGAATCGCTAAGAAGCATTTATGACTCATCATAATAACTGCATTACCATCTATTAAGCCATATATTAATTGTACATTCATTTATTAATATAAAATTATGAGAGGCATACATAATTGCTGTCATAAAATGCACTCATAAGAAACATATAAATAACAAAAATATCAAGTATATAACAACCATTTAAACCGCATATAAAAAAGTATATTTACCCATAAAATACCAAGGATAAAGTGTTATTATTGATGATTGCATAGGACGACCAGGTATGGCAGTTACATGAACCACCCAACCATAGATTGGGCTGAACCAAATCTCTCTTTCAGCTAATCAACCCAGTGCCATATTCCAAGCATGAATGTGGAATCACATAAAACAAATAAATCAAAATAAAACTAGGGCTTCTAGACGCCAAACCACCTCAACCATAAACCAATGATTCCACCTCATGGTCGGACATCACTAACCACCACTAGATTGGTCTCTACCCAAGCCGTCCAGGGCTCTAGAGCGTTTGTTCCAACCAAGGATTCCATGACTAGTAAATCAACGCATAACTGTCGTTGGGCTTCCAGAGCATTTTTCCAGCCAGAGATTTTAGGAATAGTAACTCAAACCATAAAGGGATTCTATAGAGTTTGTCTAACCAAGGCTTCAAGGACTAGTAAATCAAACCAAGTTGTTACAGGACTTCCAAAGTGTTTTCCAACTAGGGCTTCCAAGACTAGTAACTCAATTCACCAAGGGCTTCTAGAGCATTTTTCGAACTAAGGCTTCCAAGACTAGTAACTCAACCCAAGCTATTGTAGGGATTCCAAACCAATTTTCCAACTAAGTCTTCCAGGAACTAATAACTCAAACCACAATTAAAGGCACATGAAAACCAGCCAGAAATCAAAGTAAAATCCACAACACTATGGTTATCTAGGAAATGGAAAGGCTAGGAAAAACCACTGTCAATCTAGGAAATTCTCCATGCCAATGAAAGATCATAACAAAATAACCACATGCATATACCATGTATGCCAAAACTACTAAGGAAATCATACATGCAACTTGGTACCTACAAGTAAAACCTGCAGTAGTTGTTGATCTCAATGTCCTCTTACACTTTCTTGCTTTTCCTTTTCCTTCTTGATCCAAATCCAAAGTATGGCACACTCCTCCAAGAGTGCATTAGTAGAAAATGATGAAAACAGTGCTAGGTGACTAAAAACATTAGAAACCATAATTATTTCAAGTGAATTACTACTAAAATTGAGCAATTCTAAGTGATCGAACTAAAAATGACTAACTTAAATGACTATTTTAGTTTAGGGATAAAATATATGACTAGATAATAAGTGACCAAACTAAAAGCGACTAACTAAAATGACTAATTAGTCCAGGACTAAAATATATTACTAGATAATAAGTGAAAAAAATAATAATGATTAACATAAATGACTACTATAGTCCAAGAATAAAAATATGACCAAATAATAAGTACAACAAGTATATGAATTAGTCTTTTATGTTAGTAATATTTAAATGTATCACTTCGAAAATGGAAAATTAAAATTTTGATACTGAAGTGTTTCATTTCACTACAGGGGTCTCTGAATCCATCTACAGTGCTAAAATTTATAGACAAAGGGGTATTTGAATCCATCTACAGTATTAAAATTATAAATACCCTTTTGTCTCTAAATTTTGACACTGCAGATGGACTTAGATATTCTCAATATCAGTTTGAGCTTCCTTCAACGTCGGTGCAAGGCTCTCCTTCACTAATTCATCCAAGGAGGGCAAGACCAATTCCACTTGAGATGAAGGACATGGAAAAAACAAATCGGAGAAATTCGTAACTTCTGAATATTCTGAAAAAAACCTAGGAAAGTCATAATACATTGCATGTATTTCTCTGATCTCTAATATGAAATGGAAACCAAACTCAAAGCTAGACAATGTACATACATTGAATATGGATTCAATTTTAGAAACCATCCTTTAAAAAGAGGCTAGCTTTGCCCCAAAATAACAGTCCCTCCTCCAAGACCTTGCCACAACTTCCATAGTTGTCAAATTTTACAATAATAGAACCTCTAAAGTACAAGATTACCATATACTTAGAGTTTAGGTTGTAATTTATTGGATTCTTGAACTCTTTAGATGATGACTAAAGATAATTAAATATATACATTGAAGCATTTGCTTGTAGTTATTGATGAACTTGTTAAACATCCATAGAGGAATACTTCCCTCGGACATGTACTTGATTTTTTCCACAATGAAAGAATCCTACTATGTTTTTGGTATATTCAACATGACTACATCTTTAAAGTGATAAGTCTTGATACAACAATAATTTAAATAATTCTCTTTAACAAAAGTATATTAAAAATTAAAAATTAACATTAATAAATAAATAATTTATTCAAAAACCCACTTTAGTAATGAATAATTACTTAATTTATAATTGATTTATGTAGAATCTTAATGTATATCAATTCAATGTGGCTCATAGAATTGAGATAAGCCATTATCATCCCACCCACTCACTTACGTTCATTCCTTTGCCTTCGGGTGCCCATTTTTTTTTCCAAGTAAAAAAAAATATGAAGCTTTAAAATATTCGAAATTCTAAACATTCTATCCCGCTTTTAGATTTAAAGCCTCTATGTATTTGTCCACTATTGTGTTATCCCTCTCCCTGCACTGAAACGAGTCAGGTAGTTGTTCGTTTGGAGGTACAACTCGCCTATGTGTGGAGATTTCATAACCGTAAAGGCTGTACTGAGCAATGGAAGGAGGGTATTGAAGATCTGGGTTTCATCGAACGACATGGATGAACTTGTGTTCGTGATGGTAAAATTCCATCTGGTGATCTCCCAATTTCAATTCACTCTCTGAATCCATAACTTGATTTTTTTTATTTGGCTCGAAAGAATGATTCCCAATGTAATGCCATAGTTTGTTGGATTCAATCGGCCATGGCATCTTGTAATGCAAAATAGGGAGTGAAAACTCTTAGTCTCCTGCCCTAATAAATTTTCATTAGATTATTTTTTTCATGGATGCAATAATATTTATTTTTTATGAACATTTTACGTCAGTTTATTTGAATAGAGACGGCTGAGTGGGTCTATGAAATGTATATTATCAACCCAATAGCTAGGCTACCATTTTATCAACATATCAAAAAATATTGGGACAAATTTTCTTAAGCAACGACAAAGATCTTGTAGATTATTCCCCTCCTCAAGCTCTAAAAATTGAGGAGGTTCCATAGATTATTAATGAATTTATTCTTGCTACAAGAAATACTATCAAAGCAGGTGACTATTCTTACATAAATCGTGAAATTTGGCATTGAGATATTTTCACACGTATTACATACGCATGAAGTGTCTTTATCCTGGGATGGTCTTAATAAATTACAGGGATTTTCTTCTCCTTATAGGGAACCACTCCTTTCTTTTGCCTTTAATATGTATATAGTTAATTAATGAAGCTGACTATAACCAAACCGAATTGATTGTCATTACATAAAAATATAGATTTCTGTCAAATAAATAGGGAAGAGGCCCTAGCTATTTCGATTCATAGTTTTGATGGCTTTGTGTCAGGTTTTGATGGTGTTGAAATTAATGGTGCTCACAGATACCTTCTCGATCAGTTTATGAAATACAACATAGCCAGTTGATTTGGTTACCGTTATTTATTATGGGTGGGATGGGAAGCTGTTCATTCGAGTTAGGATATGACTGAGACTTGTAGGAAGAAGGGGATGTTATCCGTCTGGGACTGGAAATAGGTAGAAACTCAATGTATAAATACTAATATGCCTTCACTTTCTCACTTTTGAACAATCCTTGTTTGCAATCGCATAAAAATTACCCTAGAATAAATACTCGAGCCTCTGATCTCTCCTTGCACGCCTTCCAACAGTTCATTTGCATTACCTCACCATCAAAAATGAGTTCAGAAAAGTTATTTTTCTACAAGAGAGTGCTAAAATTTCAAAACCCCATAATTTTTCTTGTGGCTTTCACGAATCCTCTATGCTTTCAGTATGCCCTCTCATTTTTTTTCAAAATGACTATGTATCTGTGACCACACCTATTTTCAATAATTATCCAAGCTCACTGCACCAATAATTTTCTAGTTCGTGGTGAAGTTTTTGGTGGACACTTCCATGAGAAATCTCTCTCGACAGCTGAAACCAGAAGCTTTTTCGGAAGCTATATGTCTTTTTCACTTTTAATTTCTTCCTAAATGCACATATGAAGGACCTGTAATATCATGATAGCGAAAAATATTCGTTTGAGTATCAACCAGAAAAATTTCATATACGAAGCAGTGTGTTTGGAACAAAGAATGGATGAACATCGTCCGTTCGGCTCCTGCCAATTGTTTATTAAGTTTTCTAGGTTTGTTTGCTTGTATTTTCTGTTCTTTTTTTTTCTCTGGTAGTCAGGGTTTTATGTGGCCGAGAGAAACCGAGGGCTCATATCACATTGGTTCTGTCGTGTTTCAGAAGAGATTCTAATTTTTAGCTGATCAAATTTTTCTCTCTATGCTCTCAACCTTAAACATTACCATTTCAATCCAGGGCACGAGGTATTGCAACTGATGGGACAAGAACCATCCTGGGCACGAAAAACTGTTCACATTGAACATCGCAAGGGTTATCGATTAAATACTTGATTTAAAGTATGATTAAATATTAGACGAGCAATCACATATACAAGATGATTCTTATTCATGAGAAACCGTTTTGTATCAACAAGTGAGTTCGAGGGCTGAGGTAGAGATCGGGTACACCACTATATATGTGATTATTCTTATCCATATTTCCACGGACATCACATCGCTGTAATTATAGATAAATGTATTATTCTTACGAAATAAGAAATACATTTGAATACCGAGACCTAGTTGAGTAGCCTAGGTCAGCCCAGTTTGGCTATGATAATTATGAAATGAATCAAGTTTCTTGGGTAATTACACACACACAGATATATAGAAAGAATGACCATAATCATTGTCCATAGCCTAATTTATTTCCTCAATCCCATCCATAAATAAAGGATTTTCGCCCTTCAGAACACTCATGGCCTGAACACTCATGGCTCGACCCAAGTACTTATGGTTCTAAATCCTAACTCAGGCATAAATAACCTTGTTCTCTCCTCTCTGATCCCTCCTGAATTTGGTGTGGGCCCAATTCTCATTGTCCCACTAAGTGGATTCTTGAGATGCTTAGCCATGGGACTTTGTATGGCCTATTGCTTCAGCCAAATTAGAAATTGCACAGTTTCACCCTCATCGACTGATTGAATAGTACAACTTTGAAACTTCTCACATTAATGCTTGAACAATTTGGAAAAAACAAAACCAACAATATTCTACAAAATCTAGGTCACAAAGGAGTACCTTTTTTTTTTTTTTTTTTTTTTCAGAAGGAAAAAAACGCTGTATATATTAATAAAAATATATGACAGTACATGATCATCAATACATTCTCAAGCTGTTATTTAAAACAGCGAGAAAACCCCATATACCAAATACATCCAGAATACACTTCTGAAGAGAAGTAATTCGATGTTCATGGCAACAACATAACGGATAGTATAAAAACATATCCACGAGATCATCCCTGTATACAATGAACAGAGCCAGCAAAGAAAATATGCAGCATCATATTCATGTTGATAAAGAAAAAAGATAACTGATAAAAGAAACAAAAAAGTATATCAGGCTCGCTTGTATACATCGTGCACACATGACCAGGAGACCGAGTCACTTGAATATAATGCCTGATCCACATGAAGAAGAAAAGTAGCCCTGAACAATACCAAAACTCCTGCACAAACTAACAGGCTCGCTTGATGACCAGCCCTGAAAAACAAAATAGCACCCGAAAAAAGATGAGATTGGTCCCCATGATTGGGGGAGATCCGGCTCCCCAACTCGATCCGGAGATCCGACACCATACTAACTCCAGCCTGGACCGGCGAGTCCTTCAGATCCGGGATCGAAAGGATATGAAATGTCCTGGTGAATAGAGAAAATATCGGCCACCTGGACCATGCAACCCGATGCAGCAGAGATCGAGAGAACAGAGAAATGAATAACTCCGGGATCCATGGTAGCGACAAGGTACATTTGAAAATGTAATAGCGGCAATGGAGTCAAAAACCTCGTCTACATCACCTAAAGCTCCTGCTTCTGCCCTCCCTCCCGAGCCACCGAGCAGTACATCCGCTGGACACAACAGTTCACATCTGCTGTGGAAGCCCTGCTCAGGAATAGTACTGCTGGAGCTCAGCAGAACCCCAAATTTTCTGTGCAGATTCAGTCGCGGCCCCTACTGGTTTAACGGGGAACATCTATAGCATAGCGCAGTGTTCCTGTGAGGTGTAGCTCAGCCAGCCCAGAACCACACACAATGAAATCTATCCAACATAGGCCCCTAATCCACTGCGCTATGCCCGAAGAGAAAATACCATGAATCTAACTCCAGATAATAAATGTCAGGGGAGATCCGCAGAAACAAGCCGCAGAAAATATGAAGAGTCGCCCGGATCGATAATCAAATCAAGAATCCATCCGAACATCAAAACCCGGAGCACTGATGATGTGGCGCTATCGGAAGGTGAACGGTCACATTTGAGAGGGTAGCCGATCACGGATGAGCATGTGTACGAAAGTGGCATTCATAGTTGAGCTGGTGAACGATAATAACATTAAATGAAACACCCAACCACCCAACGGTTCAATAGAAAAATCGCCGCCGATGACAGGCGAAAGGAGTGGGAAATATAAAAGCCAGTCCCGGAAAATCAATTCAAAATAGCCGGAGAGAACTAACGGCTAACCGGAATAGCCCGAGACCCCCAGCAATGGTAGATAACTGAAACAGAGTAACCAGCCCCACAACACATAAAGTGGCCCCTTAAACCTGGATCCAGCGGTTTAGTGTCCCCTTGATGCCAGGAACCAGCAGTAGCATCAAGATTTTGAAAGGTGGCATTCACAGTATAACCATGAACGAAACACAAATGAATCGACACACACCGCGACCACAAACCAGCGGGATCCCCGACTACCCCGGCTCAGATGCATCCAATACTAATGCAAATCATTTCAGCAACTCCACGCCTGATTCGCATCACCATATGTTAACCCGAGGAAATCCCTAATAAAAACACCGCGACATACACCTTCACAGATAAAACAGGATAAAATGCATCGACCTGGGTTCACCCACAGCCACCATAAGCAACATATACTTGTTCACAATGGGTACCAGCCATAAGCAAATTCGAAAGCCACCAAAAGCGATCAACAAATGTTCACATTGGGTACCAGCTAATGATCTGCTTCATTAACCACCAAAAACTTGCACAAAATGTTGACATTGGGTACCAACCTCAAAACGTGCAGCAACAGCCACCATTATCAGAACAACCATATATTCTCATGGGTTCCAGCTCAGCGAAAGCAGGCGATCATCTTGCCACTACTGAACCAAGCTCACTACTGTAGACCAGACCCCTGTACTTAGAAGCCATAACCTCCCTACTATAAGATCAAAAACAGAAACGCTCATGACCACGGCCTACACAGACACGTCACTTATAAAACGGAAAGAAGCAGGTCGGATGAGATCAGAGGGCCAACGACAATTTGGCGGCCAATGGACGGATGTTCATATGACGCGACAATCCAAGTTGATGTGGCTGCTCAATCGATAGGGAGAGGGACCATTGGACTTGGTAACGTATAACTGGGCATTATTGAAAATTGGGCCTGGAAACTTCATGTTATTTCAAAAACTAGTCGATTAACAACATTTTTTTTTTCCTTAAATTCAAATTCTAAAGTAGTATAAAGAATTGAACTGTTTCATAATATAGTAAGAGAATGTGTTTCCTCTTAAGAGGTCACAAGTTCAAAACTAGAGGGGTAGAATATGTATGCTTTTGTAGATTTAGCAGTCAAATCATTGTGCTGAGATGGATCCCTTGTCTCACAAACAAGGGATCTCATACACCAATTTAGTCTCTGGCTTGGCCATGACCTTAAAATTAGATAATCTTGAATAAAATTCATTAAATAAGCCATTGTATTCTGTGAAAGAAATTTTTCGAAAAAGGTCAAGCTAAAAACTCAGTTTTAAGCGAAAGAATTAGAGAAAAAAAGGTTCATTAAAGTATCTCCAAGGGTTCTTTCTGTTTCAATTATTCTGAGCTTTCAATGGAAAAGTTTGACTCATCCATTCATTCAATTCCAGTTCAAGTTTCAAAGGAACGTGTGACTACAGGATTGATGCTACATAATCTTATTTAATTTCAGAGTTCGAGTGTCCAATTGCTCATCTCATTGCCTGATTTCCAGCAGTGATCGGTCCCATGGACTGCAATTGGTACCAGAGTACGCCCTTTTTATTTTTATTTTCTCTTGGACTTTTCTTTATTTACCTATGTTTAATCATCACAATGCATAGCACTAAAGAATGAAACCAATTTTTTCCATACTACACTAGTCTCTTAAGGCATTTCATTGCTTGATAATGCATTTGAACTAGAAGTCCCATTTTTAAACCTGCGATTTCAGCCCGATGTATACGACCATGCGGGTAATTGCAAACATATTGTAGTTGTATGCATATTTTAACCAATGGTTGCTAGTTTGCTGTCTTACTGGAAATTTAATCTCAGACATAGGAATTTGTAAAGGAGCTATGACTTAGGACTAATCATGGAAAATTAGGGCTAATTTGAAAAATAATGTTAGTTCAAGTTGTTTTGTTGTGAATTTTTTTTTGAATACCGTGTCAACAGTCAAGAAATTGTAGTTTCGAACTGCTCAATTTGTGTTGCCATAATTGTTCTTATCCCATTTTCCACATTCCATTTTTCCAGTGAATTTTCTGGGATCTCTTTAATCTGGTTATGGCTACCTAGGAGGTTGCACTTATTTGTAATTTGGTGGTTGTCAAATATTACTTGAGGACTTTGGATGTATTATGTGATGGATGGTTGATATTCACTGCACTCCATGCTTAGTTCTCCATGGGCATTGTTGAAATTTGACGTGATGGATCAAAAACTTGAAGTGAAATTCATTTCACAATATTATATATATATATGATGTATTATGTGATGGATGGTTGATATTCACTACACTCCATGCTTAGTTCTTTGTTGGGCATTGTTGAAATTTGACGCGATGGATCAAAACCTTGAAGTGAAATTCATATATATATATATATGATGTATTATGTGATGGATGGTTGATATTCATTGCACTCCATGCTTAGTTCTCTATTGGGCATTGTTGAAATTTGACGCGATGGATCAAAACCTTGAAGTAAAATTCATTTCGCAATATTGCACACACACACACACAAATAGGAGAGAAATCATGGTGAGTTCGCAATCGCTAGAATCCTATTGTCGGAACGCAATCATGGTGAATTTGCATATATTTGAATCCTACTGTCTGGGTGCATTTGATATAAGTCCTACAGGCTTGTTGCATTAGATAAAGTCATACTCTAGGGTTGCACTACATGGTGATACTCGTCCCCACTCTATATTAGTGTTTCTTTCCTTATGTACTCGCTTTCTAGATTACTGCGTTGGGACTGGTGGAATAGATGGTAATCGGTATTTGGTCCTCTCCCCCCTCTGAGGCAATCCATATTATTTGTCTCATTTTGGTTTTAGTCTGTATCTATATCTAATCTATCAAAAACATCGTAAAAATCGGCACATGAATGATAAACTATGGAGGGCCAATGCAAGGGTGGCGTAATATCTTCAAGAAGAACATTGTGTGTGAGGACATAGAGGAAGGAATACAATCATATTCTTCCAAAATTCCATTTCTCTGGCATAAATGGTTTGATTTATTTATCATCTCTCGAACATGTAAGAGAATTAGCCTTTGTTTGTGTCATTTATGGTGGGTTTTTAGGGGATGGTGGTGGTGTTGTTGTTGTCAATGAGGCGGCCTTGTATAGTGTTGGGTCCACTGTGAATTTGAAATGCCACCTGATAAATATTGATACTAGGGGTTGGACTCGCCGTCCCTAGTTTGACACCATACTTTGTGTTAGAGTCCTATAATAATATGATTCATAATTTTTGAATTGAATTTGATTAATCTTGTAATATGTAAATACATTTCTTTCTGCAAATTGTTTCCCCATATTAGAAAAAATAAAATAAAAAAATGTAAAGAGGGTAAAAGTCCTAAAAGAAAAATCAAAGGACTTGAAAAGAAAAATATAAAAAAGAATAAAAAAAAGGGACTCCAAACAAAAAAGAGATAAGAATAAAACATGAAAGTGATGCAAGTCCAAATGCCACTACTGTTACTTTTTACTACAAAATAAATGATTATGTGCAACTTTTTCAAAATTCCATAATCCATGATGAGTTAAATAGCTTAATCTTAACTTTTCAGGCTTTAAATTTTATGCTCAAACAGTTTAATCTTGGTAGATAAATAGTTAGGTAGAGAATAAATGAGGAGCTCAACAGCTTAATCTGAGCCCTTAGAAGAAATAATGATAGAATTAGTTAGTTTGTTGTTTTAAAAGAAAAATGAACAAGGGTTTTCCAGCTCAAATGCACACAGGTAAATGAAGAAAAAATGTTAGGGTAGCATAAGGGTAGGTGGAAACAATTTTTACAATCATGGATAAAGCATAAATTGGTCAATTCAATTACTAACTTCCTTCAAATAGTCATTTCCCTTGTAAAAATATTTCATCCCCTCCATTTTTTATTATTTCCCCTTCAGTTTCCCTTTTTCCATCATCATTCAGTTTCATTTGCAAAAATACCCTTTTCCTAGGTGTAAAACTCATTATACTTAAGGAAAGTAAAACTTTTAACTAATTCCCCTCTACTCTAAAAATACCCAAAAAAACCCAAAAACATTTTATCAATATAAAGATATTATATTGGGATTCTTAACATTTATCCCTTTATTTATATTTTACAGTAAACATAGTTTATTTTTATTTCTCATCGCACTTGATTATTAACACCTTAAATTATATATTAGCTCCTTATTAAACCTTTATACCCTGTTTTATATTTAATTCCTTTTAATATTATCCCAAACCAATATTTTAAGTTTTAACCTATGTTTTATTCCCCATGTGATTAATATTCCCACTCCCATAGGTTAAAACTATCCCCATGTATATCAACCCTGCCCAATGCTAAACTTACGTTTACATGCATTTCATTGGTTATATAACACTACACTTGCCTATCCTATTTCATATATCTAAATTATATATTAAAACTATGTTTTAATATATATATCCACTCCCGCCACATAAATATAATCCCGGGCCCCACGCCCATTACCCCACAACTTTAACAATTAATCTCGGCCATTCGCTTCATTCTGCTAGATATAACGGTGTAGATCACCTATCGCAAATTTTATTGCGCGGTCAATAACCAAATAAAAATTTGCGATAAAAGATGTTTCAATTATTTATCTCTCCTCCACGAATCGCATTTTTTTTGGATCGCATCGATTCAATGAAATCCATTTACCGTCTTTCGACCATGTAAAAACCACTAGCAGTAATTCCCTCCCCTGTGCCCAAACCGCCCATGATTTGAATTGAACGACAATAAGTACATTCACTGTTCAATCAAATTCTCTATAAAAAAAACTGAATGCATGCATTTCACGCCTTCTGTAACCATTTCTGCTTGTAAAACCTTCGCAGACCGAGAAAATAACGCTGCCGCCTCTGTTTTACCTCAAAAAACAAACAGAATTTATCAGAATCAACTGCTACAATCACTAAGAAGCTTCCATACTGCGTATAAAGGCCAGAAGAAGCTTTTAAAAGCTTTCCAACCCCAAAAAGCCCTTTTCCATAGTGAATTTCCAAATTTTTACAGGTATTCTTCAGAGAAAGAGACTCATTCCTTAAATCTGAAAGAAGTATACTGTTAATTGAAGCCTTATAAGCCTGTATGACCATAAAGAATACCTCTTTTCTTCAAAAATTCTTCAGATAGACAAAACCCAAAGTATTACTTATAGTTTCTGAAGCTGTGACCTGTTTTAAAGAAAATTTGAAGTGAGTTTAGCCATCTTCTAACTTAAAAAGCTCTCTGAGATATCCAAAGCCTTTTCTACAGTACTCAGAAGCCTTTTTTCACAAAATTTGATATTTTAGGATTGTTTCATTACAGAAATTTCACTGATAAACCTTAATATCATTTGTTGAAGCTATAAAGGTCAGGAAATTGGTTTTTTTTTAAATACAGAATTGACAGTTTTGAGTCAGAGTAATCAGAAATATCCTTTTGTTGTCCAAGATAGAACCTATGATTAGTTAAAGTCCTTCTGTAAATAGTTTAATCTTACAGAAGTGTGTCACAGACCTAAAATCTGAGTTTTAAAGGTCAAGAGTGTTTAAAATTGATAAATCAAACCTAAAAATGCCATCCAAAAGCACTATTGTGATCAACCATCTACAACTTCTTGTTGTAGATGTAGAACATACTCCATTGGCAGATGTAGACTTCAAAATCATAGATCCTGTAATAGAGTTTAACCTCTTTGAGCTCCACAATTGGAGCCAAGAGAAATCCTTGGGTCAAACAGATGATGTGTGTAGTTGGGAATCAAATTTTCTTAAGTATGTTGTCCATCACACTCATCAATGCACATAATCTATCAGATTATGCCAATCTTATTATTCTCTATATCAAAGAGCCATTGTCAATACTTAAAAAGAAGTATTATTTACCATAACAGCTGAATCTATCAACCAGATTCTTCAGTTGTAGCCTGAGCCTAATGCATTCCCTTTATCTATTGAAGCCCTCACAAAGATATATTTGGAGTTGGATTTTCCCAAAAGATTCCAAAATTTTCAAACATTCATGTCCTCCTATGTGGAAATTCCAAAGCTCAATCCTCCATATTCCTCTTCTAAATTCCCAGAAAGAACCAGAAACATTATTTCTATGATATATTTTATCCTTGGATATTTCACAGATGAGCATACTGATGCATCAATACTTGGTTTTTTATCCATTTTTGTACCTAGTCAACCTCCTGCAGTTATATTTGATTTTTCCCAGTATATTGTTGATAACATCCATGAACAACTTGTCAAATTACCTACTGAAGGTGTCTTTAGGTATACTTCATTTCTTTTCCACATGTTCCTTTATTTTCAGTCAGACAAGTTTCCTAGAACTCTTCAAAAGATGGATGTAGAAGGAAATCCATAGTCTGTTATATTCTAGACCTCCTTGATAAGAAATGAGTCAAATAAGTTTACTTATACAAAGTTTATAGATTGTTTCATCCATCCATTGGTAAATCTACTAAATAACAGTGTTCAACCTAGGATCAACAATGAAATCAAGAAAGTTTTACAATTGTCTGAACATAGCAGGACATGTGATTGGTATTTATACCAAAATCACACTGAAATCAGAGTCTATGGGACAACCCTCATTCCTTACAAGTTGCCAAAATATTTACCTATGAGGTTGTTTGCTTTAGAGTATATAAGACAGATTTTGACCTCAGATTCTATAAATTTCTTGGCTGCAAAGAAGAAAACCCAATTTAAATTGAAAAATCAAGTGGGTCCATTCATATGTAATAACAGAGAAGCAGGTGCAGAGGCATAAAAGTAGTTGTTAGAATACAAATTCAGCAAAAGTTTTCTTTGGTATTATGATCCCTATGGTATAATCAGCAAAATGAGAGTTAAATGTAAGTTAACTCCATACATTCATGAATAGAAGCCTGGCATTGAGAAATTCTCAAACCAAACAGAATGGTTAGAGAATACACTGGTAGAAGTTGACACACAGAGTGATACTAGTCACATTTTGCAGACTCCAGCTCAGGAATATAGAAGCATGAAAATAAATAGGGAAGAAGGGTATTATATTGCTGAGACCACTACGGAAAAAAAGTTCAAACTCAGGTACAACAAGAAGCCAAAGATTAATCCTACAGACAAAGAAAAAGAGACAGTAGAGATCATGAATACAAATATTCCAGAAAAAGACACTGTGCCTACCATAGTAGTTGAAAATGAATAACAAACAGCCACTTCTAATAGACAGTTGATCCAAAAACAACATAGTATAGAAGTGTCATCATCAAAGAAAACAGAAGAGAAGGATATGGACATTAAGGAAAGGTATAAAGAGATTAAATCTAAAAATGAGAAAATAAAAAATGAAATTTATTCTCAATACGTAAAGAAGACCCATAGCATACAAAACTGGATGCTTTCAGCCTTTGATTACAAGAACATGAAATTATTGATGACAGTGCTTCAGCCCACAGTGCCAACTCCTAAAACAACATCTGATTATAACAAGGTTGATTTTGAAGTTCCAATCCAGGATATTCATCCCCTGGACCAAATTGAATTCCATAAACATAGTTCATAGATGCTTTATTCCATAATGACTACAAAATAAATGAGTGCTCAAAATCTTCTGAATACTTTGATAAATGTAAGAGATGAGCTCAAAGTTGAGAAAGCTTCTTCATATGCAAAGGATATTAGAATCAAATCCTTGGAGGAGTTAGTGATTGAGGTGGGTTATGATCCTAATAATGTGAAAGATGCAGAGGAACTGATAAAAACGAAGAGTGTTGATATTGATGCACTTAGGAAAATGTTGAAATTTCCTCTTACAGAGCATCCACAGGCCAAGGAAATTTTACAGGAATCTAATCAAAAGGATGAGAAGATGAGTCTCATATTGCAGCTAACAGCCCAGATTAAAGATATGGAAATTGAGATGGAAAAATTAGTCCAAGAAAAATAAGCCACCAAATCACAGGAAGTCCCTGCTACTATAGTTCCTATGGTTACAGCAACAGTGCCATCTACTCTAGCAGAAGAACTAGCTCCAAATGTTCCAGTGGCTACAACAGTGCCAGTAACTTCATCAACAACTTCTTCCACTGAGTCTTGAGAAACAACAGCCTAGCAATCAGATGAGGCCAGTAAATTGGTAAAGGCAATGCAGGACATGTCCATACAAACCAATGAAATAAACAGGTTAAAGGAACAAATCAAAAATCTTGAAGATGCCAAAAATCTTGCACAGATTAATGCCAAGAATGAAGAGCAAAAGGCCAAAAGGTTGAATGAACAACTCAAGACATTGGAAACAGAATTAACTTTAAAAGAACCTTTGGCACATGTTAAAAACCAATTATGGTCCAATATCATTGAGGCAGTCAATGATACTTGGCCATCTATTCAGGTAATTTATGAACAGAAAGATTTACTAAAAACAACAAAAGAAGAAATACAAAAGACCAAAGAGGAACTAGGTACAAAACTTGAAGAGGCATTGGAAATTATCAAATACCTCAATTCCAAAAATAAACAAGAACTAGATGAAATTGGAATTACAGATAGAACAAAGACCATACTTGAAGTAAGAAAGGTAATTTCCAAGAAGAACTTGATGAAACAATTAGAGGAAAAGTGACAAAACATGGATAAGGCAATCACAAGATTCATGGTAAAATTTGATATTTTGAGACAAAAGTGCCTTCCAAATCTTCTGGTAATAAATGAAAAATTGATGAAACAGGGAGATTATAACAAAAAGATAAAAGAATTTTCTAAAGAATAGGTAAACAAATCAGATTGGCAGGGAATCCCAATAGGGAAATTTTTGCACAAGAGTATTGAAAATCTGTTTTACTTGCAGCATGAAGTAAAACACATTTTTGTGAGCAAACTGACGTTTGCAAAATACCTTGAAGCTGATGAAAAATTAAGAAGACTTATGAAGATCAAATTTCCAGAAGCTGAGTTCTGGGATAAAATGACATATTTACTGTAAGATCAGATTACAGTGATGAAATAGCATGAAATATAAAAACATAGTTTGATGTTTTTACTTAAGAAGTAAACAATTTTTCAGTAGTAAATAATTTTTCAGCAGTCAAAGTGTATTAGTCAAAGAGTATCAGTTTAAAGTGTATCAGATGAAATATGAAGATCAAACTGCCAGCGTGAGGGACACCTCAGTTGTCCAGCTGCAACCCAAATCCAAACATCAAGCTATTTTATTTCAATAAATAGGACAACTAGCAATTAGTTAGGTAGTTGTCACTATCTTCTTGCAAGAAGATATTTTATTTTCCAAGAAAAATTCCTAAGATTGTTCTAGGATATTTTGTACTAGTTTTTGTATAAATACTTCATCATTTGAAGTATTGAGTGTGGATTAATTGTTAAACATTTCTATAGCTGTAATATTCTGAACCCAAGGGTTTTTTGTATCAAGTTCAAGTCAGCAGACTGGATCACATGAAATAAAGCATCATATTATAGAATTCATGTGTTGGGCCATTGTAGTGAAGTATTTCACTTGTCATTTTGTCAATTTTCTTATGTTTTCCATCCATTTATCAATAAGTTCTAAATTTTAATGTGAAAACAGGAATTGTTATTTCAGACTTTGTTAAAAGCACTTTGTTATTGATTGATTTTCATTTATATTTTTTCTACTGATATCCAGACTAGGGAACCCTTAATTGATCCATGATTTCGATTGACCTCTGCCTTTTCACTCCTTATTCGGATTTAAGAAACCTTAATTTCTCTTTATCCCGATCAAAACCATTTCACCATCAGCATTTGAGGATATGGAGTGAATCTGCTATCTTGCCCTATGAAAATTTACCTTTAGACCTTGATCCTGATCTGACTTCTTGACACATTAACTCCATTTGCCCAATGGAAAAACAGATCTATAGCTATCCATCTGAGTAAGTTATTTTCCCACCAAACCAAATCAAAACCCCAAAACCAATTTGCCCCATATAACTAGCCTAAGATCAAATATAATCAACAAAGTTAAATCTTATAGAGAGAGCCCTCTCTGAGCATTAGGAAGGCTAGATCCTAAGGCTTAAAAGTAGGTTTGTGGTTACTTATGATATTCTTTAAACTATAATAAAAAATCTCACAACTTTGAGAATTATTAGAGTGATAACATACTAGCGACTCCACTGGGGAACTAACCAATCCTCAGTTTTAAATTGATATTAAAGGAAATATTTTCATTTATCTTTTCACCTTAAGATTGTTTTAATAAGTTGTGAGTATATTTTCATAAAAAAATGTAATTCTGGCTTCCAGAAGAGTTTACTATACCAGGTCCAATGCAGATCCACAACCTGTTGTCATAGTAGATGATCCTGACAGAATTGGAAAGAAAAATAAAAGAGTAGAAAATTTAGGTAATAAAGTTTCATTAGTCAAAGAAAATTCCCTTCCAAAACAAATATCAAGTTTACAAGACATATAATTTGATTTAATTTTTGAACAATATTTATTCAGAACCAAATCAGAAAGTGATTTACATAGTACTGTTATAGATCCTGATTTTATTTCATTCATTGAAACTAAGAAGGAAACTGTTTCAGTAGATTTTGAAAAAAATATTTTTTAATTTTATGATAAGCTTGATGCCATAATTGCTACTTTGATTAAGGAGATAGATGAAGCTTATTTACAACATTCAGTTTAATTGAGTGCTTTATCAGCCTATACTCCTAAGCCTTCTACCAACCATTTAGACACCAACCTTTTAGAATCTTTAGGTTCATCTCTATTCACTACTACTTCATCCATTATTTCCACCACACTTCATTCCACATATTCATTTTTTTCCTAAACAACCATTCCAACCTAGAATATTATTTCCATCTCATACCACCTCAAGTTCATCCCCTAGTATTTCTACTATGTTTTCCAATACATCATTCTCATTCCCAAGTACCTTTTATAGCATCCCAACTTCATCTTTTAGTTTTTAAACCACATTTTCCAGTACATCCTCTTATATCACAATCTCATCTGCAAGTTCTTTAACTACATCAACAAGTACTTCTAGTTCTTCACCAAGTACTTCCAACTTACCTCCTAGCCAATCTAGAATTCAAGCCATGGCTTCCAGATATGCTCCCTTGGTCCTACCAACAGAGTTACATGACATGCCTCAAGATTATCAAAGAAAAATCCCTCAATTGATGGAACCACTCATTATATTACACAATAACATATCAATAATATGACAGATTATTTTTAGTTGCATGAAATTGATGAGGTTGATTTCGAAGTAAGAATTTTTTCTCAAACTTTAACTGGTGAGGTAAAAAAGTGGTTTAAATGTTTAAATGCTGGTAGTATTGCTGATTTAGCAGTTTTTCATAGATTATTTCTTAATAGATGGGAGAAAAAGAAAAATCCACTACAAATCTTATCTGAATGTGAAAGCATAAAAAGAGCACCAAATGAAACAGTCCAAGATTATTGTACTAGATATAAAAATATTTATAATGCAATTTTTGCTAATCTTAAGCCTCCTCCAGACGTTGTCCTTATCAAATTACCTGATGGAATTGATACAGATATACCCTATCAATTGAGAGAGAGAAATCCTGAAACCATAGAGCAGATGCAAAGTAATGTTGTTGGTGTAGAGGCAAACTTGTTGGCTAGAAAAGATAGATTAAGAAATGAAAGGAGAGTGAAAATAAAAGAAGAAACATCTACTTCAGATTTGTAAATAGATAAATTAGCAAAAAAATTATAGAGAATGATGGATAGGTTAGATAATATGGAAAGTAAGCCACAGTGGGATAACCAATAGCAAGGACCTCAGATTAGAAATCCCAATTTCAGGAAAAACACCAACACTGGAAAATCTAGAGAATCAACACCTGACCAAACAATAAGACCACCTTTCCAAGAGAACTATGCTGAAATTTCTCATCAAAATGAAGATGATGAAGACACCATTAATCTAATGGGCATAAATGATGATAACACCATTTTTCTTACACAAGAATACCAGGAGTTATATGAATTACAACAACTGCAATTAGATTCCGGTGAATCTTTTGATTACAAGCAAGGTTATGAGTTTGCAATCAATGAAGTCCATACGAAATATAACCTTAGGAGCAAGAAAAATGTAGAGCCTTCTATTAAGAAAACTACCCAAACACAAACAAAGAAAACAGTAGAGGCTCCTACATCTAAACTTCTGCAAATTCTCCTGAGGTAAACCAAGAAAAACTCTAGTTCAACTCAGAAAGTTTCAAGTCCAAAAATTTCACCTAGTCCCAAAATTGTTGACATCACAAATGGGGTTGTCCAAACATCAACAGATTCTCAAAAATCTGCTGCTGCCAAGACAACTAATTCTGCTAAAACAACAATTTGAGATTCCAAAACACATACTGCTGATCCAAAATCAGCTGATATAAAAGCAACCATTGCTAAAACAACTCCTGAAAATACAAAATCTGCAAAGAATTCTAGTGCATCTCAAATTGTTCCTAAAAATAAAACTAAAAGCAGTTAGACAGTAGAAACACAAATAGAGAATGAGAAAACAATTGTAGAAAAATAATAAAAACCTACCCAAACTACAGTTACAAAAGAAGAGATAATTCAGCTAGGAAAATCACAAGCACCATTTAATATCCAAGCTAAAATTTCGAAATTAAAGATACCAATTCCTTTGAAAAAATTGGTAAAAAATGACCTATACAAAACACCTATCACTGAGACTTTAAATATGAATGATGGAGAAGATTCAGTAAATTTAAGTGATGATCAACCAGAATTAATCTTTGGTCCTGATGTTAATGGGAAACACCAAGATGGAGCAGTTCCACCTGTCTACATTAGCTTAATTGTTCATGATCAGATTTTACATAATGCAATGCTAGATTAATGGGCCTCACACAATTTAATGCCAAAAGAAATAATGGAAACCCTGAATTTAGAGATCACTAGACCTTACAAACATCTCTTCTCATTTGACTCCAGCAAAGTGAAATGTTTAGGTTTGATAAAAGATTTATGTGTTACTTTAGTTCATTACCCTAAAAAAAGCATAGTTATGGACATTGTAGTAGCTGAAATCCCTCCCAAGTATGGAATGCTCTTATATTTCTCATGGGGAGCTAAATTGCAGGGATATCTACAACTTGATATGTCTTATGCAACAATATCAGTTTTTGACCAACCAAAGAAACTTTACAGAGAAACATTGATGAAGTATATGGTTAGTAGTGTAGAAACACCATGAAATTATCCTACATAATCTACACCTACTGATATGGATTCATTCCTTTTATGTAACTCTGAAACTAGAATTGAGAACAATACTGAACTAAAGCAAGAAAAGAAAGCACCAGATAGTGAAAACATTTTTCATGAATCATTATGGCACCTAGATTTTGATGGATCAGTCAATAAATTAGGAGCAGGAGCAGGAGTTTGGATACATAATATGGAAAAAAATCATGTATAAGGTCATGCTTTTAGACCAAATTTTAAATGTACAAACAACATGGCTAAATATGAAGCTCTTATTTTAGGACCGCAGATTGTTAGAAATTTATGAGCTAAAAGAGTGTCAATTATGGGATACTCAGAGTCAATTGTGAAACAAATAACTGCAGAATATTTTGTATATAATCCAAGATTAATCCGATATAGAGATACTATCTTAGATTTGATTAAGGAACTGCTGGAATGTGACTTTTCTGCAATCCCAAGAAAACAGAACATACAGGCCCATAGCTTAGCAACTTTTGCTAGTACCTGTAATATGCCATTTCAACCAAATCATAGATATACTATAGAAGTTAAACACAGGCCTACAATCCTAGATAATCTTAAATATTCACAAATTTTTTCATAGGATGAACATATTTATCATTTCATGAACAATGAAGGAGAATTTCAGGGTTGTAATATAGACACAGATTGTACAGTAGATCATAACATAGATAGTGAGATTGATATAAATAATATAGATGTAAATAAATTAAATTTTTCTAAACCCACTAAATTTAGTCAATTAGATAAAGAGTTAACAGATGATGAATCTGATATTTTAAACCTCAAGGATAACATTTTACCTAAGGGATTAGCCCCTTTAGAAGATCTGTTTGACTCTAATGATGTTGCAAGAAAACCTAAAATGGAGCCACTAATATCTGATATTGAGGAGTGTAATATAGGAACATAATTAAAACCTAAGATGATTAAAATTTAAAAAGCCTTACCTCATGAAGAAAAATTAAAATACATAGCTCTGTTTAGGGAATTTCAGGATGTATTTGCATGGAGTTATGAGGAATTAAAATCCTCTGACACTAGCATAATACAACATAAAATATCCATAAAAGAAGACCAAAAACATTTTAAACAGAAGCTTAAAGGATCAATCCTGTTTTGATGCCTTTAATTGAGAAAGAGGTTAAGAGAATGTATAAAGCCCAAATAATTGCACCAATCAGATATTTTGATTGGGTTTCTAAACTAGTTCCCACTAGGAAAAAGACAAGAGAAATTAGACTGTGTGTTGATTTCAGAAATTTAAATAAAGTGTCCTTAAAAGACAACTATCCTCTACCAAAGATGGATAAAATTCTACAGAGGGTGGTTGGTTCTTCTAGAATTTCATTATTAGATGGATTCTCTGGATATAACCAGATTTTAGTCCAACCAGAAGACCAAGCTAAAACTGCTTTTACTACTCCATGGGGCACTTTTATGTATGTGAAAATGCCTTTTGGGTTAATGAATTCAGGAGCCACTTTTCAAAGAGCTATGGATAGAGCCTTTTCTAAAGAGATTCATGAATTCCTTGTGATTTATTTAGATGATATTACTGTATTTTCAAATACTGATAATGAACATTTGGATCATTTCAGACAAGTATTTCTCAAATGCAGGAAATTTTGCATCTCTCTAAATCCCAAAAAGACTTTATTTGGATTGGAAGAAGGTAAATTATTAGGACATATCATATCTAAAGAGGGAATTAGGATAGACCCAGCAAGAATAGAGGCCATTCTAAACGTTAGTCCTCCTAGGAATATTAAAAAATTACAATCTTTCTTAGGTAAAATCAACTTTATTAAAAGATTCATCTCAAATCTAGCTGATAAAATTAGAGAACTTAATAATATGTTGAAAAAAGACTCAGTGTTTAAATAGACTATTGAGGCCAAGCAATCATTTGAATCAATTAAACAAGCTTTGACAAAAACACCAGTCCTTATAAGTCCTGACTTTAAAAAATATTTCATTATTTTTTCATTTGCTTAAGAACACACTATTGCTGCAGTTTTATTGCAGAAAAATGATTAGGGCTATGAGCAACCCATTGCTTTCTTTAGAAAATCACTCAAATATGCCACTTTAAAGTATATCATAATGGAAAAGCAAGAATTAGCTTTAGTGAAGGCCATCAAAGACTTTAGCGTGTATATTATTTATTCACATATCATTGCTTATGTTCCAAATGCAGTTGTAAAGGAAATTCTAACAGAGAATGGGCCTGATTGTAAAAGAGGCAAGTGGATTGCCACCATTTCGAATATGACATAGAGATCAAACCCACTAAACTCATAAAAGGTCAAGTTTTAGCCAAAATCATGGCTGAATCAAATTCTCATGCTTTAGATATTAATTTTATTTCCCAAATAGATGATCAGGAAGAGATGGCGACTCTAGAGATCAATGAAGCCTTTTCAGACTCACCCTGGTATGCAAATATTATATTTGTATTACTAAATTTACAAGCTCCTCCTGGATTATCAAGAACTAAAGATAGATTTTTAAAGTTAAAGGAAATAAGATTTTGTATCATAGACAATGCACTATTTTGGAAAGATCATGGTGGAATTCTATTGAATTGTTTTCTTAAAGAAGAAGCTGACAAAGCTTTGGAAGAGTTTCATGCAGGAGACTATGGATGACATCTCTACTGGAAGACTACTGCAAAAAAAATCTTGAGAGCTGGTTTTTAATGGCCTACCTTGTTTGCAAATGTAAAAACGTTTGTGACCTCTTGTCACAAGTGTCAAATATTTGAAGGAAAGAAAAAGCTGCAACCCTTGCCCTTAAAACCCATCTCAATAGAAATGCCTTTTCAACAATGGGGTCTTGACTTCATTGGTGAAATTCAGCCTCTATCCTCAGCCCACCAAAAGTGGATTCTGACAGCTACAGACTATTTCACTAAGTGGATAGAAGCCATACTTCCAGGCAAGCCACATACACTGTCATAATCTCATTTTTAGAAAACAACATACTCTCAAGATTTGGATGCCCCCAAAAGGTCATAATTGATAATGCAACAACATTAAAATCCAAAAATATGATTGAATTATGTCATAAATACCACATTACCCTTTTCCATTCTACTTCATATTACCCTCAAGGTAATGGCCTTGCTGAATCCTCCAATAAAAGTCTTGTGCACATCATCAATAAACTACTAGAAGACAACAAGAAAACTTGGAACAAGATATTAGTTAATGCCTTATGGGCAGATAGACTTACCACTAATAAATCTATTGGTAAATCCCCTTACCAGCTTGTTTATGGATGGATGCTATTTTCCCATCTTCTTTAGGAGTACCAGTAATGAAGATAATCAAAGAATTGCAAGTTGAAACCAACGATATTCAAAGAAGGATTAACCAAACCATACACTTACAACAAAATAGAGAAGAGGTCTATCTTAAGTCTCAAGTTGTCCAAGGCAAGATTAAAAAATATTTGACAAGAAGACTAAGGAAGATGATTTCTATATAGGTGAAAAAGTTCTAAAGTGGGATTCAAGGAGAGAAGAGAAAGGTAAACATGGGAAATTTGATTTCTTATGGAAAGGACCTTATGTTATTTATGGTTACAAAGGTAACAATGCTTTATTTTTGAAAGAGTTGGATGGATCAGATCTACTAGGTGGACCTGTCAATGGCAGAATGCTGAAGCATTACTATTCTTCAGAAATAAAAAATAGTCAAATATGTTAACTTTACTCATTGCACATAGAATTACAGATTTTAGATTTGATTGGATGTTTTTCCTAGCAAATTTGAAGCTCGGAGAGAAGGCCCTAAGCTTTGAAGGATAAAATATTATAAGTATGAATAATTGCAGAGCTCAGAAAACATTTCCAAGGCCATCACAATCAAAATTCAAAGGCTACTAGTCTCGAAGTTCTTGACATTTCACCAGGAAATTCCATTCCCATGTGGAGCCACTGTTAGATACCTATAATAATAGGATTCATAATTTTTTAATTGAATTTGATTAGTCTTGTAATGTGTACATACTTTGCTTTCTGTAAATTGTTTTCCCATATTTAAAAAAAAAATGTAAAGAGGGTAAAAGTCCTAAAAGAAAAATCAAAGGACTTGAAAAGAAAAATATCAAAAAGAATAGAAAAATGGACCCCAAACAAAAAAGAGATCAGAATAAAACATGAAAGTGATGCAAGTCCAAATGCCACCACCGTTACTTTTTACTGCAAAATAAATGATTATTTGCAGCTTGTTCAAAATGCCATAATCCATGATGAGTTAAATAGATTAATCTTAACTTTTCATGCTTTAAATTTCATGCTGATAGATAGAGAATAAAGATCTTGCAAAACAGTTTAATCTTGGTAGATCAGTAGTTAGGTAGAGAATAAATGAGGAGCTCAATAACTTAATCTGATTCCATGGAAGAAATAAGGATATAATTAGTTAGTTTGATGTTTTAAAATAAAAATGATCAAGGGTTTGCCAGCTCAAATTCACCTAGGTAAATGAAGAAAAAATGTTAGGGTAGCATAAGGGTAGGAAGAAGCAATTTTTACAATGATGGATAAAGCAGAAATTGGTCAATTCAGTTACTAACTTCCTTCAAATAGTCATTCCCCTTGTAAAAATATTTCATCCCCTCCTTTTTTTATTATTTCCCCTTCATTTTCCCTTTTCCCATCATCATTTAGTTTCACTTGCAAAAATACCCTTTTCGTAGGTGTAAAACTCATTATACTTAAGGAAAGTAAAACTTTTAACTAATTCCCCTTTACTCTAAAAATACCCAAAAAACCCAAAAACATTTTATCCTAGGTTTTAATATAAAGATATTATATTGGGATTCTTAACATTTATCACTTTATTTATATTTTACAATAAACTTAGTTTATTTTTATTTCTCATCGTGCTTGATTATTGACACCTTAACTTATATATTAGCTCCTTATTAAACCTTTATATCTTGTACTATATTTAATTCCTTTAAATACTATCCCAAACCCATATTTTAAGTTTTAACGTATGTTTTATTTCCTGCGTGATTATTATTCCCGCTCCCATAGGTTAAAACTATCCTTATATATATTAACCTCGCCCAATGCTAAACTTACGTTTACATGCATTTCATTGGTTATATAAAACTATACCTGCCTATCTTATTTAATATATCTAAACTATATATTAAAACTATGTTTTAATATATAAATCCACTCCCACCACATAAATATAATCCTGGGCCCCATGCCCATTACCCCACAACTTCACCAATTAATCTCGGCCATTCGCTTCATTCCACTAGATCTAACGGTGTAGATCACCTATTGCAAAGTTTATTGCGCAGTCAATAACCAAAATAAAATTTGCGATAAAAGCTATTTCAATGCTTTATCTCTCCTCCACATGTCGCATTTTTCTTGGATCACATCGATTCAATGAAAACCATTTACCGTCTTTCGACCGTGCGAAAACCACTAGCAGTAATTCCCTCCCCTGCGCCCAAACCACCCATGATTTGAATTGATCGAAAATAAATAAATTCATTGTTCAATCAAATTCTCTATAAAAACAACTGAATGCATGCATTTCACGCCTTTTGTAACCATTTCTTCTTGTAAAACCTTCGCAGACCGATAAAATAACGCAGTCGCCTCTGTTTTACCTAAAAAAAAAACATAATTTATAAGAATCAACTGCTACAATCACTAAGAAGCCTTCAAACTGTGTATAAAGGCTAGAAGAAGATTTTAAAAGCTTTCCAACCCCAAAAATCCTTTTTCCACATCGAATTCCCAAATTTTTACAGATATTCTTCAGAGAAAGAGACTCATTCCTTAAATCTGAAAGAAGTGTACTGTTAATTGAAGCCTTATAAGCCTGTATGACCTTAAAGAATACCTCTTTGCTTTAGAAATTCTTCAGATAAACAAAACCTTGAGTATTACTTATAGTTTCTTAAGCTGTGACCTGTTTTAAAGAAAATTTGAAGTGAGTTTAGCCACCTGCTGACCTAAAAAGCCCTCTGAGACATCCAAAGCATTTTCTACAGTACTCAGAAGCCTTTTTTCACAAAATTTGATGTTTTAGGATTGTTTCATTACAAAAATTTCACTGATAAACCTTAATATCATTTGCTGAAGCTATAAAGGTCTGGAAATTGGTTTTTTATACAAAATTGACAGTTTCGAGTCAAAGTAATCTGAAATATCCTTTTGCTGTCCAAGATAGAACCTCTGATTAGTTAAATTCCTTTTGTAAATAGTTTAATCTTACATAAGTGTGTCACAGACCTAAAATCTGAGTTTTAAAGGTCAAGAGTGTTTAAAATTGATAAATCAAACCTAACAATGGCATCCAAAAGCACTATTGTGATCAACCCTATACAACCTCCTGTTGTAGATGTAGAACATACTCCATTGGCAGATGTAGACTTCAAAATCACAGATCCTGTAACGAAGTTTAACCTCCTTGAGCTCCACTGTTGGAGCCAAGAGAAATCCTTGGATCAAACAAATGATGTGTGTAGTTGGGAATAAAATTTTCCTAAGTATGTTGTCCCTCACACTCATCGATGCCTAGAAGCTATCAGGTTATGCCAATATTATTATTCTCCACATCAAAGAGCCATTATAAATTCTGAAAAAGAAGTATTCTTTTACCATAACAGCTAAATCTATCAACCAAATGCTTCAGTTGCAGCCTAAGCCTAATGCAGTCCCTTTATCTATTGACGCCCTCAAAAAGTTCTATTTGGAGTTGGATTTTCCCAAGAGATTCCAAAATTTTCAAACATTCATGCCCTCCTATGTGGAAATTCCAAAGCTAAATTCTCCATATTCCTCTTCTAAATTCCCAGAAAGAACTAGACACATTATTTCTATGCTATCTTTTATCCTTGGATATTTCATAGATGAGCATGCTGATGCATCAATACTTGGTTTTTTATCCATTTTTGTACTTGGCTAGCCTCCTGCAGTTATCTTTGATTTTTCCCAGTATGTTGTTGATAGCATCCATGAACAACTTGTCAAATTAACTATTGAAGGTGTCTTTAGGTATACTTCATTTTTTTTCCACATGTTCCTTTATTTTCAGTCAGACAAGTTTCATATAACTCTTCAAAAGATGGATGTAGAAGGAAATCCACATTCTGTTATATTCTGGACCTCCTTGATCAGAAAGGAGTCAAATGAGTTTACTTATGCAGAGTTTACAGAATGTTTCATCCATCCATTGGTCAATCTAATAAATAACAATGTTCAACCTAGGATCAACAATGAAATCAAGAAAGTTTTATAGTTGTTTGAACAGAGAAGGACAGGTGATTGGTATTTATACCAAAATCACACTGAAATCAGAGTCTATGGGACAAACCTAATTCCTTACAAGTTGCTAAAATATTTACCTATGAGGTTGTTTGCTTTAGAGTATATAAGATATATTTTGAACTTAGATTCTATAAATTTCTTGGCTGCAAAGAAGAAAACCCAATTTAAATTGAAAAATCAAGTGGGTCCATTCATATGTAATAACAGAGAAGCAGGTGTAGAGGCAGAAAAGCAGTTGTTAGAATACAAATTCAACAAAAGTTTTCTTTGGTATTATGATCCCTATGGTATAATCAAAAAATTGAGAGTTAAATGTAAGTTAACTCCATACATTCATGAAAATAAGCTTGACATTTGAGAAATTATCAAACCAAATAGAATGGTTAGAGAATACACTGGTAGAAGCTGATAAGCAGAGTGATACTAGTCACATTTTACAGACTCTAGCTCGAGAAGACAGAAGCATGAAAAGAAACAGGGAAGAAGGGTCTTATGCTGCTGAGACCACTATAGAAACAAAGCTCAAACTCAGGTATAGTAAGAAGCCAAAGATTATTCCTAGAGAAAAAGAAAAAGAGATAGTAGAGATCATGGATACAGAGATTCCAAAAAAAGACATTGTGCCTCCCACAGTAGTTGAAAATGAATAGCAACTAACCACTTCTAATAAAAATTTTATCCAAAAACAACATAGTATAGAAGTGTCATCATCGAAACAAACAGAAGAGAAGGATATGGACAATAAGGAAAGGTATAAAGAGATTAAAGCTAAAAACGAGGAAAAAAAAATGAAATTTATTCTCAATACTTAAAGCAGACCCCCAACATACAAAACAGACTGCTTTCAACCTTTGATTACAAGAACAAGAAAACTACTAATGACAGTGCTTCATCCCACAGTGCCAACTCCTAAAATAGCATCTGATTATAACAAGGTTGATTGTGAATTTCCAGTCCAGGATATTCATCCCCTGGACCAAATTGAATTCCATAAATAGAGTTCAGAGATGCTTTATTCTACAATGACTACAAAAGAAAAGAGTGTTCAAAATCTTTAGAATACTTTGATAAATTTAAGAGATCAGCTCAAATTTGAGAAAGATTCTTCATATGCAAAGGATATTAGAATCAAATCCTTGGAGGAGTTAGTGATTGAGGTGGGTTATGATCCTAATAATGTAAAAGCTGCAGAGGAACTGATAAAAATGAAGAATGTTGATATTTATGCACTTAGGAAAAAGTTTAAATTGCCTCCTATAGAGCATTCACAGGCCAAGGAAATTTTATAGGAATCTAATCAAAAGGATGAGAAGATGAGTCCCATATTGCAGCTGATAGCCCAGATTAAAGAGATGGAGATTGAGATGGAAAAATTAGTCAAAGAAAAAGAAGCCACCAAAGCACATGAATTCCTTGCTACTGTAATTCCTATCGTTACAACAACAGTGCCATCTACTCTAGCAGAAGAACTAGCTCCAAATGTTCCATTAGCTACTTCAGTGCCAATAAATTCATCAACAACTTCTGCCACTGAGTCTTCAACAACAAAAACCCTGCAATCAGATGAGGCTAGTAAATTGGTAAAGGAAATGCAGGACATGTCCATACAAACCATTGAAATAAATAGGTTAAAGGAACAAATTAAGAATCTTAAAGATGCCAAAAATCTTGCACATATTAATGCCAAGAATGAAGAGCAAAAGGCCAAAAGGTTGAATTAACAACTCAAGAAATTGGAAACATAATTAACTTTAAAAGAACCTATGGAACATGTTAAAAACCAATTATGGTCCAATATCATTGAGGCAATCAATGATACTTGGCCATATATACAAGTAATTTATGAATAGAAAGATTTACTGAAAGCAGCAAAAGAAGTAATACAGAAGACCAAAGAGGAACTAGGTACAAAACCTGAAGAGGCATTGGAAATTATAAAATTCCTCAATTCCAAAAATAAACAAGAACTGGATGAAATTGGAATTATAGATAGAACAAAGACCATACTTTAAGTAAGAAAGGTAATTTCCAAGAAGAACTTGATGAAACAATTAAAGGAAAAGTGCCAAAACATGGATATGGCAATCACAAGATTCATGGTAAAGTTTGATATTTTGAGGCAAAACGACCTTCCAAATCTTATGGTAATCAATGAAAAATTGATGAAACAGGAAGATTATAACAAAAAGATAAGAGAATTTGCTAAAGAAGAGGTAAACAAATCAGATTGGCAGGGAATCCCAACAGGGAAAGTTTTGCACAAGAGTATTGAAAATCTGTTTTACTTGCAGCATGAAGTAAAACACCTTTTTGTGATAAAACCAACATTTTCAAAATACACTGAAGCTGATGAAAACTTAAGAAGACTTATGAAGATCAAATTTCCAGAAGTTGAGTTTTGGGAGAAAATGACAGATTTACTGTAAGATCAGATTACAGTGATGAAAGAGCATAAAATGTAAAAACAGAGTTTGCTATTTTTACTTAAGCAGTAAATAGTTTTCAGCAGTAAACAATTCTTTAGTAGTCAAAGTGTACCAGTCAAAGAGTATCAGTTGAAAGTGTATCAAATGAAATATGAAGATCAAAATAGATTGAAGATAAAATTGCCAGCTTGAGGGATACCTCAGTTGTCTAGTTGTAGCCCAAATCCAAAAAACAAGCTATTTTATTTCAATAAATAGGACAACTAGCAATTAGTTAGGCAATTGTCACTATCTTCTTGCAAGAAGATATTTTATTTTCCAAGAAAAATTCCTAAGATTGTTCTAGGATATTTTGTCTGATTTTTTGTATAAATACTTCATCATTTGAAGTATTGAGTGTGGATTAATTGCTGAACATTTCTATAGTTGTACTATTCTGAACCCAAGGGTTTTTTGTATCAAGTTCAAGTCAGCAGACTGGATCACATGAAATAAAGCATCATTTTACAGGATCCATGTGTTGGGCCACTGCAAGTATTTCACTTGTCATTTTTTCAATTTTCTTATGTTTTCCATCCATTCATGAATATGTTCTAGATTTTAATGTGAAATCAAGAATTTTTATTTCAGAATTTTTTAAAAGCACTATATTATTGACTGATTTTCGTTTAAATGTTTTCTACTGATATCCAGACCAGGGAACCCTTGATTTCTCCCTCATTTCGATTGACCTCTCCCTTTTCACTCCTTATCTGGATTTAAGAACCCTTAATTTCTATTTATCCCGATCAAAACCATTTCACCATCATCCTTTGAAGATCTGGAGTGAATCTTCTATCTTTCCCTATGAACATTTACCTTTAGACCTTGATCCTGATTTAACTGCTTGACACATTGTCTCCATCTGCCCAATGGAAAAACAGATCTATAGCTATCCATTTCAGTAAGTGATTTTCCCACCAAACCAAATCAAAACCCCAAAACCAATTTGTCCCATATAACTAGCCTAAGATCAAATATAATCAACAAAGTTAAATCTTATAGAGAGAGTCCTCTCTGAGCATTAGGAAGGCTAGATCTTAAGGCTTAAAAGTAGGTTTTTGGTTACCTCTGATATTCTTTAAAGTATAATAAAAAAATATCACAACTTTGAGAATTATTAGAGTGATAACACTCTGCAGTCTTTTTCTGGGGACACTCGATATCTCTGGGGATATTTGAACATATTTCCAATCTCTCCCTATTGTCGGTGGCATTTAATCTTATCTCTATATGCTGGACTTAATTTTTACACAAGCGTTGGATCTCGGGTGATACTCATTTATTTCATTTCAGTGATCCTACCCTTACTCATTTATCACCCTGCTATTTCTCTGACTTCACCATTATCGTTATGGGGGCTCATCTCTTGATCAACAACTCACATTGGTCGCCTAGGGAATGACACGATAGTTCAGGCTCTACTATACTTCACATTGATATAGGGTTCATATATTCTATGTGGATTTGTGATCTTTGCCTTTGGGGCTTGTTTCAATTTAAATCTTGTGACGTATGTATCTAATTTATCACCTGGGGTTGGTGGGTATTTGTTTCCTATGGGATTTGCAATTTTCTCCACATCGCCCTAGTCTACCTAACCATTCACTTCTCACTTGAAGTTATTTATTTCTAACGTTGAACTTTTATATTCATACATGGACCGCCTGGAATATATTCTTGCCTATTTGGAAGCGGACGTGTCATCCCACGAAGCCTTCATTCATACTACCCTCACTATTGAACGTGCTCACCCCACACCTCCTTCGACTGCTATACTCAAAACTACCTTTTTTATATAAAATGGGAACCTTGAACATTTAATATGGGCATCAAATAATGAGGCTGGAAATTACAAGATAAAATTGGGTTACAAATCAAAATTTCATTCCCTGACTTCCTAGAACCTTGAAACTTTCATCTCATTTGGAAGCTCCAAGATCCTCTCATAACCAGTATCTTCCTATGGCTAGTTCTAATAACAAAAAATCTTACAAGGGAAAAAATATAAAAGAGGTCCTGGAAAGGCCCGTGAATTTGTAGCATGTGCAAGGAAAAATCTAAAAGTGTGTCTAACATGTTTTATTAAGTGTCATTTCACCAAGAAGTATGAATTTCATCAAAATCTTTGACTATGGGGAAAGAAGGTTGAGAAGGAGAAATCATCAAAGAAGCCTTGGAATATTGTAAGGAAAATAATAACGTATATATGGATCACTACTCCTTGCCAACATTTATTCTCTAGGATTCAAAGAACCTCAATCAATGGCCATGAGAATGGAAGAACCTCAATTTTTTTTAGGTTCAATGAATTTAAACCTCAAGGTTGAAGTTTGGTGAACCTTGTGAAACAAATCACATCTATAGTGAGTACAACCAAGAGGTGGACACCATGTCAAGCAGAAATGTAGAAGAGAATCTGGTTCTTTACAACTCAAAGTTTCAATAGATAATAGGGAGGAAACACTTCCACCAAGGCAGATCAACTTCTAATATGAAATCTCTTTTGGCATTGAAATAAAACGTAGAAGAACATTTTTTGTTGATATCAATTTTTTGGATTCTCCTACTTTGAAAATAGAGGAACCCTCAATATTCCCACTTGCTCTTCTTTTTTACAGTTGAAACACCTTTGTAAATGCTGATTGATTCCTCTGCATGTGGAAAGGCACTTCTGGATAGGAAACCTGCTTGTTATCTAGATAGAGTGTAAATGGCATATATCTTCCATGTAATACTTACGTAGAAATTGTCCAATTTTTTTTGGAGTGAATTAGAAAGAATGGTGACCAAAATATTTACCTTACTAAACTCCAGTCAACAATAAGGTTCAATGCCATTACACCAATATGCTTGTTATGATCTCAACACGCTGCTTATGGAAATTGAAACTGGGTGGGAAGGATAACAATCATTCCTCACAACTACGAGAGATAAAACCAAATGAAAAATTTCTTTGTGGAGCTTATAATTAATATCACGATGTCCACAAATTTTTTTGTAGCAAATTTAGTATACTCTTTGAATAATTTAAAGCACTTTGTTTTAACAAGGATAGGAGATATATATGGATAACTAGGGAAGGAAGGTTTGGCATTGTCTGGGTTGTTTCGGTTCTCATATTTATATTTCACTTCTTTATAGAAAATTATATATTCAAATACAAACTTAATTCAAATCAAACTAAAATAGAGAAGCCTTATTATGAAGATGTTTCTCTCTCCACTATCTTCCAATGACGTCGTTTTTTTTGAATTATACTTGAATTTCACTAATAATAACCCAGATTTATATATTGATTTTAACACCAAATTGACATCACTATAAACATACGAATATCCCATTAAGTATGACATAAATATGGTTCAAATAATCTCAGCTTTATCCCATGCAAGTGGCAGAGTAATTTCTGAGGTGCGAAGTTTTATTAGAGGCACTGTTTGTTTGTTTATTGGTTAGAAAAAAAGTCTTCTCTTGGTTTTATGTGACTTTCAATTTATCATTTGTAGCATGTTGAGAAATAGAAAAGAATAATGTGTGGCATTTATCTTGCAAAAATTGATGTTGAATGAAAGGATATATAGTTTAACCAAGCTACAATATTCTTTGGTAAAGGCAGAAGAACATCTTAAAAATATGCCTACGAATACACCATACACAAAGTTTGGACACAAGTAATATATGGATTTTTCTTTTGAATATATGTTAATTTTTCTACCCAAAATATCACAACAAGAAACATATTGATATTGTAGGAATTGTTTTAGGTCCTCATTAAGGTCATTTTTTTTGATGTCCTACTTGATTGATACCTTATCATGATAGAAAGGCTTTAAATATGAATTAATATGTCGATGGTCCTCTAAATTAGACATAAATTAAGGCCCATATAACCTTTCTTAGGCACATAAAATATATATATTAAATCTCTCCTTCTACACTTAATAATTTTTTTTAAGCTTTAATATGTTCTTAGGAAGGTTTAGAGATAATTGCATATGTTAAGTCCCTATATTAATAGTGTAGTCCCTTATTATGTTAGTGTAACCCCCCTTATTGTTATTGTTGTACCCCTATAACCCTCATATTGTTATTATTGTACCCTTACATTATTATTGTTAGGTTGGCTAGGATTATATTGTGGCCCCACTAGGATTACATTGTGGCCCCATGGACTCCTATATATAGAAAGGAGGTTTTGTCCTTTGTATCATCCAAGAATTTTTCATTCATGTAATGTATTGGAGGTTGCCCCCTTGAAGTGGCTTATTTCTAAGGAGTTTATATCTCTTTTCTTCTATCTTTGGAGCTGGTTTCACAACATTTGGTATTAGAGCTTTGGATTCTAGGGTTTTGCTGCTCCAAACAGGTCATCGTGGAATTTTCGCTATACCTTTTATTCTACGAAGATTTAGAAGCTGAAATTTTTATAGTACGAAGCCGAAATCTTGAGGAACATCTTCGCAAAGTTTCAGAGCTTGGTTCGTAATATTTTTTGAGATATGATTTGTGAAATTTAGGGCTTTTTGCAAGCTCCTAAATTTCACTTAAAAAGGTCATCATGGAATTTTCGCAATAACTTTGATTCTACGAAGGTTCAAAAGCTAAAATTTTTAGAGCGCAAAGCCGAAAGCTGGAGGAACATCGGTGCAAAATTTCAGATATTGGTTCATAATATTTTTGGAGATATGATCTGTGGAAGTTAGGTATTTTTCAGGCTCCCAAATTTCATCTCAAAGAGGTGATCATGGGAAAATATTCATAACTCTCTCTCTGAGCATCAAATTGGAATTTTGTAAAAAGTGACTAGAAATAAATGGATCGTAGTTTCCTTTCTATAAATTTCAGAGCTAAAAGAGGAAACAATGACACGTGGCAAGTTGTACAAGTTCGCTCTACTGAACCAGTCCATGATTAGGTCATTGTGGGAGATTGGACATAACTTTGTCTTGGAGAGTCCAAATCAGGTCAGACCCGTGGTAGTCGAAAGAGAATTCATAGGGATACCTCGGTACCAAATTTCAGATATTGAAGATCCAAAATCACAGAGATAATTCAGTTTCAATCTCGAGCTCCTCAAAAGCAAGAAAAAGGTGTGTATTTGGTTTTTAAAATTGCATAACGTTTGTTTGAAAAAGCAGTTTGAAGTGATTCGAAGGGCATATTTTAGAATTTTTATCAGTATTGGGTTCTATAATGCCTCCAAAAAATACATCCATACCCATTAATCCCTCAAAAAGCTATACTATGATGCATGAAGAGGAAGAATTGCAGTATGAGATATCAAAATTACAGTACCAAGTGCAACAAATTTCTATCTTATGAAGAGCAACCGAAGATGACATAGATGGTTTAAAAGCAGAAATGGAGGCTAATTTGGATGGTTTGAAGAATAAAATAATAGCTAATATGGATTATAAATTAGTGGAGCATCACATCGAGCATCAACAACAAGTTCTCCAACTCTCAAAGGATAACCTAACTTTGGTACAGAATCTAATGAAACAACAGGAAGATCAACATCACATCGAAAGAAGTTCTGAAGCAGTCACAGAAACAAGAACGCAACAAGTACGATCAATTTAAGAGTATCTCAGCAAGTGGAATAACTTTCCTGTAGAAGATTCGATATGTGAGGATGAAAATTTTATACAGAAGCATCAAGAAATAATCAAGCGTTGAGGACAACACTTATTTGAAGGAGAGGGGCATGTTAAGTCCCTATATTAATAGTGTAGTCCCTTATTATGTTAGTGTAGCCCCACTTATCGTTATTTTTGTACCCCTGTAACCCTCATATTTTTATTATTGTGCCCTTACATTATTATTGTTAGGTCGGCTAGGATTACATTGTGGCCCCACTAGGATTACATTGTGGCCCCATGGACTCCTATATATAGAAAGGAGGTTTTGTCATTTGTATCATCCAAGAATTGTTCATTCATGTAATGTATTGGAGGTTTCCCCCTCAAAGTGGCTTATTTATAAGGCGTTGATATCTCTTTTCTTCTATTTTTGGAGCTGCTTTCACAACAACATATTTGTGCCTCATATTATTTATTTTTGAAGAATATTGTGAGAATATTGGGCAGATTATGAAGATTTGGAGAATGATATAATTTAGGGACTTTCTCCCTACTACTGGAGGATCAATATTGGAGAATAAATGAATAAAATAGCATGAAATTATTGAGAAAATATGGCATAATTTTGGAACTCCAATGATTGAGAAAATCTAGGAATGTGTTCCCTTCCATTTAATGCATATTCCTAGTGTTGAGAACCAGATCCACTATTTGAGGTATTTTGGAGGGGAAAGCTTCCTAATTTAAAGGAGAATTATTCCTCATCATTTTGTATAAGTAAAAATTCTAATTGGCCTCTAGGGGCATGTATTGTTTAGTCTTATTGTGGATAAAACTTGTTGTTTAGCAGCCCCACTTTCTTTTCTTGCAGGGATGTACTTGGACTAATTCAATAATGAAGGTTGGTGTCATTTTTAGCTTCTAAGGCTTGGTTTATTCCATAGGAATCTGAGCCCTCCTTGGCCTTGGAAATCCCAGGAGCCTCAAAGCCCTCTTTCATAATTTATTTATATTATTTTCACTTCTTATTCACATACATCACTTATTTCTGTTTTGCATATTTCTGTATTTAGTATTTTTTATTTTCTTTCTGTAGGATTGAGTTAAATGATTTAAGTGAGTTATTTTATAGGTTTTTTATAGATTCTTATAATTATTCATCCTTAGAATAACTTTGGAAGGTCATCTTAATAATTAAGCTACTTGGATTTGGTTACTAGTTCATGAATATAAGGTTTCTGGAAATGCCTTGTAGCGAAATAGTAGTAAATTTATGATATTTTTTAGAAGGGTTTAATGAGATTCATTTGAATTGATTCTCATTGGATTAGGTCATAATAATATTAAAGTTAATAAAAAAAATTCACCCCATTTCATTTTCACTAGATTAGGTTAGGCATTTGATAGATTAACTAGCTCACTAGTTCTTAAATTTCCAGATTTTAGAGTAGTAATTTTCTGTTCATTTTTAGCACGTGTGAACAGGGGTATTTTGGAGCGATTCCACTTGGAATGGAGACCTAAGACAACATAATTAATAAAAAAAATTTGTCCCATCCCATTTTCATTTTATTTACTTGGTAATTCAGCGATTTATCTCCAAAACAAAACATCCTATAGCAGAAACAAAACTTCCTGTACCACTCTTGTAACACATATTGACTCGATCTGATTTTCTCCCAAAGCTTGTTTTTTGTCTGTTAGGATTGAATCATGACCCCTAGGATACAAATCCATGATTGAGGAAGAAGAAACACCATTTAGGACATGCATTTTTACAAAGTATATTAGGCCTATTTATTTGAATTCATGCTCTGAGGATTTCAATTACAAATTGTTGTTCTTGCCTAGGATTAATTTGTTTTCAAAGCAGTACTTCCATTTCTGCAATTAGTTTATGCTTTGATATCATTAAATTCACTCCATTACATCAGATCAATAAAATAATGACACATTGTATGTTGCACATATAGTGCCGATACCTCTTAAGTTTATATGAACCCCATATTGATAATTAAAGTTGGTAGCCTTGAGAGTTGCAACATTATTGGTGTTGTTGCCGAGGAGGTGTCAAAGTATGCATTATTTTCTTCCCTAGTTTATTCATTTTTTTAATTTCTGCAAAAACACAAAAATATTTGCATTAGGTATATTTCATTTCAAAAACAGAAAATTACACTGCATTAGCATTTTGATTTTTTTTTTTTTTTTTTTTAAGCAAAAAAATACTTCTCCAACACTAACCCCCCCATTTTATCACGTGGTGTAGTAAGAACCACATCACCATCAAATTTTTCGGGTAGAAGAAGAAGAGGTGGAAAAAAATATAGAATAAATGGATTAAGATGATGACAATGAAGAGGATCCTCTTGAATTTCCCATTGAAGATACTGATGTCAGTGTGCATATGAAGAGCATCCCTTCATCTTTCCTTCCCAAATTCCATGGTATGAGGTAAGAGGATCCATAAAACTTTCTCTTTGAATTTGAAATACTTTTTAGATCTTATGGCTACTTATCACACACTCAAAAATTGAGATTGTTTCCTGCAACATTGAAGGATATAGCTCTTAAATGGTTCATGAGTTTAGGTACTAATTCAATAAGATCATGGAATGATATGAAAAAGACATTTATAGAAAAAAATAAAGATCATGATCTTAAAGAATAAAATTTTAGATTGAATCAAGAAGAAGATTAGAGCCTTGAGGATCTAATAGATAGGTTCACGTATAATGTTAAGAGGGAAAAATTGCATCATTTAGGTTCTGACACACTAAAAACCCTCTTACTTAGAACAATTAGGGATGAGTGGATTGATCTCCTTGATCTCATGAGTAAATGAGATGTATACCAATTATCATTGGAAGAAATTTGTGAAATATGCACGCACATATCAAGAGGAATGGCAAGAATAAGTAAATCAATATCAATATTGGTAAGTCAAGATGAGCATGGAAATTTGTTTGATAACTTTAAAACGGAAATTCTTAGCAATCTAAGTGAACAAGTAGAAATTTTAAGAATGAAAAATGAGATAAAAGAATATGTTGATGTTTGTGTTTTCCATGAAGAACTATATTTCCCATCATTACCAAGGTTGAAGGAAGTTTACCAAGGAGAAAATGGAGCATGTCAATCACTGAAGAAGCTATGTTATGTAGCTCCAAGAAGACCACGAAATCCTAGTCAACTTGAGATGATGCAAGTACGTACTTCACAATTTAAAGCTTATTCACATCCATCTCAAAGTAATTGGAACACACTCTTTCCTTGCAAACCTTGGCTATCTCAACCCCAAAACCAATATTGGCAACAAGGATGGCAATAATCTTAAGGGATAAATCCACAATACCCTAAGTATTTTCCTCAATATCCCCCATACCCAACTCCATGCTATCCCTACCATCCACCTCCACCACAACCACAACATCAACCACAACCATCTCATAGATCCACTCCCACTCAACTACATATACCACCATTTACAAACCCATACAAAGAAGTAACTCAGGCCACTTATAATGCTGAGGTGCAACACTTCAAAACATACCCTCTTGATCTAAATGGTATTCATCTTAGTTCAAGAAAGGTATTGAAAAAAGAGATTCTCTTGATGTCATTGAAGGACAACATCCAGAAGAAGAAGATTCAAATGAGGATATCAAAGGTTCATGGGCTTCACTTTATGGAGAGAAGACATCCGAATTAGAGACTAAGAGGATGAACTCATATTTAACATCAGATCCTCCATGTGTTCAGGAGAAAAATCAACAAAAGGAGGAAGATTTTAATTTCGTGGTAGAAGAGGACATCCAAGATGATCCAAATCAGCAAGTGTACTAGGGGTATCACAACTATATTTAGATATGGTTCCAAACAATCATTCAGTTGCAAAAACACACTCTTCTTCAACAATTCTTGATCTCATATCAGTCAAAGCATTTGGTATGTCATATTCGGGTACATGTCCAAGAATACATTTTTGAGCCTACACATGAGTTTACCTGTCATCTTTATGTGTACATGGCTCCATTGGAAGTATTCCTATACTTGAAAGAGATTTTGTTTTTTCAAGCAGAGTAGGATAAAAAAAAACAAAAAAATGGAAAAATAGAAAAAAAGTATAAAATCTCAGGTGAAAACCTCTTTTGAGGCGCCTAAGATTGGCTCACTGATTGAAAACCTCCATGAGGCAGTCAATGGGTTGAAAAAAATATAAAATAAGAGAAAAAAGATCCTAGGTGAAAACCTCCTTTGAGGCGCCTAGGGAGACCTACTAGTTGAAAACGTCATTGAGGGAGCTATTAGGCCTAAATAAAAAAGAAAAAAGTGAAAAAATGAAAAGAAAAAATGCATTTTCTCTATATATCTCTATCTAATGAATGTAGGTTTTCTCCAACCTTTGCAAGCAGCAAAAAAACAAGTTGGCACCAAAAGAAAAAGTTGGTCAAAACCCTAGTCAAAGGAAGTCAAACTTCAACTTCCTCATCTTTTTCTCATATAATCCAAAAGGACCAAGGTCAAGCCAATCCATCAACCTCATCCATTTCCAACATCCACCCATCATTTCCAAGTTATTCTCATTCATTTTCCTCGCAGTCATAAAATGCTACAGGAAACCCTATTTTTGCTAAAGGAAGTCATGGTTTTTAGTAGGAAATTGATTTTATTATATCTCAAAAACCGTGCATCCGTTTTCTTATATATTTTAGGTGGAGATTCATATATATTATGGTAACATTTTCAAGAAATTGCAGTAATTTTTGGTGCGCATTTTGTATGAAACCGACCTCTGTCACCTACAACCAGTTTTAAATTTTCTCGAGATTTGTGCATCCAATGGACAAGATGTTTTATGGGGAGGTGCATACAGAGGATGATAAAATGATAAATTAAATTTAGGTCAATCCAAGCTACCGTTTGAGAGCTATGTCTAAAATTTTTTTGCTACAAGGGGTTGTCCTGAACTGCTTCAGGAAATTCTGTAATTGATACAAGAAATTACAACAAGGTACATGAAGGTGAATCAAAGACAACAAATAGTCACAAATGGACTCAATGTGTAAAAAAATTAATTAAGACAGTCTTCCCATCATTTCATGCCGCCTTCTCATCACTCCTCCATATCAAGAACACGGATTTTTCACTCAAACCCTACACTTTGTCACCTCTGTAACATAATTTTTTCTGAAAAAAAAACATAGAGTTCCTTCACACCATTTTTCCAAGGCCACACCACTTCCTCATAATTCTATAATCATCCTACCATCACCCTAAGACCACCTCACACTCTCCCTCATTACTCATACAAATATGGAAGCCTAAAACAAGCAGAGAAAGAGGATGCTACAAGAAAAAGTAACCTCATGTAGCAAGCACTATGTAAGCACCAAAAAGTGCTGAAGATGGTTTTGACCAATCATGGAGACCAATAAGAATTGTGAGATGAATATGAAGGCAAAAATGGCACTACAAGCTGGATCCTCCACCAGCATACATACACGTGAAGACTCGACAAGAAGACTGCACACAAAAAAAATTTATCAGTCAAAGAATCATCATGATATGAAGACTTGTACAAAAGCAAAATAATCAACTACATCACTCACATCATGAGAATATCAGTAGAAACATTTTATCCAGGGATGTGAAGCAACAACAAAAACAACACAAAAACCCTAGAAGACCTTCATATTCAAGGCTATCAATAATAAGGCCTCAAGAAATTATCACATGCAGCTTCAGGATAATTAGTAGCAGTGTTAGAACCACCAAAGACAGCTTCAAAATTCATATCAACAGCTTCAATATCACCTACAAAAACACATCAAGTGTAAGGCTCAGGTATACAACTCTCTAACCTCACCCTTTGAATCTATTATAGCTTAAGAAAACATTAAAAGTGTGAGAAGGAAAGTTTTTTTTATAGCCAAAATCAATAGTAGAACAACCTCGGACTTATCTAGTAGTCAACTTCACTTTTCCACCAAGACACACACACATGCAGGAGAGGAACAATAAAAAAGTGAAGAGGACTTGTGAAAGTGGGTAGTAAGAAGTTAGACAAGGAGTTCCAAGGGGTAACTGAGGGTGAACTCAGTGAAAAAAAAAATAACTCTAAGGTTATTTTGCATGCAACGAAAAAGAAAGAGAAATTTTGAAAAAAGAGAAAAAATTGAAAAAAATTGAAAAAGAGAAAAATAAAAAAATAGAAAATAAAAGGTGGACCTACCACCTCTTGGCATGCAAATATTAGCTTCTACAGGAAAAATAGAGCTACTACAAGCACAAACTTTGCTACAAGAAGTTTCTATAGGAAAAATAGATTTGCTACATGAAAAATATGATTTGCTACAGGAACAAAATTTTTTCTACAAGAAGCTAACAAAGGGCTACAAGAGAAATATTTTTCTACTAAGGTATTGGACAATGATTAATTAATAGCTAAAAGGTACAAGGAAACACAATAAAGTTGCATAGTATTTGCTACCAACATGGTAAATTATCCAAGGGTGAAAGGTATTCAAGTCTCCAGTTTGATCATCACATCATTCCTCTCTTTTTCTTCAGTTTATTGACCATCATTTATTCCTCTATGAGAAGAAAGAGCTCTTTGTGAAGTGTTTTCAATTCCATAATTTAATGAAGAGAATCTAGATTGTTAGTTAAGGGTGTTCACAAGAATTTGATGGATAATATGATGTGTCATGACCAAGAATTTGTATCAACAGTAAGAGGCTTGGAATTCAATGAGAATGAAACTGGTAATGAGGTAATGGATGTCAAGAAATTGTTCTTTATACAAGGAGAAGTGCCATAGGAATGATAAGAAGACAAACCCAAAGAAAGGTGTTTCCCTCACAAATAGAAACCATTACAATTGAAGAAGACTAGCAAGAATAGAAGCAGGAGGAGCAACATATGGACCAAAAAATAGAGAATGACCAGGACATCATACATGAATAACCACAGGGCAAGGAGGATGAACAGGCTGCTCAGAGGATGAGCAACAATTTCAGTAGTGGGGTATGATGAGCCTCTAAATTAGACATAAGTTAAGGCCCATCTAACCTTTCTTGGACACATAAAATATATATTAAATATCTCCTTATACACTTAATAAGATTTTTTTTCTAGAATTAATATGTTCTTAGGAAGGTTTAGAGATAATCTCATATTTGTGCCTAATATTATTTATTTTTGAAGAATATTGTGAGAATATTGGGCAGATTATGAAGATTTGAAGAAGGAGATAATTTAGGGACTTTATCCCTACTATTGGAGGGTCAATATTGAATAATAAATGAACAAAATATCATGAAGTTATTGAGAAAATCTAGTGTAATTCTGGAACTCCAATGATTAAGAAAATTTAGGAATCTGTTCCTTGTCATTTAATGCAGATTCCTAGTGTTGAGAACTAGATCCACTATTTGAGGGATTTTGGAGGGGAAATCTTCCTCCTTTCAAGGAGAATGCTTCCTAATAATTTTTTATAAGTACCAATTCGAATTGTCCTCTAGGGGCATGTATTTCTTAGTCTTATTGTGGAGAAAACATGTTGTTTAGCAACTCCACTTTCTTTTTTTGCAGGGATGTACTTGGAATGATTCAATAACAAATATTGGTGTCTTTTTTAGCTTCTAAAGCTTGGTTTCTTCCATAGGAATATGAGTCCTCCTTGTGCTTGGCCATACTAGGAGCCCCATAGCCCTCTTTCACAATTATTTATGTTCTTTTCACTTCTTATTCACATACATCTCTTATTTCTGTTTTGCATATTTATGTATTTAGTATTGTTTCTTTTCTTGCTATAGGAGTGAGTTAAATTATTTAAGTGAGTTATTTTGAAGGTTTTTTATAGATTCAAAAGAATTATTCATCCTTATAATAAATCTGTAAGGTCATCTTAATCATTAAGCTACTTGGATTTGGTTACTAGTTCACGAATATAAGATTTCTGGAAATGCCTTGTAGTGAAATAATAGTATAATTTTGCTATTTTTTAGAAGGTATTAATGAGTTTAATTTGAATTAATTATAGTTGTATTAGGTCATAATAATATTAAAGTTGATAATACAATTTACCCCATTTCATTTTCACTTGATTAGGTTAGACATTTGATATATTAACTAACTCACTAGTTCTTAAATTTCTAGATTTTAGAGTAGTAATTTTCTGTTATTTTCTAGCACATTTGAACATGGGTATTTTGGAGTGATTCCACTTGGAATGGAGACCTGTGACACAATAATTAGTAAAAAAAATTGTCCTGTACCATTTTCATTTGATTTACTTGGTCATTCGGCGAGTTATCTCCAAAACAGAACATCCTGTAGAAAAAACATAACTTCCTGTAAGACGTATTAACTCGACCATATTTTATCCAAAAGCTTGGTTTTTGTCTCTTAGGATTGAATCATGACCCCTAGGATCCAAATCCATGATTTAGGAATAATAAACACCACTTAGGACATGCATTTTTACAAAGTAGATTAGGCCTATTTATTTGAATTCATGCTCTTAGGATTTCAATTACAAATTGTTGTTCTTGCCTAGGATTAATTTGTTTTCAAAGAAACACTTCCATTTATATAATTAGTTTAGGATTTTATTTCATTACATTCAATCCATTACATTATATCAACAAAATAAGGACACATTTTATGCAACACATATAGTTCCGATACCTCTTAAGTTTATATGAACCCCGGGTTGATAATTAAAGTTGGTAGCCTTGAGAGTTGCAACATTCTTGTTGCAATACTTAGGATCATCTTATGTTTTTGAAACAAATCAAATTCAAAGTTTATATATATAAAAGATAAAAAAATATCAATTCCTTCATTTTATTGTTACTTGACTCTGGCGTGGATAGTTTATAGGATATGGGATTGGAAAAAGGATGGGGAGAAAATGTAGAGCATGTTTTGGATATGATTCATTTGTTGTTGGAGATCCTTTAGGCACCTGAGCGACCGAATTTGGAAATGTTTCTAGTTGGGATTCCTATGTTTTTTAATGTTTTGATTATTTCCCCTCAAGGTTATTTTGGGCAAGCAAATATTTTAGGAATGCTAGACAAGACATTGATGGACAGGTAAACAAATTTCATATAATTGAAATTTTCATTATGTGATATACTATCTCTATTGTTTGATTGTATTTTGAATGTTTCTTTTGATTTTGTTTTGTCTTTTAATTATGAAATTTAAAATACTTGGTATTATTTTCATTTAAAAAATATCCAAATCTTGAAGATGTGTTTAGTATTACACGATATTAATTGAAATTCTTTTAGTTGTTTTGTGTTAAAATATTTTCATGACTATTAAAACAGTTTAATTTCATGTTGTTATTTGAGCATAGGTTTTATATATACTTGAGCTAGTTCATGCATTAGAGAATGAAATTTTGCTATGAATAAAATGACGAGGGTTAGACATCACAACTAAGATTATTTGTTTTAACAAGTTATTTACACCCTGAGATTTTTAACATGTAACTTAGTTGGCATGATTGTGCCTAAGATTTCTCTGACAGTTGAATATAAATAAGTTACTAAGGTGTTATTTTCTATGGTGATTTTTTATTTGCTTTGTTTATACAGGTCATATGGTGACATAATGGCCACTATCCCAAACTGAAGAAAAATTGTTCGAGTTTCTTACTTTTGTGGGGGGAAATGACATTGACATTGCTGATGTTGAGGTATATGTCGTATAAATATTTTATAGTCTACTTTAGTTTATATTAAAGTATTCATCATCTTTCATGTCTTATACTCTACATTGTATCTTATTTCATTTTCACAAGAGGAACTCAATATTGATGGAAAGAAGCGGGAATTGAAGAAAGAGGAGAACACTAACACTGAAGTGACAAATGAAAAATGAGAGAGAGAAGACAACAGGTATAATGATACCCTTAGAGTCAATATATTGCATAAGACACACACATAGTGATTGATGATCAAGTCTTCAGAGTTGGTGAATTCACTTGTAATGGCTTCGCAACACAACGATAATGTTTTGAAATGATGAACCAATATTTCATGTGTAAATTGTAGTCCAACCAATATTAAGTTGGAATCTCATATTGTAACACTTGACATTTTATATAATAAAATTTATGTGATTGAAAACAATTTTATTTTCACTTGATATTATATCGTTTGGTAATTAACATATGTTAAGTTTGCATTATCATATTATATGAACATGCACATTGTATGACATTTAAAAAAAAATTATTCGCAAAATCATACTAATTAATTTATGCTGATTAATAATGAACATATAAAATCAATCTAAAACTACTAAATTAGTAGTTTATATTGATTAATGTTGAATACAAATAAAATGAATATATGGCTAAATTAGTCATTTATAATGATTATGAATGAAATGAATAGAAATGACTAAATCAATCGTTTATATAATGGATATGAAACTACCAAAAAAAGATAAGTGACTACTGCAAATGATAATTTTGTGATTACATATACTAAATTTTGCACATATAAGACTATTAGTAGCTAATTTACAATATCTTATAACATGAATAAAATTTAGTCATATTTCTTTGGTCATTAATTGGTTTCAAAGGATGACTAAATGTTGGGACAGGGTCTCCTAAAATCTGTGAATTTTATATAATTTTGATATTATTTAGTCTAGCGCAGGGGTTTTGGGGTGGGTCAAAGCCCCGAATGCATTATAATGAGTCAAGGGTAGACCAAGAGTCTGCAAACCACGGTTTGCAGACCATTGGAAGCGTAAGCTAAGTCGATATAGATAGATGAACGTTTTTTTAGTCTTAAGGTAGAGAATAATTAAGTCCGATGCTAAGTGTGAATTGTTAGATATTTTGTTGAGTCGTTAGGGTAAGGACTCCTACTGGCTGTGTGCGCGGAGATCCTCAGTCTTGTTGTGTGTGGACCCTGCTGGCTATGTGTGCAAGATGTGTTGGATTGTGTTGGGTTTTGGATGATAATATATGCGGATATGGTTGAAGTACTTATGTGTTATTTGATCTAATGTATTTATATTGATGCAAACTATTAGACCTGTTATGAATACTGTTGGTTATCTGTTTATGACGCAAATCTGTATGGTATAACTATAATTTGTTGATGATGCATTATGGTAATATGTGCTGATAACTTCTAATACGCACATGGATGTGGAGTTACTAACTAGATCCGTGCATGATACTAGCTCTATGTATTGTGATTATATTGTTAACTACCCTTCGAATAGATCTGACTGGTGCAAACATGATAGGTTGCGACCGTGGATCTTCTTGACATACCTACATTATCTCTGAGGGTGCAGAAACCTAGTTCCAACACCCTCCCATACTGCTTCGGGTGAGACTTTGGCCTTTGTAAGCAGGTCACTGCCGAAAGGGCCAGTAGTATAGGGGTTTGTTGGAAAACTTTAACCTCCGAAACTGGGTCAGGACCCCTCTAGCCAAAAAATGGTTCTGTTGCCGGGACCAGGAGAATTTTGAGAGAGAGTAGGTATGTCAATAAGATCCATGCTCGCAACCTATCAAGTTCACACCAGTCAGATCTATTCGTAGGGTAGTTAATAGTATAATCACAATACACAGAGCTAGTATCATGCACGGATCTAGTTAGTAATTCTGTATCTACGTGCGTATCAACAGTTATCAACACATATTACCATAACACATCATCAGCATATTATATTTATACCATAACAAATTCGCAACATAAACAGATAACCAACATTGTTCGTAAAAGATCAAATAACACAGAAGTACTTCAACCATATCCGCATATATTATCATCCAAAACCCAATACAATCCGGCACACCCTGTGCACATAGCCACTAGGGTCTACACATAGTAGGACTGAGGATCTCCACATACATAGCCAACAGAAGTCCTTACCCTAACAACTCAACAACAGATCTAAAAATTTGCACTTAGAATTAGACTTAATTATTCTCTACCTTAAGACTCAAAAATGTTCATCTATTTATATCAACTTAGCCTACGCTTCCAATGGTCCGAAAAACATAGTTTGCGGACTCTTGATCTACCCTTGACTCATTACAATGCATTTAGGTCTTTGACCCACCCCAAAACCCCTGCTTTAGACTAAATAATATAAAAAATATACAAAATTATACAAAATTCGCAGCTTTTAGGGGACCCTGTCCCAACAGTCCCCCAACACAATCTTGTGACTCGTCCTGAGTCACTTTGATGGTGGGGTCTCCACCTGCACCTACATCAGCCTGATCTCCTCCACCAGAGGAGGTAGCACACCTTCACTCTAAGCAGCAGCATTTTGTGCAATATCCACCAACTTCTGTGAAGTCGGGCCTTTTGTTGCAGCGGTGACACTCTCCAGAGTCTGGTTTAGCTCTTTGAAAACGACATCGATATCTTGGGCGACCTTGAGGGCTTCATAAGCCCATGGCTTAAGACGATCACTGAGAGTCTTCTTCTTTTGATAGAGGTTGTCGATATCATCTCGAAGGGCATGCCTAGTTCATAGTCGTGCCAAGCGTTGTGTAGGAATCAGAGTAGGAATCGTGGCTTCTAATTGATCGAATGCTTCTTCCTTTTGTCATAGGTCCTAGCTGATTTCACGTAGGATCGGTTCGCGTTGTACCCTAGTCCATAACTGCATGGCTATATCCAGCAATTGGGCAACCTGAGCAATTTGTCCTGTAATCACATTTGTAGCTGCAGCAACCAACGCAGCTTGTTGGGCCCATACCTCCGGTGGTGTCTCTGGCTGCAACTTGGCCTGCAAGTTCGAGATTTACTGTTCCATATGTGTTTTGACTACCTGGATCTTCGTACTCGAGGCTTTTAATGCTATGACCAACTCCTCAAGCTTGGCATGGGGGGTAGCCATGGCTGGTATTTCATCTGTAACATCCATGTTTAGTCTACTAATTAAATGTTCTAGTTTCGTCTGTGTCACGGTGGCAAGGGTGCATGCAACCTGGCCTGAGATATTTCAACAAATTTTTCTTCAATCATTTTCTCGGCTATGCCTATCCTCATTTTTCCTGATTGGGCGAAGGTGTTCCATGTTCACGTCGATGCATCTGGAATCTCTCTGGGAGTGGTCCTTACGCAGCCTGGAGACAGAGACATTGATCATCCGGTTGCATTTCCTAGTAAAAAACTCTCTGGTGTAGAGCAACACTACTCTACCATGGAACGAGAGGTCTTGGCTATGGTATATGCCTTACAGAAGTATCGACACTATCTATTAGGAGGACACTTCAAAATGTATACAGATTATTCGGCTTTGAAGTACCTGTGAATAAGCCTGTGTTGGGGGGGGGAATCTATCAATGGCTACTGTTGTTCCAGGAATACGACTTTGAGATCATTTTCAAGCCGGGGAAGTTGAATGTTGGGCCAGATCACTTGTCCCGAATTGAGAATGGTGAGGAGCCGACCAATCTGGAAGAAGGATTTCCTGACGCGTAGCTATTCGCTATTAAGTTAGTTGATGCACACTTCGCTGACATCATTCAGTTCCTGATTACAGGCATGGCACCTGCGGAGTATTCAGTGGAACAGAAGAAAGAGTTGGTAACCCGCGCTGTGGATTTTACCATCATCGCAGGTCATCTATATAAGATGGGGACTGATGAAGTGCTATGAAGGTACGTTTTGGAACATGAATAGCATGCTATCTTGGTAGAAGCCCAAGATGGGGTAGCAGGAGGTCACTACGCAGGGAAAGCAATGACATAGAAGATATTAAGAGTTGGATTATGGTGGCCTACCCTGCATAGTGACTCTCACGACTATTGTAAGGCCTACGATACCTGCCAACGAACCAGAAGGCTATCCCACAGGGATGAAATGCCCCTTAAAATGCAAATGGCCCTGCAAGAATTCGACAAATGGGCCATCGATTTTGTAGGACCTATCAACCCCCCCGGAAAGAAGATAAGTGCGTGTTACATTATAACTGCGACTGATTATGTAACTCGGTGGACCGAAGCACAAGTGGTAAAGGACTGCATTGCACATATCACTGCGTACTTCATCTTTGATCAGATTCTGACCAAATTTGGTTGTCCTAAAATCCTGATGAGTGATAGAGGTACGCACTTTGTCAATGAAACAATACAGGTTTTGACGGACGAATTTCAGATCCATCATGCGAAAAGCACTCTGTATCATCCCCAGGAAAATGGAGTGGTCGAAGCTTTTAATAAAGTCTTGGAGCACACACTGACCAAGGTCTGTAACACCGATCGTAGTGATTGGGACGTGCGCATTCCGTCCGTTCTTTTGGCTTACTGAACTACCTGTAAGAAGTTGACATGAAGAACACTGTTTCAGATGGTTTATGGCAAGGAGGCCATTATGCCCATGGAATACAATGTTCCTAGCCTATGCATCACAACCTTTATGAATATGGCAGAGCCTGATATCATGGAGGAGCGGTTACGTAGCTTGTGGCTTTGGAGGAAGACCATTTCATTTCTAATTTCCATCAGCAGGTTCAGCAGGCTCGGGATAAGGTATGGCATGATCGACATATTTGACAAAAGTCCTTTACGGAGGGTGACTTAGTGCTACTGTATGATAGCCATTTTACGAAACACCTGGGGAAGTTCCGATAGCACTGGCTAGGGCCCTATGAAGTTAAAGTAATAACGAATGGTGGAGCTGTTTGATTAGCCACCCTGCACGACGATATGCTACTTGGCTATGTCAATGGCAGTCAGCTCAAACCTTATCAGATCAAATGACTATATTTTTGGCGTAGCTATATAAAGTGGGCTCTGTCCACCAAGGAAGGTAAGTGTGGAAAGTACCATGGTACGCATAGGACATGGCCGCAGGTGTGGAAGCTCGGAGGGGTACGCCGAAGGTGTAGACATTTGTTCAAAATGCAGCAGGTGCGCTAGACGCGCAGAAGTATGTTGGGCGTACAGGAGGTCCGCAGGGAGCGCAGGGGTGCATTGGGTGCACAGGAGGTACGGAAACTAGCCGGTGGAGCAGTAAAATTGGGTAAAAAGAAAAATTTACTGTTGATAGGAGCAGGAAACCAGCATTTAATGGGGTTATTTCTCGATATTTTTTACCATTTACTTGATGGTAAGTTCCAAGTGAAGTTTACCCAACCATTGGTCGATTGTAGAGGCTATAAAAGGAGAAGGATAGATCAGACAAGGGTTTCGTATCGCTTGAATAGTTTATACTTGGCATGTTTGTCCTTGACAAATTTGTGTTGTAAGATTTTCTATGCCTATAGCATCCCTTTCATGTCTAAGAAACCTACTCTCTCTGACAGTAGCAACCGAGAATTCATCTTCCGTGCCAGGATGACGGCCACTAATCCCGCAGAAGCATTAGAACCAGTGACCTCAGTGGAGCAAGAAACCGAGGAAGTAGTGGAAATCGAGTTCGAGGCCGAAGAGGATATCTCCATGCCGAGCCCATCCAAGAAAAAAGGAAAGGAAAAAGCCCAAGGTTCAGGCAAACGTACGAAATGGGTTGGGGTGAAGCCCCGTACTTCCCCGAGAAATGTAAAATCCCCGCAAGCGACGCCCTAGGCACGTTTTTCTCAGGAAGAGGCCCAGGCCGCCGCATCAATCAATTGGTTACCGCCCTTTTTTCGGCTGCGCACGCCCTCGACACACATGCCGAAGAACCTCTACGACCTAATCACCTACCTGTAGATGTCGCTGACCCTGAGAGAGGTCCCCGTCATTGGAAAACCTTTTGGAAGACTCCATGAGATAAAATTTGATGATCATGACTTGGCCAATTTGGAGGCCTTCTCTGAGTTGGCACCTGAGTTATACCTTGACAGAGTTCAGGAAGACGATGGGATAAAGATTGTCCCCAAGTGATGGATGTGTGGATTGGCCGGGTCCAGACTCCTGAACCTACTAAGGATGCAACACTTCGGCCACTACAACATCACAAACCATCTGTGTTAGAAAATTAAATATTACAGAGCATTGCAACACATAAAATATGAAGAAAAACAAAAGCACACAAAAAAAATAAAACCAGAGAGACACAGATATACGTGGTTCACCCAATTTGGGCTACGTCCACCGCGAACAGGAAATCCTTCCTTTCTGTTATCTAGAAAAATGAAGAGACACAACCTACAAAATATCCACTGTAATATCCTCTGTTCTCTCTCACAGTATCCCTATTTTTTTCTCGCTCTGAGAATACACATACAATACACAGCCGCAATAAAATACCCTCATACAAGCGAGGGGTTGCCTTCTAGGGAAAAAAACCCTAAATTAAACATAACTTCTACCGTCAGATCATCCACCTAATGAACGACCCGGATTAACTAGAAATTACTATACTTTTACAAGGCAATTTTACATATGTTTTTAGCTTCAGGGGCGTTGCCCCCAAAACCTGTCACCAGGGGGGGCCTCCATAAAGTCGCAGCCGCCCCCCCTGGAGCCCCCAGGTAGTGTTTAATTATGGGTGGCATTTCCACCCCATTAAGGTACAGGGGTCCAGCGCTGTGATACAAAATAAACAAGATAATCAGGCTCCACACCCAACAGTCTGGCACGTTAGTTGCCCGCCCTGGTTCATGAGGGCTTCTTGTGGATCCAGGATTAGATCCCCATCGATTTTGCGCTCATTCATCGAATTACTGGTCTTCCCATGAAAGGACCAAACCCTCTGGAGCACGTTGGCAATAACTATGAGGGTGACACTGCTGAATATGTGCACAAAACCTACCATGTGGAGCGGAATACTCAAGGCTTCATAATCAAATCTATCAGTGACCCTGGTATGCAGTTGGGTACCATGTTTTTGGCCTGCAAGATAATGCGAAAATGTCAGGTTGAAACCATCCTTGCATATGTAATTCAATTAGCAGGCCAATGTGGGAAAGGGGTCTGCTTGAATTGGGCCCAATACTTGTGCGACGAATTTTTGGCCAACATCCGAGAATCCCAGGAGCAGGGACGAGCCTTTTGTTATTCCTGGTTGTTGTTTCTCATCGCGTTGGTCGCCTGGGAAGCCCTTGAGGAATCAATCCTCCCTGAGCTCACCCAAGACATGTGCGAAGGGGCTCGTTATACGAACTTATGGGACTCTAACAATGCGCAACGCATCAAGGACAACCAGGCCTTCTGGGTCCTCTTCCAAAGCAGCTTGGCAGCAACCATCAATTCCCGACCGCACTTGTCTCTAGCAGTGTATGAAAAGTACAAGAAAATAATGGCATTTCAAGTCACCATGCACAACGTCCAAATCAGAGCACGCAAGGATAAAGCCTGGGCCTCACTACCATATATGGCTATAGAAGAGGATATTGATCGCATAGTTGATACATGGTCTCTGCAGTGGAAGATTGGTCTCAAAACCGGTACGATGGGCACCGCAGGCACAAGTGCTACAAAAATCACTTCCACCATGACCAATGAAACTAGAGGACTGAGCAAAAGAGCGGGGAAGGGTGCCAAAGTCGCATTGCAGAAAGATTCACAGCCCGGTAAGAGTATAGGGAAAGGCACAGGCGCAACATTAGAAAAGGATTTTTAGCGAAAAAAACCCACTGAAAAGGACGTAAAAGCAGAAATGCAGATGGATTCATAGTTGGATCTGGGGACAGAAGGATTGGACGCGGGAGGTACTGATTCCCCCCGGGGCACGAAGCAGACAAGTGAGCCTATCAAGGGGTCGCACAAGAAAAAACGAGCCATCCGACTAGAATGCGGTACAAGATTTACATTGAATGAAGATGATCTAGAGTAGATTACGAATGCGGTCACCTTGGCGGCAGAGGAAAAATGGCTGGTTCTCAAGGAGCAGCAAAAGGTCGCGGTTGATACACTTTAGGCAAGGATTTAGGATTTGCAGCTCCAGGCAGATATCTTGCAGAATAGCATGACCCAGGAAAGGTCGACCCCTGTAACGAGTAGCACAGTCATGGTTATAGCCGAAAGCCGTCCCTGTCTGTTGCCTAGTGCAACCCTTATAATGAGTCCTCCTGATTTGGGTGTGCAAGTCCATGATTGTGCAGGAGTGCAGTTGGATCTAGCCCGGCTAGCTCATCAGTCATTGCAACTGCTCCACATTGCGTTGTTTGAAGAAATCCAGCATCGGGATTTCCAGGTACACTATCAGCTTAGTGTAGTCGAGAAAATGATTGAAGAAAAACTTGCTGAAAGATCTCAAGCCCAGGCTGCATGCACCCTTGCCACTGCGCAAAAGACAGAGCTGAAACATTTAATTAGTAGACTCTGCGTGGATGTTATAGAGGAAATAATGGCCATGAATACCCCCGAGGAAAATATTGAGGGGTTGGTTGCAACATTAAAACCCTCAAGGACAGAGATCCAGGTAGTCAAAAAACAGATGGAACAACATATCGCAGACTTGCAGGCCAAGTTGCAGCCAGAGACACCACCGTAGGTACGGGCCCAGTGAGCTGCGTTGGTTACCGCAACTACAAATTTGATTATAGGACAGATTTCTCAAGGTGACCAATTGCTGGATACAACCATGCAGTTATGGACTAGGGTATAGTGTGACCCAATCCTACGCGAAATCAACTAGGACCTATGACAGAAGGAAGAAGCGTTCGAGCAGCTAGAAGCCACGATGCCTACTCTGATTCTTGCTTAACCGTTGGAGCGACTGCGAACTAGCCATTCCCTTCGAGATGATATCGACAACCTCCGTAAGAAGAAGAAGATTCTCAGTGACTGTCTTAAGCCATGGGCTGATGAAGCCCTCAAGCTCGCCCAGAATATTAACGTCGCTGTCAAACAACTAAAATAGACTATGGAGTGTCACCTCTGCAACAGAAGGCCTGAATTCATAGAAGTTGGTGGATATTGCGCAAAATTATACTGCTCAAAGTGAAGGTGTGCTACCTCCTCTGGTGGAGGCGATCAGGTTTCTGCAGGTGTAGGTAGAGACCCCACCATCAAAGTGAATCAGGATGAGTCACAAGATTGTGTTGGGGGACTGTTGGGACAGGGTCCCCTAAAAGCTGTGAATTTTGTATAATTTTTTATATTTTTTATATTATTTAGTCTAACTCAGGGGTTTTGGGGTGGGTCAAAGGCCTGAATGGATTGTAATGAGTCAAGGGTAGACCAAGAGTCTGAAAACCATGGTTTTCAGACCATTGGAAGCGTAGGATAAGTCAATATAAATAGATGAACGTTTTTGAGTCTTAAGGTAGAAAAAAATTAAGTCTGATGCTAAGTGCGAATTGCTAGATCTGTTGTTGAGTCGTTAGGTTAAGGGCTCCTACTGACTGTGTGCGTGGAGATTCTCAGTCCTACTGGGTACAGAACCTGTTGGCTGTGTGCACAGGCTATGTCAGATTGTATTAGGTTTTGGATAGTAGTATATGTGGATATGGTTGAAGTACTTTTGTGTTATTTGATCTAATGTATTTCTGTTGATGCAAACTATTGGATCTGTTACGAATACTTTTGGTTATCTATTTATGATGCGAATATGTTATGGTATAAATGTAATTTTTTGATGATGCGTTATGGTAATATGTGTTGATAACTGTTGATACGCACGTGGATGCAGAGTTACTAACTAGATCCGTGCATGATACTAGCTCTGTGTATTGCGATTATACTGTTAACTACCCTGCAAATAGATATGATTGGCGCGAACCTGATAGGTTGAAAATATGGATCTTCTTGACATACCTACTCTCTCTCTTAGGGTGTGGAAACCTGGTTCCAACACCCTCCCATACTACTTCGGGTGAGACTTTGGCCTGCGCAAGTAAGTCACTGCCGAAAGGTCCAGTAGTATAGGGGCTTGTTGGCAAACCTTAACCTCCGAAAATGGGTTATGACCCTTCTAGCCAACACTAAAATTTTCATATATATGACTATTAGTAGCTAATTTACAGTATCTTACAACATGACCAACATTTTGGTCATATTTATTTGGCCATTAATTGGTTTTCGTGAGTAATCGTATAGTAATATTTTTTCTCATTAATTGCGACAATTAATGACTAAATCTATGACTAAATCAATGAATAAATTAAATACCAAATTAAAGAACAAATTTATGACTAAATATACTAACAGATGATAAAATTGAGAAAACCAATTAAAGACTAAGCTAAAAAAAACTAAAATTTGGTCGCATTATAAGATATTGTAAATTATCTACTATTGGTCACTGACTAAAAAATGGTCATTTATATGCAAATTTTAGTCATTTTTTTAGTAACTAATTATCCAATTTGTACTAGTGGTCTAAGAGTATGAGAGAGAGAGAGAGAATAAAATGAGAGCTCCAAAAATCAACTCACAAAAGTCTGTGAACTGATCCTCAGAAGCCTTTTTATTAATGAGTTCCCTAATTTCTTGAAATTTACATTATTTTCCTTCATTTTCCTCCTCGCATGCAACTTGTGACCTTTCACCTTCCTTTTCACCTATCTTCCATTATTTTCATAAATAAATTCCCATAAATTCCACTATGCCTTTCCAACGCCTTTTCCATTGCCTTTGCCAATTTCCTTAGCCATTAATTAATCACAAGTGATCCACATCACTATGTTTTTTCCCAACATTCAACTTGGAATATGTGTCCCATGACCAAGGTATTATTTTAACTTTATTAACTTTTACATGTATTTTTTACTAGGGCTGTTATAGAACCCCCCCCCTTGGGGGAACACCTACCTCGATGTTCAGTTACACCTACAACCAACAAGGTTGTTGAAAGAAAAAAATATTGCCCATGGAGATTTATAACTTAGCTCGTTGTAGTATTCACAATGAACACCTCCTGAAAATAAAACTAGCATGAAAACATAACATCATGACATTCATAATGACACAACACCCATACCTCTTATTAGAGATTTATAACATAGCTCGTGGCAATATTTACATCCATATACATATGTACATAAACCAAAACATCACACCAAAACATATACCAAAACATTCTCTCAACCAAAAAATAGAGGAGGACACATAGTCCGCATTTGATCCGTCATCTCCCATGTGGCTTCATTGGGCCCAAATTTCTTACAGTGCACTTTATCCTGCTCGATTGCTCGGTTCCGGAGCATGAGCATATTTCTCTGCAAAATGCACTGAGGTTCCGACTGGAATTATCCTTCTGGCTTCACCTGCATTATAGACCATTAAATCACATGATCAACATATTTAACATAATTTTTAAGCAATAACACATGGAAAAAATCATGGAATTTCACTGTCGGAGGCAGTGCAAGTCGATAAGATACTGGTCCAATCCTTTCAAGAATCTTGAAAGGTACACAAAATCGAGGTGTTAGCTTGTCACATGATCCAATCCTCAAGGAACTCTTCCTAGGCTTGATGCGCAAGTACACCTATCCTCAAACTTGAAATTCCTTAAACAACATGTTCCGATTTGCATCGATTTTCTATCTATCCTATGATGTCCTTAGATTATTCTTGATTACCTGCACTTCTTGTTCCATTTATTCCAACATATGTGTCCCTATCAATACCCTATTAACTGAATCACTCCAACTAATAGGAGTATTACAACTCTGACCATAGAGTGCCTCAAACATAATCTTCCTCAAAGACTCCTGATACCCATTTTTGCAGGTGAAATCAACCAACATAATGTACTCTTCCCACTTTCGCTGTTGATGCATCACATAAATCCTCCATATGTCCTCCAATATCCTATTGACCCTCTTTTTCTGTCCATATGTGTGTGGATGATAAAATGTATTAAAGGCCAACTCTATACCCAAACCTGCAAATAACTCTTTCCAGAACTTGGAAGTAAACTTAGCATACTTGTCTGATACAATATTCTTTGGAACACCATGCAACCTCACTACTCTCTGATGGGGACCTGTGCTACATCATTGGTTGAATAATTATACTTCACTAGATTGAAGTGTGCTACCTTTTTCAACCTTTCAAACACAACCATAATTGAGTCATGCTATATAGATGTCCTCGAAAAACCTATGATGAAGTCCATAGAAATGACCTCCCATTTCCACTGGAATCGAGATCAACTATAGTAACCCACCTAGATGCTTACACTCTACCTTTACCTATTGACAATATTCTTTCTTCAAGTTCGACTAGTAGTAGAACTTATCCACCGCTTTCAATGTATTTTGATATCCTAGGTGACATGAATATGGTTTCACATGAAGCTCCCTCAAGATGGTATTCTTGAGCTCATTGATGTCTGACACATATATCCTGTCCCTAAATCTGACCAATCCATCTGCTATGAGAAGATAGTCCACATCCCATGCAATTGTACCTAAAAATGTACTTGTACATGCACCTGTACCTATGCCTGAACCTGCACTCTACTATAACTTTTGCCTGAGCTCCATGTATCTATTATCCTATTGACCTACCTATAATATTTGAGCCTGTAAATCTATCTAATAATAACTCATAGCTGCTATGTGGGTTACCTATATCCGACTGCTAAGAGCATATACAACCCTTTTCTCTTCACCTTTAATTTACTTGATCTCAAAGTCGAACTCATTGATCATGTCCAACCATCTAGCTTGCCTGACATTCAAATTTGGTTGGTAAAATAGATCCCTTAATCAATTTTGATCACTCATCAATACAAATCTCTTGCCAAGAATATAGTGCCTCCACATCTTCAATGCATGGATGATCACTTCCAACTCAAGATCATGTATCATATAATTCTGCTCGTGCTCATTTTGTTTCCGTGATTCATAACATACTACTTTTCCTTCTTGTATAAGAACTCCACCAAGTCATCTCTTGCAATAATCTATGCATACCACAAAATATTTGTCTATATCTGCAATCTTTAGCACTGGATCATTTGTCAACAACTATTTCAACTGCTCAAAACTCGCCGCACATTCTTCTGTCTGACATTCAAATTTCTTACCTTTCCTCTGCAGTGATGTAATAGGATATGCAATTTAAGAGAAGTTCCTAATGAACTTCCTATAATTTCTTGCTATCCCCATAAATAACCTCACCTTGTCTACATTTCTATGAGCTTCCCATGCCATGATAACCCGTATCTTCTTTGGATACACTGCTATACTTTCCTTGGAGGCTACATGCTGCAAGTAGTGTACCTCTGTTTGAAAGAAATTGCATTTTATAAGCTTAGCATATAAATGATGCTCCCTTAGCAATCTAGAAACCACTGATAAATGTTCAACATGTTCTTCCTTATTCTTAGAATATACAAATATATCATCAATGAATACAATAACAAAATTTTCTAGATAAGGACACAACACACTATTCATCAAGCACATAAAAGTAGATGGAGAATTAGTGAAACTGAAAGGAACTACAAAAAACTCATAATGTTCGTACCTGGTTCAAAAATTTGTATTTTAAATGTCTTATTTTTTAATGCGTACTTGATGATATCCCCATCTCAGATCGATCTTTGAGAATACTGTTGCTTCCTTCAACTAATCGAACAAGTCATCAATCCTCGGAAACGAATACCCATTCTTAATGGTCACCTTGTTAAAATTCCTGTAATAAATTTATAACCTAAGGGTACCATCCTACTTCTTCATAAACAATAACAGTGTGCCCCATAGCGATACAATTGGAAAAATGTATCCTTCGTCAAGAATTTCCTTTAACTACAACTTCAACTCTACTAGCTCCAGTGTTCTCGTCCTGTATGATGCTTTTGATGCTGGTGTTGTCCCTGGTACCAAATCTGTTGGAACCCTAGAGACAAATCTTGGCTGAGTGGAGGTCAATGGCTAGGACATCTATACAGAAAGATATAGATTTGATTGCTGTCCCATTATGATATTTCAGAAGAGTGTTTCATTGGTAATGTTAAAGAAATTTTCTTTGGGAAAAAACACTTTTCAAGATGGCCTCGCTTACAATGAAAATGATTCAAAGTTGTAGCATAGTTCTAGAAGGAAATGATAAAAATTCCAAAAATAAAGGCTACTTATTGCAGAATATTTTTCCTCAAACCTTTGTATAAAATGTGAAAGACTGGGAAATGAGCTTACAGAAAAGAGGAGCGCATATTAAGTTTATTTAATTTAAAATTACATGTACCGTGATTTCAGTTTATATGTATTATAAAATAACCAGCGACTTCATTATTATTTTCCATAGAAGAAAGAACAAAATATGACTAACAATGAATAGGAACACATATAAGATTCAAAAGACTGCTTGGAATCACCTTGAAAATATTGATTTAATCTCCTAGAAATGATATAAAAAATTACATAGAAAATTATTTCCTTCAGAAGTAAAAAGTAAGAGCCCCAAATGGTTCTCCCAAGTTTCTTTTTTATTTACATTACAATGGTGACAATTATAAAATATGTTAACTGTAAAAAAATGTCTAAACTACTTAAAAAACTAATTCAGCCCTACTCGATCCTTCTGAGGACTTATACCTTTCTAAAAATAACAAAAAAATTGTGTCAATATTACAAATAAAATATTTTCAATATTTCATGAAATGAAAGTAGGCATCCATTTTTCATTGGATAAGTTGTGATTCCTGTGTAGGCTCGCTTGTAGAAGGTCTATCTTTTTTTACTGCTGTTGTTGGAGACATCCATGCTTTGAATTTTTTCCATACTGTCAAGTCTGAACTTGGACACTTGATAAAACTCGTATGATCCATTATAAAATTGGTGATCCGACTGTAAGATGGGTTTTCTGTAAAAGGGGTTTTATGCAACCGCATCAGTTGAAAGTCCATGTGAAGGTGATTTAAAATGGTTGACCCTTTGAGAGTCATTTTCTTCTCATGAGAAGCTTCAATCTTTCTATTTTATTCCACCAAAAAAGTCTCATAAGTCTCCCATGGAAGAAAATTTCCCCGTTGGTCCCAAAATGAGGGCAATCCATCCCTCATCCTTTTATCAAAATTTGTATTAAAATTCAAAACAAAATATTTGATTTCACCAAGCTTGGCCTCTGTTATTTTCCTGTACAATTTTTTCTGCACCATTTTTTTTAATTTTTAGCACCATCTCTGTTTTATCTTTGACCTGCATAACCCTTAATTCCTTAGATGATTTAGAATTAAGAAAATTGATCATCCTCTTTGCTAGTTGAGCATGTTGCCGATTTTCTGTTTATGAGAGGCAATGCTGATTTCTAGGTCACTAACAATGATATTCTCCTCTTCTATTATCAGCATATAGTCCCAGATAAGTTTTACCTATTGAATGATATCATTCTAGATTATCTCTCTGGCCTGTATGAGTGACATATTTCCCTTTACTTTTCCCCTCAAATCCTTGATTTCATTGCAGGTTGTTTGATAATCCTTTTGATATTGTGATGCATTGTCCTTTTCCATAGTCAACTTCCTTTCTTTAATATTCAAGAGTTCCGTTGTGTCATCCAGGTTCTTTTTCATTTTCTTCATTTCATCTTATGAAATTTTCAATTCATTCATAACCCTAGTTAGTTTATCAGCTGGATCCTTTGAATCTGGGTTTACTAGAATGGTGCAGACATGGGTATCCAACTTATGCTTCAAGATAGTATTCATTTATTTTAAGGCAACCACTTCATTGTTTCTTTCTAGCAGTTATTTGGCTAAAATATCCTTTTCCTTCTCCACCCGAGCTATCTCTGGGGCCATGACATGTTCTGCAATAGGAAACTTGAAATTATTTCTAATAACTTGGATTTTTGACTCTGCCCCTTGTAATAGTCTATGTACAACAAACCTATCTTCAGGATTGACACCAATCTTGACAATTATTTTCTTCAACTCTTCATTCTGAGTAAGCAAAGCTATGGAGTTTTCCTTTTCTAATTTCAACCGATTTATGAATTTCGCCAATAAGGCTTCTGTATTATTTGAGGCTAGGGGTTATTTACTCAAATCACTATAAATCAACTCTCCAGTTTTCCTATGAAAATTTATTTTGTTAGACAATGGAATCTCCCTTGCATCCACAGTTAGATTTACAGTTTTGAAACATGCTGATGAAGAAATAATTAAAGCGGAGGGATAAGAAAAATACAATTTGAGTTTATTTATTTCTAGATCCATGGTTGATAAAAATTTGGTGTGATATTCTGAAATTGATTGAGCTTCAAGCTAGGACACAACATTTTCTTTAATTTTCTTGTTATTTTCTTCAATTTGGCCATACAAATCCTTTAAAATTGGAACAAAACTTTGTGAAGATTCTTTAGGAACAGAGGAAGAAGGTGTGCATTTCACTTCTCCCAATTTCAATTGAAAACCAGATGTAGTAGAGGAACTTCCAACTAGAGGCTAAAAATCCTTGTATTTCTCATGTAATATTGGCTTCTTAGAACTGTGACTGGTTTCACCATCCAAATCAATTGTCTCTTCAACTCCTCTTTTCAAGCCTTTTTATGTCGGATGTGGAGTATCAATCCCTATTCCTTCCTGCGCTTTTTATTTACCACCATTGGATAAATTTTCAATGTCTGGTCTAGATTAGTGTGTATAAGGAGAATAAGAGTTCTCTACCCTTATTTTTGAAATGATATGGTGAGGGTCATAAGGCCATTTCCCCCCTTGCTAGAATTACATATATTGAAGTATTTTCTCAACTTCTTCCATAGCCTGTATATTATTAACAATAAAAGGCTCAATAGTATTGGGAAACTTGAATAAGTGTCCCTTATTTACTGGTACAAAATGAACTTGATCCACATTTAGACTTTGTCTAATGAATTCTAGAGCAAACAATCTAATTTGCACAAAAGAAAGAAGCAAGTAAGGAGAAAACACTGCTTCATACAATCTGATCTACTCCTTAGAATACTTGTCCAATTTTCTACTCCTTATTTTCTCTTATTGGAATCCATTATGTTCAGGCCTAAATGCATAAATATTTCCACATGGACATAAAGGAACATATAAGTCACTAGTGATGGAAACCTAAAACAACCAGTAAGATTCAAATTTCACAATTGAGAGTTTATTAATCCTCCCCAAAAGGTTGGAATATCAAGAATAGTTTCAGGCTACATGACTAAATTGAACATCCCTAAAACAACACAACTAACCACAGAAGTATCATCCCTTCCCAAAACCATAGAAATTACTTGTGGAATTGGCCTAACATATTCAAAAAAAGTTTCTAAGGGAAATTGGGTTGGTTTCATAGGTAAATTAGTTTACCCTATTAGCATAAGATAGAAAGTCAATTCAGAATAATATCTTCCAGAAAATTTTTGAAAGGTTGCTGACAGGGTTTCCTTTGAAAATAAAGTATAATGTTATGGAGAAGGAAAATCCTGAGCTTGTTGTATTAGTAAGGAAGAGGCCTGAAATATATTTTCTCCTACTACATTCATTACAAATCATTTTTGGGGATATAGTGAAGAAACCAACCAGGTGATAAATTCGGGGTAAACATATGTTTGGGGAATTATGGTAGAGAAAAGGCCTTATTTTACTACTGTAGAGTATATAGCGGAGTCAATTTGGCTTGCTATAATTTTTTTGCAAAGTTCCATCAAATTTAGGGAGAAAACAGGGTAAAAAATGTCCCTTTCTGTGTCCATGAGGGGAATATGAGTTGCAAAACCGGTCAGGGAAAATTTCTTTGACATTTTAAATTAAATGAGTGGGCGAACACAATATATAAGTACCTGGATATTGATGGTTTACGTTGGAATCTGAATTTAATAAGCTGGAAGACGTGGACGTGCTTATGGATGCGCGAAATATGAACATACAATGTATATTCTGAGAGTAGAAAATGATATTTTATGGGAAAACAAGATTAAATGCGGAAGTGACAGGTGTAGGGAGTGACTTGGAAGTGATGATGTGTATGATATGATAGTGGTGACATGGTAGGATGGGATGACATGTGGTGAAGTGTCAACGATTAAATAAAGTCATTCTCGCTTGCCACAGACCCATAGTGGTAACCCTCTACCATTCATGGGAGCACCCATGGTGGTAAGTGGGACCATCTAAGGGTGATCTCGTATCAAATTTGCACCATCGATCAGAATTTGGTGGTTTGGGGCTGAATCATTTACGGAGGTCCGACATCTCTGTTGAGACCACATGACAAACATGTCCGACTTTAACCTTTCAATTTTTTGAATTCTCGTCGGGGGCCACATTACTCATAACCTTAATTAATTTTGCATTATATCAATTTAATATTAAACAAATTTTTTATTCTTTGAAAAAAATTATTATCCTAAGTTTTGATGATTTTTTTTTTCTCTTTCATATTTTTGACATAGTGAAAACAAGCTACACCAAACTCAATAGTAAAATCCACTTCCCTTTGAGGTGGAGACTCTAAAACCTCTATGGGAAATACATGCTAAAATTTCTGTAGAACCAGGTACTTGCTCAATTCATTCACATCCTCAACTTCCTTACCTTTGTCAATAAAAATATACATTGAAAAATAACACACACCCTTTCCTATGACTATGTTTCACCAACATAGTTGTTACTATTCTAATTGATGTTTCCTTCTTATTACCCTGTAATAATATTTGTATTCCATTTTAATACAAGCACTCAATATATTTTTCATAACAATCCACTTTGGTCTTATGAAGATACAACCTATTTATACCCAAAAGCATGTTATACGAACCCAATGAAAAAACATTCAAATTTGCAGATGTAGACATACCATTGAACTCAAATGCACAAGCTCTTACCCAATGATGAACTTGCTTCTTTGTACATGTATCCAACTTCACTAACTAAGACTCTGCATGCACTTATTTATTCAAACCACACTTATCCACCAGGTTAGGATTATGTTAGGTCCCTATATCACTAGTGTAGTCCATTATTGTTGTTAGTGTATCCCCCTTATTGTTAATGTTGTATCCCTATAGCCCCCATATTGTCATTATTGTGCCCCATAAAAGTCGTTATTGTTATTGTTGTTCCCTTACATTATTATTGTTAGGTCGGCTCAGATTATATTGTGACCCCATGGACTCCTATATATAGAAAGGAGGTTTTTTCATCTATGTAATGTAAAGGAGGTTTCCCCCTCTAAGTGGCTGATTTCTATGACGTTGATCTCTCTTTTCTTCTATTTTTGGAGCTGGTTTCATAACATTTGGTATCAGATATTTGGATTCTAGGGTTTTGCTGTTTCAAACAAGTCATTGTGGCATTTGTGCTATAAATGTTTTTCTACGAAGGTTCAAAAGCTAAAAAAAAAAACCCATTTCCAAAGAAATCTTGAGGAAAGTTGTGTCAAAATTCAGATCTTGGTTCACAATATTTTCAGAGCTATGATCTATGGGATTTAAGGTTTTTGTAGGCTCCTGAATTTCATCTCAAAGAGGTGACCTTGGAAAAATCGTCACAACTTTCTCTCTGAGAATTGGATTGGAATTCTGTAAAAATCGTCCGAAATTACATGGACCATAGTTTCCTATGTATCTATTGTAGAGCCGAAAGAGGAAACAATGACATGTGACATGCCATACAAGTTCACTCTACTGAACGAGTCCATAATTAGGTCATTGTGGGAGATTGGGCATAACTATGCCTTGAAGAATCCAAATCAGGTTAGACATATGGCATTGTAAAGAAGATTCAGATAAATACTAAAGGACTGAAGATAAAATCTTGGGGATCCAAAATTACAGAGATACATCAGTTTCAATATCGAGCTCCTAAAAAGCAAGAAAAGGGTTTGTATTTTTTTTCAAATTGCATAAGTCTTGTTTGAAAAATTAGTTTGAAGTGATTCCAAGGGTATAGTAGCATAGATATTAGTATTGGGTTCTAAAATTCCCCATAAAAAGAATTCAACACCCATTAAGCCCTCAAAAGGCTATACTATGTCTCATGAAGAGGAAGAAGTGCAACATGATATATCAAAATTACAAGAGCAAGTGCAACAAATTTTTATCTCACAAAAAGTAACAAAAAATGAAATGGATGGTTTGAATAAAGGCATGGAAGCTAAATTGGATGGTTTGAAGAAAGACATGGAAGCTAAGATGAATGGCATGGAAGCTAAGATGAATGGTGTGGAAGCTAAGATGGATGGTTTACATAATGGCACGGATGACATGGAATATAATATCGATGGTATAGAAGAAAAAATAAAAGCATACATGGAAGGTTTGAAGGAAGGTTTGACAAAGTTGCTACAAGAAATGATTCCTAATGGTGAAAAGGTTGTAGTGGAAACTCATTATGAGAACAAAATAAACTTTAATCATGATTTCATAAACTCTAACATTGAATTAAAGACCCACCATATTCCATAGATTGATATGAGGAAGTTTGATGGCAAGGATCCCGTAACACGGATACTATAGATGTAGCAATATTTTGATCTCAATAATGTGCAAAACACACAAAAGGTACGCATTGAAACTTTATATTTAGAACAAAATACTTTTGTATGGTATCAATGCCTTTGCTCCCGTAAAAAAATTGTCACTTGGTCAATTTTTACGGAGGAAATGATAACACATTATGAAGATACAAAGAGTAACACCTTCTTTAGCCAATTGATAAAACTCAAACAAAAGGGTTCAATGGTGGAGCACATTGAGGACTTCCAAAAATTGAATATAAGGGTAACTAATATTCCAGTGGAACACAAGATGGATGTCTTCATAGGGAATTTAAAGGATAACATACAACATGAGGTTCTCCTTTGGGAACCTGATTGATTGGAGAAGGCATTCAGGTTGGCAAGAAAAATTGAATGTAAAATTATGGCGACAATGAAGCCTACCACTCACATCTATAAAGATGGAAGTGTTGCTACTCCTACACTTTCACAACCTACAAGGTTGACACCACAACAATTGGAAGAAAAAAGAGCAAAAGGGCTTTACTACAGTTGTGATAGAAAATACACTAAGGGTGATAAGTGTGTTGAGAAGAAATGATTTTACATAGATTGTGAAGAGGAGGAATAAAATGAACAAGAAACTTCAAAAGAAGAGGATATACAACAGGAACCAACCCTAGAGAAAGAAGAAATGATTTCGACCATATCCTGTAATGCATTGGTAGGAATTACCACTCCTCAAACTCTCAATATAGAAGTACATATCAAGAATAAAAAGGTAATAGTGTTGATTGATTTGGGTAGTACCCATAATTTTATTCATTGTAAGGTAGCCAAGGAATTGAATTATTTCCTATACCCAACACCAAAGTTTCAAGTGATGGTTGCAAATGGAGGAACTATAAATTTCTCTAGAAAATGCTCTAATATTAAGCTAACCATGGGGGAATATGTACTAAATAGTCCAATGATTTCCAATCCAATGGGAGGTGCTAATGTTGTACTAAGAGTACAATGGTTACAAGATTTGGGAATAGTATCTTTTAATTTTCAAGAAATTTTCTTGAATTTTTTTTTTGGAAGGAAAGGAAGTTGAATTATGGGGTATCACAGGGAATCTGAGAAAGATAATAAGCTATAATGTCATGACAAAGCTTCTTAAAAAATAACAGCAAGGCTTAATTACACAATTATGCTCACTAGAAGTTCCAACGTCAAAGTCATCTATTTCTCCAGATCTCCAAGAAGTCTTGGACAATAATTCCAAGGTGTTTGAAACTCCCAAAGGACTCCCACCTATTCATGATCATGATCATGCTATTAATTTGATTCTAGGAAGTGTTCCTCCAAACATTAGGCCTTATAGATATCGTTATGTCCAAAAGAGAGAAATTGAACGGATGATTGCAGAATGTTAGAGGCTTGTATAATTCAACCTAATCAAATTTCTTTCTCTGCTGCAGTAGTATTGGTGCAAAATAAGGATGGATCATGGCGCATGTGTCCAATTTATAGAGAGCTCAATAAGATCACTATTAAAGATAAATTTCCCATTCCTATGATTGATGAATTACATGGAGAAATTTATTTTACCAAGTTGGATCTTCGTTCAGGATATCATCAAATGAGAATGAAGACTAAATATATTCCAAAAACAGCATTTCGAACTAATGAGGGTCATTATGAATTTTTGGTCATGCCGTTTGGCCTTACTAATGCACCTTCTACATTTCAAGGGTTGATGAATTCCATTTTCAAACCCTTCCTTAGAAAATTCGTGTTAGTATTTTTTGATGATATACTAATCTACAATAGGTCTTGGAAGGATCATGTTCAACATGTTGAAAGGGTGCTCAAACTATTGGATGAGAAACAACTATATGCAAAAACCTCCAAATTTTTCTTTCTTTGGAGTACAAGATGTGGAATATCTGGGTCATAATGTATCTCAGGAGGGTGTTAAGGTAGACCCTAACAAAATTAAAGGCATTAAGGAATGGAAAGTCCCCACAACCATAAATTAGTTGTGAGGAATTCTAGGGTTAACATGGTATTATCGAAAGTTTTTTAAGAATTATGGGAGAATAGCAACACCTTTAAGAAAATTATTGAAGAAAGATGCATTTTCATGGACTCCTGAAGCAACTAAGGCCTTTGAACATCTTAAAGAGGAAATGTGCCTAGCACCGGTATTAGCTACACCAGACTTCACAAAAAAACTTATTGTGGAAAGTGATGCCCCAGGAAAAGGAATTGGTGCAGTTTTAATGCAAGAAGGAAGACACATTTCTTTTTAAAGTCGTGCAATCAAAGGAAATTATTTACAGAAAGCTATTTATGAGAAGGAAATGTTGGAAATGCTACATGCACTAAAGAAATGACGACCTTACCTAATGGGAAGACACATCAAGGTAAAAAATGATCATGATAGGCTTAAATACTTTTTGGAACAAAGACTATCTTTAGAAGAGAAACAAAAATGGGTCACAAAGATGTTGGGTTATGACTTTGAAATCATCTACAAAAAAGGGAAGATAAATGTTGTTGCAAATTCACTCTCAAGAAAGGATGAAGAGGTGGAAGCATTTCTTTGTTCCATTTCTATTATCCAACCAGATTGGATAGCCAATGCAAGGGATGAATGGAAGAATGCCTTAGAAGTGTAGACACTCATTCAAAAGTTGCAACAAGATCCTGGTACACATGATACATTTAGTTGGAAAAATGATTCCTTATGGTATAAATATCACTTATATATTTGTAAGAATTCCAAACTAAAACAAAATATTATTTTGGAATTGAACACCTCTCCCTTAGAAGGAGACTTGGGATTTATAAAAACTTACCACAAGGTGAAAAAATAATTTTTTTGAGATGGCCTTAAATCATATATTCAAAATTTTGTGGTAGAATGTTTGGTTTTCCAACAAAATAAAGTTGATACAATCAAGACCTCGGGTTTGCTACAACCTTTATCCATTCCAAGTCAATGTTGGGAGGAGGTTTCAATGGATTTTATCACAAGTTTACCTAAGTCAGAAGGAAAGAGTGTCATCATGGTGGTAGTTGATATAATTACCAAGTATGCACGCTTTTGTGCATTATCTCATCCATTTAAAGCAAGTACAGTTGCTAATGCATTTATGGAAACAATTCAAAAGCTATATGGAAACCCAAATATTATTGTAAGTGACAGAGATCCCATTTTTACTATAAATTTTTGGGTGGAATTATTTCTTTTTTGGGTACTCAACTAGCTCATATCTCATCTTATCATCCTAATCTGATGGGAAAAATGAGATAGTGAACAAATTTTTGGAAGGACATCTTCATTGTTTTGTATATGATAAAAAAACACAATGGGTCAAGTGGTTACCTCTGGCTGAATGGTGGTATAACACTTCCTTCCATACTGCAACAAAAATGACCCCATTTATGGCACTTTATGGATATCATCCATTTTCCATCACATCATCTTTAAAATAAAATTCTAAGGTTCATGGAGTGGAAGATCACATCGAACATCAACAAAAAGTTCTCAAACTATTAAAGGATAACCTAAATTTGGTACAAAATCGAATGAAAAAATAGGAAGATCAACATCACAACGAGAGAAGTTTTGATGTAGGAGACTGGGTATTTTTACGGCTACAACCATAGAAAAAAATGTCCCTCAAGCAAGCTAATAAGGATAATAAATTATCACCAAAGTTGCATGGTCCCTACAAGGTGTTGCAAAATATTGGTACTATGGCATACAAATTGGAGTTTCTCGCTTCTTCTCGAGTGCACCTAGTTTTCCATGTTTCATTCTTAAAGAAGGTTATTGGTGACAAAATTCCAGTTCAAACAATATTTCCAAAACTTGATGAGGAAGGAAAAATCATAGTGGAACCTGAAGCAGTCACGGAAACAAGAACTCGACAGCTACGAAATCGATCAATTTCAGAGTATCTCTTCAAGGGGAAGAACTTACCCACTGAAGATTCCACATGGGAGGATGAGAATTTTATACAGAAGCATCTAGAGCTACTCAAGCATTGAGGACAACAATTTTTTTAAGGAGAGGGGCATGTTAGGTCCCTATATTACTAGTGTATTCCCTTATTGTTGTTAATGTAGCCCCCTTATTGTTATATTTTTACCTCTGTAGCCCCCATATTGTTATTATTGTACCCCAAAAAAGCAACGATTGTTATTGTTGTGCCCTTACATTATTATTGTTAGGTCGGATAGGATTATATTGTGACCCCATAGACTTCTATATATAGAAAGGAGGTTTTGTCATTTGTGTCATCCAAGAATTGTTCATTTATGTAATGTAAAGGAGGCTGTCCCCTCAAAGTGGCTGATTTCTAAGGCGTTGATATCTCTTTTGTTCTATTTTGGAGTTGGTTTCATAACAGATTAACATAACTATAATTAGATCTAGGTTCAGTTAAAATAGAAATAAATTTATCACAAAGCTTACCGTCCATCTCGATAATCGATGCCTATTGATATGCCCACTTGTTATCCAACGATGCATAAATCTGAGGAACACTATCCAACATCCCCTAGTGTTTGTGCCTCCTGATCACTGTAAATATGTGGTCTAGCATCCTGATGCTATGGAAATATCTCTTGCGATGATCCTTACCACAAGTCCAACATTATAAAGGCTTCCAACATGTACCCTTGTTCTGTTCCTTAGATCAAAATTGGTGTCCTTTGTCAGATACATTGAAATTCTTATTCGGTGTGACATTATTTTTGTTACTTGTGTCATGGGGCCTTGCTCTATTCTTATCCCATTTCCCTTTATTCTTATCATTACCTTTCCAGTCCTGCATAGTCTCAAATATGCGCTTTGATTGCTTATAAAAATGATTTAGCTTCCGGATGGCCTCCTCCAAAGATATAGGCTCATGAAACTCAATCCTGTCTTTGCATGCTATCAGAAACCCACTGGTGAATCTATAAATATTGGATTTCTCCTCCTTGAGGTAAGGCACATACCTCATTGACTCCAAGAACTTGTTCGTTTACTCCTCATCGGCCATAGATGGCATCTTTAGCTCATAAGACTCTTTTTCCCTATTGTCATGGTATCTCTACGACAGATAATTCTTCCTGAATAGTATCTTGAATTCACTCCAAGTCAACTCCTCATAAATATCTCTGAAGTTCTTCACATCTTCCCTCCATATATATGCTTTACCTTTAGTACGAAATATAGCTATTCTGGCCTTCATGTTCTCGGAGTAGTCATGTAACCTGAAGAAATTGTTCATTATAAGAAACCATGCTTCAAAATCATATGATTTATTCATTTCCCCATCGAATATAGGTGTATTTTATTTCTTAAACTCATCCAACATATATCCCTTATCACTCCTCCTGTAAGGATGATAACGATGATGACCACGATACCTTTCAGAACCAACACTAGAATATCGTGTCATCTCTAATTGTGTCATCTGTATCTGACCTATGCACATGGTGGATTCTTCAGAACCAAGAATCCACCATCTCTAATTGTGTCATCTGTATCTGACCTATGCACACTATGGGATCTACTGCCATAGGCCCCATTAGTCCTATACTCCTATCCATAACTAATCCGAAGTGGTCCCTAACTCTGCAATTTTGAAAAACTCTGAACAATTATTGCATTGATATTTTCTTATTTCTCTTGTTCCTGCATAATTATGTCATTATCTATTTTGAAACTCCTTATTTCTTCCTTAAAAATCCTCAATGTGTCTGCTAAGTCAGAAGAGTTCCCAACGACATGTTGATCATCTGATTCATAGGGAGAATCTCTGTAGTCTACAATCATGCTAGTCATCTTTGATCTCTTCTTCCTGCAAGGCATATTATATCATCTAAATTAAATAAAAAAAAACCAACGCATCTTAGTATAGTTCGGGGAGGATATCCCCTCTGTAAGGCTGACCAAATTAACAAAATACATATATGAACATAATCATATCAACATATAAGCATCTTTTCACCCATTATCCAGTTATCAATGCATGAATATGTTGGCCACATTAGGGGAATTTTGAGGTCTAAAATGGGTCTCCTAAGGAGATTATAAAACAATAGTGGAGATAATAAAATAATATTAGATTACATCATCAAATTTTAGAGGGAAAAAAAGGAAAAACTATTTTTCAACTCATATTCTAAACTTATCTCCCTATGGGTTTACTCGAATTTGAAGTGGAAACACTCATTAGATGCAAAATTTGATTCCCCATCCAATGAGTACCCATGTTGCATACATTTGATGGAACCTACTACATGAAAAATGAGAAATACATGAAAAACGTGATTGCAATCATGTTTTTTTATGTATTTTTCATTTTTCGTATAACAGGGTCCACCAAAATTGTGCAACATGGGTACTCCTTGGACGAGGAATTAAATTTTGCATCCAAGGAGTACTTCTGCTTGAAATTTGAGTAAAACCTCAGGGAGATAAGTTGAAAATACAAGTTGACAAAGTAGTTTTATTATTTTATTATTTTTTAAAATTTTTACTTTTTTACCCCAAAAATGGTGAATCATCCCCCATGGTTGACACCATCATCTTGAATCCTATTGGTTCTTATAAAGTTTATTTTGTTCGTACATTTTTTTCGGAGGCCCATTTTAGACCTCAAAATTTCTCTAATGAATACCATTACTTCATGCATAATGACCATCATCTAGTCAATGTATGCATAACAACATATAAACACAAACACACATAATCAACACACGACTGACATACACTCATGAAAAATACATTCAACAATGACACCATCAAATTTCACATGGTGACGCCACTACAATCATGAACAATGCCATGCATACACAAGAATCACATAGACCACAAGCATAAGTACCTATATGAAACCATCATGTACACACGACAATACATTCACCCATTGAGAATGGAAACTAGACATCACCCAAGGAGAAAAAATTCATGCTCTAATACCACTCTATAACAACCTCCTCCTACATCTACCCAAGTAACCGTCCGACCAGGGTAAAAATGCGATGAAGAGTTACTATGATGTGATTCAACTCTTTATGTATCAATTAAGGCAGTGGAACCGATGGAACAAAGCTAACATGACCTTCTACACATGCAAAAGAAACACCAGGATCCATCCAACCCTTCTAGGTGACCAGCCCCTGAGTCAACCTAAAATTTTGCTGCATTAAAGCCTCAGTCACTCCCATGACATGGGAATTCTCCAATCTCTCCCACAACAAGGGCATGCTTGCATCTGGGGACTTTTCCAGGTAGTTCTATGTTAGTGACTCCAAATTATGTGCCACTTTTTCAGGGCCATTACTCAATCCACAACTCAGAACCCCATGAAACTTCCAGGCATTATAAATAACACAAAAACAAAGATGATAATTCAAACAATTTACTAATGGATTGAATGGACCCCCACTAGCCATGACAGGCATTTTGTTAAACATATCAAACATATGTAATCTACAAGTCACAACAAAAAATATGAGCATAGGGGTCTCACACTTATTTGAGAATTGCTAAGAAGCACTGATGCCTCATCACACTTACTACTTTACCATCTATTAAGCCATATATTATGATTGTACATTTATTGATTAATCAAAACATGATGAGAGCCATACATCACCGTTGTCATAAAACTCACTCATAACCAACATATAAACAACATAAATATGAAGTATATAACACCCATATAAACCACACATAAAAAAGTATATTTACCCATAAAATACCAAGGAGAAAGAGCTCTTATTAATGATTTCATAGGCCACCCAGGTATGGGACTTCCACAAACCACTCGACCATAGATTGGGCTAAACCAAAAATATATTTCAGCCAATCATCCTCTTGCCATATTCCAGGCATGAATGTGGGATCTCATAAAACAAATCAATCAAAACCAAACCAGGGATTCCATAGGAAAAAAAACCTCAACCCTCAAATATTTATTCCACATCACGATCAAAAATCACTAACCATCACCAGATTGGTCTCTACCCAACCAATCCAAGGTTCTAGAGCATTTTTTCCAACCAGAGCTTCGAAGAATGGTAACTCAACCCACAACTACCCCCAAGATTCCAGAGCGTTTTTCCAACTAGGAATTCCAGGACTAGTAACTCAACCCACCAAGGGGTTCCAAGACTAGTAACTCAACCCACCAAGGGATTCCAGGACTAGCAACTCAACCCACCAAGGGATTCCACAACATTTCTCCAAATGGCTTCCAGTACTAGTAACTCAACCCAAGATGTTATAGGGATTCAAGAGCATTTGTCCAACCAATGCTTCCAGGAACTAATAACTCAAACCATAGCCAAAGGCACATGAAAACCAACCAGAAAACAAAAGTAAAACCCACAGCACCATGGCTAGTCAGGAAATGGAAAGGCTAAGAAAAATCACTTTCAATCCAGGAAATCCTACATGACAATGACAAATAATAACCAAATAACCACATGCATATACCATGCATGAAAAAACTAGTAAGGAAATCATACATGAAACTCGGTACCTGCAAACAAAACTCGTTGTAGTTGCCGATCTCGATGTACTCTTGCACTTTCCTTCTTTTCCTTTTCCTTCTTGCTCCAAATCCCAAGTATACCACACTCCTCCAAGAGTTCTCCAATAAAAAATCTAAGTGTTTAAGAGTATGAGAGAGAGAGAGAGAGAGAATAGAATGAGATCTCCAAAAATTAACGGACAAAATTCTGTGAACTTATTCTCATAAGCCTTTATATTAATGAGGCCTCTAATTTCTTCAATTTTCCATTATTTTCCTTCATTTTCCTCATCACATGAAACCTATGACCTTTCACCTTCCTTTTCTCCTATTTTCCATTATTTTCATAAATAAATTTCAATAAATGCCACGTTGGATTTCCAAGGCCTTTTCCATTGCCTTTGCCAATTTCTTTAGCCATTAATTAATCACAACTGATCCCCATCACTATGTTTCTATCCAAAATTTAGCTTGGAATACGTGTCCCATGACCAAGGTATTATTTTACCTTTATTAACTTTTACATATATTTTTGACTAGGGTTGTTACATGTAGGCCCAAACAAAGATACAACAAACCAGGCATTATAAGTGGATGGGGTTTTTACAACAGTTTAATTTGGTGATCAAGTATAAGAAGGGAAGCACAAAAAATTTGGCCGAAATGCTTTCAGTTTCACCCACATAAATTAGCATAGCCTTGGGGGCTCTTATTCACATATATCCATTCACCCATGATACATAGAGAGAGGCATGTTCAGAAGATGAGGAATTTAAGGAGGTGTACCAAAAATTGCAGAGTCAGAGTCATTTGCGCGATGACGATAGCACATTTGAATACAATCTCCAGGATGGTTACTCTATAGGTTGGATAAGCTATGTGTTCCTAAAAGTGAGTGATTGCATCTGATTAGAGAGGCTCACATCTCCAAGGTGTAGAGAAGACCGTATCAAACTTGCAGAGGTATGTGTATTGGCCCAAGATGCAAGAGTAGGTAGCTAGGTTTATAAGAGGATGCATGCTTTGTTGTACTAGAAATCCTATAAACAAGAAACATGGTCTATATCATCCATTACCTATACCTACTCATCCTTCGGAAATAATTTCCATGCACTTCATGGGAGGTTTATTGAAAACCAAGAAGGGATGTGACTACCTGTTCATGGTAGTTGACAGGTTCAACAAGATGTGTGTTCCGATGCCCTACAAAAACACCATCAATAGGAAATAAGCAATTTTTCTTTTTATTTGGACAGGTCTAGGTGCACTTTGGGATACCAAGGAGCATCATTTTAGACAAGGATACAAAATTTTTTAGTTCATTTTGGATTACATTGTGAGAGAATATGGACACAGAGTTGAATATATCTACAACATTCCATCCACAGAAATATGGGTAGACATAAGTAGTCAACAAGACTTTGGTGCAACTTCTGAGGGGATACAACCAAAAGCATCCAAAGACTTGGGATGAAAATATGGTATATATACAACTTTCTTACAATAGAGCATTCAACACTTCTACAGGAAAGTCCCCATTTGAGACTTGTTTTGGATATTTTCCACATTCACCTTTAGATATTGCATATGGGAAATAAGGAGGAGTGAGGGAAGATATTACATGAGATGCTTTGAGGGATGAAAATTTTATAGAGAAGATAAAAAATAACCAACTACAGGTACAAGAAGCACTGCATAAGTCGTAGGAGAAGTATAAGGCCAAAAATTATCAACACAGAACAAAGAAGTCATTTAAGGTGGGAGACAAAGTATGGTTACAATTGAACAAGGAGAGGTTGTAGGGGCCTGGTAAGAAAATTAAGGCTTTGAGGTATGGTCCCTTTGAGATACTGTAAGAGGAATAAGTCCTACCTTCTATGGAGGATTTGGCACTAGATGCTCAGGAAAAGTTGACAGAAGATACAATTTTGTAGAAGAGGTCTAGAACTATGAGACAGAGGCACCATGACCTTAGGCAGATTAGGTTGAAGGGTAAACTTCCAAGAAAATATATATGGTCCACTAAAGAGAAGGTGGAGAATAAATTTCTACACCTCATTCAACAGAAGATTTTGGGGACCAAAGCCTCCAAAAATGGGGAGTTGTGATTCATATTGGATAATTATATTTTTGGTCATCCATGTCAAACTCATGGGATCGTTTTTAGTAGTGGGACCCTGTATGGAAAAATGAGGTATGAAACCTTCTAGGAGAATTTTGAGGCATAAAATGAAATTTTTTAGGAGGTAATTTTTTTTTGCTTTAGCGCTGCACCATATCATGCTATTATACACATAAATAACTTTCCAATGGTGCAAGAATCACATCAATCAAAGTATGTATGCAAAAGTTATGCCACTAAGAAGTTGAACTTCTTGTTTTCACACCTATAGTTTGGAAGGATTTTGCATCAACCCCCATTATTCATGGAAAAGGGGATAACCCCACATGATTACGATGTAAAAGACTCTAGAAGAGTTTATATTGTAACTCTAGTTAAGAGTCGATGTAGTCAAAATTAACCACTAGTAGGCTATCGAGCCATGTTATAACTGGGCCACTAGGAGGGAGAGAAATTCCAATATTTCGAGAGAATTTTATTCCATATATGAGAAAATATAACTAGGATAGATAGGAGGTAGAACACATAGAGAATATCTTTGCATTGCCGTAGCCCATGGGCCACAAGAATTATTTCTTTGTACTTGCAGCTATATTTCCAGACAGAGAAAGAGAGCGAAGCAACCCTAACTTCCAGCTAGGTTTTCTCCCGAAAGGTTTTCCCAGAGAGCATATATCTTGTCTTATGTGTGTGTGTGTGAGTGCATTTTGTTGTTCTCTAATTTTCTACATAATTTCCATTTGCATGCATACATTAATTACAATTAAATATACAAATGTAGAAATTTAATAAAATTGTAATAGTGTAAAATTTAGTTTTTAATATATTATTATTTTATATTTTGTGACAAAATGTCTAGTGGAATATCCATGACAATTTACAGATCAAAAGTGGATGTGTAAACTATGTGAGAGGAGTGGAAAACTCTAGAGATATGGTCTAGTAAGAGACAATACAAAAGGCACAAAGTGAGTGCATTGCTAGATATGAGAAAACACACATGAAAAGAGTGTATATAAGAGAAATGTGAGATTTGGTCTAGTAAGGAGTGAATAATAGAGAGATATGTTCTTCAATGTGACAAAAGACTGATATGAAACCAGAAAGAAAAGGATGTTATAGAGAAATAAAAAAATGAGGGATATTGAATTAATTTTTATTAAAGCATAAGAATTGAAGCAAGGGATTCTGGATATATTCTAAAAATGTTATGAAACAAAGCTCTAAGAGGTAAAAGAAATTTATCTCCTACAAGTTGGTGCTTGAAAATATGAGAGGATTGGTGTCTCCTACAATTTGGTGCTTGAAAATCTTGTTGAGAGTGTTGGAAAATTGCTGAGTGTGTGTTTTCATTGATGTCAAAGTCAAGAATCATGATGCAAAGCATGCTATCATTGATATCAATAGTTATATTTGATGTCAAGAATGAAGTTGTAGTTTGGGAAACCTATATTTGAAGGCCATTATTTTCTAGTTACATAGTCTAAATGAGAATGAATGGGGCATGGTTTAATAAGTTGTTTTGATACCTTTATAATGGTATATGAAACTTCTTCTAAATCCAAAGGAATGAGGAGAAAATAAAATTTGAAGTGAGGTAGATCAAGAAAGGTTCCAACTTGGTCAAAGTTTTGTATGGAAGATTTGAGCTCGAGCTAGTATGGACTATCTCGGTAGTTCAGGGATTGATATGAAACCATTTTGGTATACGTGGAGCACAGGTTGGTATACAATTCCCTGTGAAATAGGGATCAATATGAGACCAAGCCAATATGGACTAGCTTGTTAGGCTGGGGCCTGATATGAGCTTAGTTCAATATGCATGGAGTGTGGGCTAGTATGGGATAGTTTTAGAGGTTAAGGATAAATATAAGGCTAAGCCTAGAAGGTAGAGTCTATTATGAACTCACCGATTAGGTTGTGGATCAGTAGAAGGGCCCACAACTTGGGTAGGTATAGATAAGCCCAGAAAGGTGGGGACTATTAGAAGGGCCCATAGGCGAGGTTCTGTATGGGAAAATTATATAAGGTCGAAAAATTGTTATACCTGTAAGATCATGATTTATCGTGAACCTGAGACATCTTAATCATGAACAATAATCCGTGGTTAATGGTAATAAACATGATTAAGAGGTTGTTGGAGAGGATTAGGACAAGCTGATTATACTGGGATACTTGAATCCCCAGGATGATATGATGTTGCAGCAGTACAATATGGAAAGTACACATGGATGAAAGGTTGAAAACTCGACGATGTGGTAGCTACAACATGTGACACATGGCATGAAAATTTGGCATTTTTGGCCACCCAAATAGGCATAAGGTGGGTGATATGTGGAAGGTACAAGTCAACATCCAGACATGTTGCCAAGTCTAAAAGATTTCAATACATGTGTGGTGAATGCCTTGGAAGGTGATATAGAAGTGAAGGGTCCCTCCTTAGGGTATTGATTTACCTGGAATCATAGTGGAGTTCTAATGTAAAATCCAAGGCTGGGCTAGTACAATGTGGAAAAAATGGGGTGGAAAAAGGAACAAGTGCTAGCTCATGGCTGGTCCACCATGGATTGAATTGCTAAACCCAAATGTCTTAGGACTGTGTTTGGTGAGGTTTTATGAGTATATCGTTTTGGTCAAAAATGGATGAAACCTAAGGTTTAGTGGCATATCTAAAGGATTGATCACATGGGATAAATAGTGTAAGTGTAAGATTATTGTGGACAAGTAGATGAGAGGAAATTTGTCAGAATTTGTGAGAGGTAACTATGTCACATGAGATAAAGATGAGTCGAGTGATAAAGTTGTTCTGGTTGAGACAAAGTATTCTCAGGAGTCTTTGGTAGATGTTTAAGGTGTAGAAAATGTGAAGAAAATGACAAGGCTGATTGAATTAATTTTATTTAAATAAATGCTATGTGATGTTGATGTGTGAAGATAAATTATATATCATAAAATTTGAGGCGATAATGGAGGAGATATATTAGAGAAATAACTAGTGTCCGAAGTAGATATGAGAAGGTGTAACAAAAATCTGGTGGAAGATCAATTGGATCAAAGAACCTGAAATCATAGCTTGCTGTTGAAAAACATTAGAGAAAGAAAGAAAATAGGGAATTAAATATTTTTGTCTAATTTAATGAAGAGCCATTGGATTTGAGTCTAAAAATGTATGAAAATTGGATATGAGTGGCAATGCACATAGGTGCCTATAAATATTAGAGGATTGGTGTCTTTTAGGTTGGTTCTTATAAATAATAGGGGATTGTTGTCTCCCTCAGGTTGGAACCTATAAATAACAGGGGATTGGTGTCTCCTTTATGTTTGTTCCTGTAAATATTAGGGGATTGGTATCTCCTTTAGGTTGGTGCCTATAAAAATTATGGGATTGGAGTCTCCTTTAGGTTGGTTCCTATAAATATCAGGAAGATTGGAGTCTCCAACATATTGGTGCTTGCATAAAAAAAAGAGATTGGTGTCTCTTGTAAGTTGGTGCCTATAAGGACTAGTGTAATTCAAAGTTGGTGCTTACAAATTCCTCTAATCAAAATACGTTTTGTGTTTTTCTTCTGCCTGGGAATCCATGTAAATTCTACATTCACAATGTGTGCATCTGGATTGTTGTATAGTTGTGTTATATAATTCTTTAAATTGTTAAAAAGAACTTTATACTGATTTAACCCCCCTCTTGATATAAGCTTAATTTCCAACAAAGATGAGGGGATTGGTGTCTCCCGTAGGTTTGTGCATACAAATGTTGTAAATGAAGGTTGGTGTCTACTTTAATCAATTAAATAAAGAAGTTTTGTCGTTTTATCTTAAATGGGTTTCCATATATATCATGTGTTCAATGCTCTTATGTGATTGGTGTATTATTATGTAAATGAATTTTTTAAATAGTTTAACTGTTAATCCCCTTTGTATAATTGTTAATCCAACAATTGGTATCAAATTCGGTTCCTTCGTGAACAATATAATCACTAGAAGGTAGATCTTACAATAATCTTTGGCCAGATAGGATGGATCCTTTTCAACAGAGCACCTATCTTTGATGCGACCAATTATACTTTATGGAATGTAAGAATGAGTGCTTATTTAATGTTTCTTGGTTTTGACATTTTGATTTTTGTTGAAGATGGATGTAGAACTCCAACAACTCCTCCAACAAATCTAGATTGAAGAAGGGCCTTCACATATAATGCAAATACAATGAATTGAATTTTGTGTAGTCTCGTTGAATCAAATTTCTTAATATAATGCATTATTAATCTGCCAAGGAAATCTAGGATAATATCTAGATAATCCACAAAGGAGATGATAAGGTAAATAAAGCTAACCTTCAAACACACATAATGAGGCTTGAAAGTCTAAAGATGATAAAAGTGAAAGTATTGTGTGATTCTTTCTTAGATTTGGTGAAGTTGTAAACACCCTTAAACGCCTTAACGAAAAGGTTGATGAAGCATTTGTTTTTTATAAAGTATTGAGATCTCTTCTCGTGATATTCAAAGCCAATATTTCAGCCATCTAGGTGATGAAGGACCTATAATCCTTAAATATAGAAGAAATACATGGAATTCTCACAACATATGAAATGAGGATTGGAAAAGAGAGGATAGGACCAAAGGAGGTTGCCTTAAAAGTATCAAATACAAAAAATAACATTAGGATTTGTCCATCCATGAGTCATATCTATATGTATCTTAGTTCACAAAAAAGTTGAAAAGGGGATCTAGCAAGTATTAAGGTAAGTTTCCCCTTAAATGTTTCGATTGCGGTAGAATTGGCCATTTTTCTTCTCAATGTACTTATCCTAAAGTAGAAGATCATGAAAATGAAAGAGACTATATGAATAGAAGTGGATATCCTAAATATAAGAAGCGAATGTCATAGAATAAGATGATATTCTATTCCAAAGAAGACAACTACTCATCAAAAGAGAGAAATGAACAAACATCTGAAAGAAAGAAAGGGTTCAACATAACCACTCCTCCATGAAGGCCATACACTTTCTCATACGCCAATCTATTTTGTGGCCCTTGTTTCTCATGCCATGTATTCAGACATAAGGATGTAAAGTATTGATCCCATAGATATATTAGAAGCGAAAATGCTATATTAGTTATTTCTTAGTGCTTATATCTAGAAATTCCTATATTGGAAAGAAAAATTCATTTTCTCCTCTCTTGGATGAAATTGAATACTATAATTGTATCAATTTTGGGCACAAGGAAAGTGTAACACCCTCCTCCCACATCTACCCAAGTAATCGACCAACTCGGATAAACATGTGATGAGAGGATACTATGATCTGATTCAACTCCCCATGTATAGTTCAGGAAGTGGAACCAATACAACACAACCAATCTGACCTTATATACATCCTACAAAACCTCCAAGAGCTAACCCACCCTTCCAGGTGACCAACTCTTGAGGGAACTCAACATTTCAAGGAATTAAATCCCCAGTCTCTCCCTTGACAAGGCTTCCATGTGAATGACAACCCCATTCGCCCCCATGATCCTGCTTGAGTGTGACTGTAGCCTTTTTTTGATAGTGTTATGCCAACGAATACGAGATTTAAGGCTAAATTCCAAGGCTAGGACACAGTCACTGCCCATAAATCCATGAAACTTCCAGAAATGAAAATTAACATTGAAACAATGATACATAAATAAATACTTGAACAAGGACTTAATTGGACCCCTATTATCAACGATAGGAATTTTGTCAAACATATAAAATATGCATTCTAATAAGCGCTATTATCTAATAATTGCTAAGAAGCATTGATGCCTTATCACATTTATAGCTGCATTATCATCTATTAGATCATAGATACATTGTTAATTCATCCATAAATCAAAACATGATGAGAGCCATACATTATCATTGTCATAAAACATACGCATAACCAACATATAAACAACAAAAATAATATGTTGGAAATATGATGCAATGTGTTGTCCTTGATGGCAACCTACTTGATGAAGTTGTCTTTGGATAGCAACCTATGTGTTAAAGATGTAAGAATGATGTATCTACAGTTCAGTTCAGATGTGATAGAGAAAATAATTCCAGTAAGTGTTTGGAGAAATGATAAATATAATATCTAGTAACATAAAATGCGTAGTTTACATAAATTTTATGCACACGGATAAGTACGTCCCAAGTCCCGTATGCCCTTTTGCGCTCCAAAATTATAATACCAAGGGGAATTACCATGGTTTTGGCACACAGTATTGAGCGTTGTATGGTTTATTTGATTCCGTCCAAGAATACCATCGGAAGTTGTGTGGTTTTGGCTCATGGTATTGGTAAAATCTAAACCTATTTAAGGAGAAGAAGATCATAGTGCAAAGTGTGCATGTGTAAGGGTTGTTGATGAATAAATTCCTTTAAGGAATATCTGCATGGTTGAACTCTGTTCTTAATTGATAGATCTGAATCTATGATGCACCTATGGATATGATGAAGGTTCAAGATCTCTAGATCTAGAAATGATGAATCTCTAGGATGATCTGCAAAAGAAATGATGAAGACCTGGTGCAAGTCTGATGAAGAAATTGAAGAAATCTGGGTAAGTTTATAGATCTGGTCTGTTCTGCAAGTTTATCTTTTACAGATATATACGCTAGTTTGTCTTGGTAAAAGCGCGTATATACGTGGGTTCGCTTGATAAAAAGCGCGTATGGAAGTTAGGGTTTCTGAAGCTTATTTACAAATATTACTTCTATGATTTCTGTTTTCTCTCTGCTGTCGGTCAAGTCTACTTGAAGTTCTAGGTTGATTGAATATGGAGTATGCTGCTGATTTGATAAGGAACAAATCTAATCACTGATTGAGAAAACATGATGAAGAATGAGTGACTATCTAAACAGTTCTGCATTGCTGATAGATTGTCTGAATTGAAAGTTTCAGATCTGAATATGAGTCTAAAAAAATTCTGAAAGAAAGCATACGCTAGTTGGTGAAAAGAAAAGCGTGTGTATACGCAGAAACTGTGAAGCAAAGTCGCGTATTATTTCAAAATATAAAAACTAGCATGCAATGAAGCATACGTAGGTTGGTGTGAAGAAAGACGCGCATATACGCGGGTTACATAAAGAAAAACAACGTATGGTACCTGAATTAATAGTTGTTCAAGGTTGAATGTGTATTTGATTATCTACTCTGAAGTCTGGGTTATTTCTGATATTCTGGTTACAGTGGTATTGCTGTTCTGATTGAAGTTTTGGGTTGTTGATGTTAAGGGGTTGTATTGAAGCTATTTTTATCCAGTATGAAAATTGATGAAACGTGGTCTGCAGTGGATCTGAGGGATGAAGCCTTCAGTATAAAAGTAGAAGCTTTCAGCCAGTAGAAGCTGGTGTTGAAATCAGGGGGTCGAAGCTCCCTTCCAGGAGAGGCTAGAAAACGAGATCAGGGGGTTGGAGCTCCCTTCCAGTTGTAGCTGGAAAATGAGAGAAGATTGCACCCTTCTGCAGGTAGAAGCCTGCATACTGGTATAAGTCTGCATCAGTACAATGTTGTAAAAGGTTTTCTATATAATAAAGATTGAAGATAGAGACGACAGCAGCAGTGGTTTTCTCCCGATTTGGGTTTCCACCTTAAATATTGGTGTTCATGTGTGTGATGCTTTATACTGTTGTTTACTGCTAATAAATTCTGATTATATAGCCTTATTCATAACTGATAAATCTGTTTAAAATACTGATTCTCTAAATTTGAAAGATAAATCAGTATACGCTGGTTTCCTTCTATATTTCCGTGTGCATACACTAGTTCAATTCATAAAAACCGCGTATGGAAATCTGCTCAAAGAAAAAGTAAAAATTTTTCAGTCAACTCTAAATACTGATTCACCCACCCCCCTCTCAGTATTTTTCCCAACAATTGGTATCAGAGCCAGGTTCTTCTATAAAATCTTAGCCGCTAGAAGGAAGATCAATCAAGATGAGCAATCAAGATGGAACAACATCTATTAGGCCTCCGCTCTTCAACATAAACAACTTAATCTTCTGGAAAACAAGGATGAGATCCTATCCAGCCGCAGTACCAACAGATCCAACGGAAAGAAATAATTATGAAACAAATGCAAAAGCGGTCAATGCTCTATTGGGAAGTCTAACTGAATCAGAATTTGTCAAAGTCATGCAACTGGATACAGGAAAGGCAATATGGGAAAAATCATTCTAAGTTATGAAGGTGATGCAAAGGTAAAAAGTGCTAAACTCCAAACTCTCAGAATTCAATATGAAAATCTAAAAATGCATAATGAGGAGAGCATTGCCAGTTTCTTTTTACGTATTGATGATATTGTAAACTGTATGAGAAATCTGGGAGAAAAAATAACCGAATCTACTTTGGTTGAGAAAGTTTTAAGATCACTAATGGAAAAATTTGAGTCAAAAGTTTCTGCTCTTGAAGAAAAGCAGGATCTTCAAAATCTTACTGTGGTTCAACTTCATGGCATACTAACTGCATGTGAAATGAGAAGAGGAGGACCATCTGAAGTCAAAGAAGCCGTCTTTAGAGCTTACAAAAAAGGGAAAGAAGTATAAGAGATAGAAGGATCAGGGTATATCTCAGAAGAATATGAGGTAAATTTTGTAAAGAAACTCCAACTTGGCACAAGACGGTTCAGAGGTAAGCTTCCTTTCAAATGTTTTGCTTGTGGAAGAGTTGGTCATTATGCTGCTAAGTGTCCTTACAAAGAAACACATGAAAAAGAGAAGGAAGTAGCAAGAAGGAATAATAATCGGTTTAGCACTAGAAAAAGTTACTATACTCATGAAGACAGTGATGGGTTATCTGACAGTGAGGAAGAATGTGAACAAGATCTTAGACTTCTCATGGCATTTGAAAAAGAATCTAGAGAAGAAAAAGATACTTTTATGGATTCTTTAGAGGACAATGATTTTCTTGATGAATTCAATCAACTCAAAATATGCTTAGAAGAAAGTAAAATATGCTTAGAAGAAAGTAAAATATCCATAGAAACTCTGAAAAATCAGCTTGAAGAAAAGGAGAAACACAATGAGAAATTAGAATGTGAAATAGTAAGTCTAAGAAAAGAAATTGAGAAAGTGAAGACTTTGAATCTTATATTTTCTAAAGGATCTGAAACCTTAGATGAGATTATCAAGGTACAACGTTCTCCTCTTATAAATATAGGTCTTGGATATATCGGAGAATCTTCTCAGGCTTTAGCACCAAATTATCTAAAAGCAGCTACAGCTAGTATACAACATTCTGCCACTTAGAAAGGGAATAAAGAATCTTTACAAGTAAAGAATGACCATCTCAATTCAAAGAACACTAATAGGAATACCTTTCAAAGAAACACCAATCAACACGTAAATTCAAGTAGAAGATTTCATGATCGCAGAAATTTCTTCTTCAATGGACAATGTTTCTCATGTCACAATTTTGGTCATAAAGTTGTTCAATGTGTTGCATATAAAACCATCATGACAAGAGAAGCAAGAAAGAAAAGGATTGATATTGGAACAAAGAAGAATACCTATAAAAAATTTTCTCCTCTTCAAAATGAAGTTGAATGTGCTTATTGCAATAACTTTGGCCATGAAGAATCTGAATGCAGGAGCAAAGTCTAGCCAAAAGAGCAGTTTCCTTCAAGCTCCAAAGTGTGGAAAAAGAAGGAATTACAGGTTGAAAATTGTGGCATAGATTTATTTGCAGAAGGTGAAGAAAATCAATGTTACATTGATAGTGGATGCTCGAAACATATGACAGGTGACAAACACAAACTTCTTGCATATAGTGCGCTAGAAAAAGAAAAGAATGTTACATTTGGAAATGATACTCCTGCTATCATTAAGGGAAAAGGGTATGTTTTTCTAAAATAAAAGGTGAAAGCTAATAATGTCATGTATGTGGATGGATTAAAGCATAAACTGTTAAGTGTAAGTCAAATGTGTGATCAAGGAACTGAAGTTGTCTTAGTTCAAAAGAATGTGTGGTACGTGATCTTGATACAGGTAAAACAATTATAAAAGGAAACAGAACTCCAAGCAACCTGTATGTATTGAAGAACAACAAAGAACAATGTTACTTGAGTAAATCTTCAGAAAACTGGCTATGGCATAGAAGGTTGGGGCACCTGAGCTTCTCTCAAATCAACAAATCAAGCAGACTTAAAGCCGTTCGTGATCTTCCCAATATTACTCTACCTGAAAGTATCATATGCAAATCTTGCCAATTCGGTAAGCAAACCAGAGTGAAATTTAATGCCAAGGAAGGATCATCAAGTAAGCCTCTTGAACTCATTCATACTGACATATGTGGACCTGTGAGGAAAAAGTCACCACGTGGTGAATAATACTATATCTTATTTATTGATGATTTCTCTAGAATGTGTTGGATTGGGTTGATTAAACACAAAGATGAAGCATTTGAGAAATTTCAGATCTTCAAAGCACTGGTTGAAAATGAATTAGATCTAAAAATGAAGTGTCTTAGATCTGATCAAGGAGGAGAATATACATCAGATGAATTCCTTGAATTTTGTGAACAACATGGCATAAAAAGACAGTTTTCTGTAGCTGGCACTCCACAACAAAATGGCGTAGTAGAAAGAATGAATAGAACAGTTCAAAAAATGGCTAGAGCTATGCTTGATGATTCCGGAACACCTGACACATTTTGGGGAGAAGCAGCACATACAGTGGTAAATATTCTTAACAAGGCACATGTTCGTGTAAATAGTGATAAAACTCCATATGAACTCTGGTATGGTAATCCTCCCACTGTGAAGCATTTTAGAGTTTTTGGAAGCAAATGCTTTATCAAAAATAATGATGAAAAACTTGGCAAGTTTGAACCCAGAGTAGATGAAGGAATACTTCTTGGTTACTCCTCTAGAAGTAGAGCATATAAATGTTACAATAAAAGACTTCGGAAGATTGTTGAATGTATTGATGTTGTTATTGATGAGTCTCCTGCAGCTCCAAAAGAAGAAAAACAAACAACAGATGAAGACGAAGATGACACATATCCTTCTACATCAAATAGAAATGATATAGACAGTGAACCCAATGAAGAACCCAGAGATGATTTATCTGAAAAAGCTCCATCCAGATATGTTCAAAAGAATCACCCAGAATCTCAAATTTTGGGAGAAAATGAATCAAGTGTACAAACAAGAAGGACTCTTGTGGGATCTTCTAGCTATCTGGCATTTCTATCCGCTATTGAACCACATAATGTCAATCAAGCTAGCAAAGATGAATGTTGGATTCAAGCCATGAATGAAGAGCTTGATCAAATTGAAAAGAATCACACTTGGGAATTAGTACCAAGACCTCATGACAAAAATGTCATTGGAACTAAATGGATATTCAAAAATAAGTTAAATGAGAATGGGGATGTTATAAGAAATAAGGCTAGACTTGTTTGCAAGGGGTATTCTCAACAAGAAGGCATAGACTTTGAAGAAACTTTTGCTCCTGTAGCTAGACTTGAAGCCATAAGAATGTTTCTTGCTTTTTCAAGCTTCCAACAAATCAAAGTTTATCAAATGGATGTTAAATCTACTTTTCTCAATGGTGATCTAGAAGAAGAAGTTTATATAGAACAACCAGAAGGATTCATTTTGGGAAATGATGAAAAACTTTTTTTTAGACTTAAAAAGGCTCTATATGGTCTCAAACAAGCTCCAAGGGCATGGTACTATCGTCTTGACAAATATCTTCATCAACAAGGATTTTCAAAAGGGTTTGCTGATAGCAACTTATACACAAAAACTGAAAATGACAAACTATTGATTGTGGTTGTATATGTTGATGATATCATTTTTGGAAGTAATGAAGAGTCTATGAGTCAGAAATTTGCTTCTAATATGAAGCAAGAATTTGAAATGTCTTTACTTGGGGAACTAACATTCTTTCTTGGTTTGCAAGTGCAACAAGCAACAGATGGCATATTCTTATCACAAGAAAAATATCTTAAGCAAATTCTGAAGAAGTATGGCATGGAAGAGTGCAAACCTGTAAGTACACCAATGATAACCGGATGTAATCTCAATTCTCATGATGATTCTCCTGCGGTGAATCAACCAGAATACAGATCTATGATAGGAAGTCTACTTTATCTCATTGGGACTAGACCATACATTATGCATGCAGTTGGGATTGTTGGACGATTCCAAGCTAATCCAAAAGAGTCTCACCTTCAGGCTGTCAAAAGAATATTCAAATATCTACAAGGAACTCAAGACTTTGGACTATGGTATCCAAAGAATGTTGATATTACTCTTCATGCTTACACTGATGCAGATTGGGCTGGAAATGTTGATGACTGAAAAAGAACTAGTGGTGGTGCATTCTATATGGGGCCCCGGTTAGTATCCTAGTTCAGCAAGAAGCAAAAATCTATTGCCTTATCTACAGCAGAAGCAGAATATGTGGCTGCCGCATCATGTTGCACTCAACTTATTTGGATGATGCAAACCTTACAAGACTTTCAAATCAAATGTTCACCTCCTGTCTCCATTATGTGTGATAATACAAGTGCCATCAGTATCTCAAAGAATCTTGTTATGCATTCCAAGACCAAGCACATTCCCATCAAGTATCACTTCTTACGTGAACAAGTGCTTGAACAAAAGGTGAAGTTGGAGTATGTTCCCTGCAAAGAACAAGTTGCTGATATATTTACCAAACCTTTACCCAGGGAAGCGTTCGAATATCTCAAACAGAAGCTGGGAGTTGTCTCTGCCTTTCAGAAGATCAGATCTGCTTAAATTCAGAAGATCAAATTGGATACGCGGATTTCCTGAAGGACAGTCGCATATATACGCGAGTTTATACACAGAAAACCGTGTATGGGTGTTTGCTGACAAAAAAAAAATTCGGTCAGCATTCTTCAGCATAGCTGTGGTGCTGTTGGGTATGTCTAGTGATGTTCCAGATCTCATACTTTTGTTTCATTCTCTAATGCTTCTGATGAAGATGCCTTGATGATTTGCTATTCAGGATGCACAGGCTAAGGGGGAGCATTGGTCATGTGGAAAGGATGCATTGTTGGCATTCTAATTATTTGTTGTAATCTAATCTCAGAATATTTGATCTTGATTGTAGAAGTCATTTCTGTAATTTGATGAAAAAGGTCATGTTGAGACCTATGATGTAAAATTGAAATATTCAGTCATGTAAGGACTTGTTCAAATTTGTAAACCCACTTGGTTGGGTAGTTGAGTCAAAATGTGTAAACCCACTTGGTTGGGTAATTGAGTCACATATGTAAATCCACTTGGTTGGATCATTGATATGAGTCCTTGGTGATAGGAAAGGTCATAGAGTCATGTACTTCATTGAAAAATAGGTTTGAAGATTCAGCGTGAACTCAGGGGGAGCATGGTCACTTCAGTGCACATCAGATCTACAGAGCTCTTCTTTCTACAAGAAAAGAAAAACCTTGTTTTGGTTTTGATCCGCCCTTTGCCCTTGATGTCAAAGGGGGAGAGTATCATGGTGTTTGAATAATGGTTATAATCAATGTATCTATCTGTTGTGGTGATCAAACACCATCATGGTTGCCATCAAGTCCAAAGGGGGAGATTGTTGGCAATATGATGCAATGTGTTGTCCTTGATGGCAACCTACTTGATGAAGTTGTCTTTGGATAGCAAACTATGTGTTAAAGATGTAAGAATGATGTATCTATAGTTCAGTTCAGATGTGATAGAGAAAAGAATTCCAATAAGTGCCGGAGAAATGATAAATATAATATGTCACAATGTATACGCGAGTTTGTAAAGGCCAAGTCGCGTATGCACGCGGATAAGTACGTCCCAAGTCGCGTATGCCATTTTGCGCTCCAAATTTATAATACCAAGGGGCATTACCATGGTTTTGGCACATAGTATTGAGCGTTGTATGGTTTATTTGATTCCGTCCAAGAATACCATCGGAATTTGTGTGGTTTTGGCTCATGGTATTGGTAAAAGCTAAATCTATTTAAGGAGAAGAATATCATAGTGCAAAGTGTGCATGTGTAAGGGTTGTTGATGAATAAATTCCTCTAAGGAATATCTGCATGGTTGAACTCTGTTCTTAATTGATAGATCTGAATCTATGATGCACCTATGGATATGATGAAGGTTCAAGATCTCTAGATCTAGAAATGATGAATCTCTAGGATGATCTGCAAAAGAAATGATGAAGACTTGGCGCAAGTCTGATGAAGAAATTGAAGAAATCTGGGTAAGTTTATAGATTTGGTCTATTCTGCAAGTTTATATTTTACAGATATATACGCTAGTTTGTCTTGGTAAAAGCGGGTATATACGCGGGTTCGCTTGATAAAAAGTGCGTATGGAAGTTAGGGTTTCTAAAGCTTATTTACAGATATTACTTCTGTGATTTCTATTTTCTCTCTGCTGTCGGTCAAGTCTACTTGAAGTTCTGGGTTGATTGAATATGGAGTATGTTGTTGATTTGATAAGGAACAAATCTAATCACTGATTGAGAAAACATGATGAAGGATGAGTGACTATCTAAATAGTTCTGCATTGCTGATAGATTGTCTGAATTGAAAGTTTCAGATCTGAATATGAGTCTAAATAGATTCTGAAAGAAAGCATACGCTAGTTGGTGAAAAGAAAAGCGCGTGTATACTCAGAAACTGTGAAGCAAAGTCGCGTATTATTTCAAAATATAGAAACTAGCATGCACTGAAGCATACACAGGTTGGTGTGAAGAAAGACGCGTATATATGAGGGTTACATAAAGAAAAATAGCGTATGGTACCTGAATTAATGGTTGTTCAAGGTTGAATGTGTATATGATTATCTACTCTGAAGTCTGGTTTATTTCTGATATTCTGGTTACAGTGGTATTGCTGTTCTAATTGAAGTTTTGGGTTGTTGATGTTAAGGGGTTGTATTGAAGCTGTTTTGATCCAGTATGAAAATTGATGAAACGTGGTCCGCAGTGGATCTGAGGGTTGAAGCCTTCAGTATGAAAGTAGAAGCTTTCATCCAGTAGAAGCTGGTGTTGAAATCAGGGGGTCGAAGCTCCCTTCCAGGAGAGGTTGGTAAACGAGATCAGGGGGTTGGAGCTCCCTTCCAATTGTAGCTGGAAAACGAGAGAAGGTTGCAGCCTTCTGCAGGTAGAAGCCTGCGTACTGGTATAAGTCTGCATCAGTACAATGTTGTAAAAGGTTTTCTATATAATAAATATTTAAGACAGAGACGACAGCAGTGGTGGTTTTCTCCCGATTTGGGTTTCCACCTTAAATATTGGTGTTCATGTGTGTGATGCTTTATACTGTTGTTTACTGCTCATAACTTCTGATTATCTAGCCTTATTCATAACTGATAAATCTGTTTAAAAGACTGATTCTCTAAATCTGAAAGATAAATCAGTATATGTTGGTTTCCTTCTATATTTCCGAGTGCATATGCTAGTTCAGTTCATAAAAACTGCATATGGAAATCTGCTCAAAGAAAAAGTAAAAAGTTTTCAGTCAGCTCTAAATACTGATTCACCCCCCCCTCTTAGTATTTTTCCCAACATAATAAGGATACAAGAGACATAAATGACACACATGAACCATTACATTTTCACATAAAATACCAAGGAAAATAACTCTTATTGAAGAAATAAAAATCTAACCCAGTATGGGACTTCCACATTCCACCCGACCGTAGATTAGTTTAGCTAAATCTCTCTTCATCCAATCATCCCCATGCCATATTCCAAGCATGAATGTGGGACTCAAAACCAAATAAATAAACCAGGGCTTCCCAAAGCTAAACCACCTCACCCTTATCAATAAAACCAAGCTTCACCACAATCCTCACTGGATCACTAGGCCATAAAAAAACATGGATGCCACTAGATCTCTCCACATAAACCGCGAGGAATTTGGCCTTATGAACCTCTCGAATTTACCGTGTATCCCTTCATTACTGGTCAAGAGATTCCTAAGCCTAAAATGTTGCCACCCTCTGGTATTTACCATGTATCCAAACTCGAGATTCCTAGGCCCATTGAAGGGTATTCACCGTTGAGCTTTACCATGTATCCCGCAATTCACTGGTCAAGGGATTCCTAGGCTAAATCAAGGTGTTCACATCCAAGCTTTACCATGTATCCCATTCTGGGATACCTAGGCCTTGTGAATAATCCTGAGACCACCGCACTTAGCTTCGAGTCAATCTGGAAATCCAACTCAACTAAATACAAGAGAAGCCACCACACCATAGATATCCTGAATTGGAAAGGAAAGGTTGAAGGACAATGTCACACCTGGAAAGACCCATGCCCATGAAAATAAGAGAACCAAGAATAAAACTGCATAACCATGCATTCCAAATCTAGCAAGGAAATCATACATGCAAATCGTTACCTACAATTAATATCGTTGTAGCTACTTGATCCTTCTCTTACTTCCTTGATATTTTCTTTCCTCTTTGCCTTCTTTACTTTTCTTGATCCAATGTTAAAGTGCTCCAAGAAAACTCTAACTGTCCAAGAGTGTGTGTGAGAGAGAATAGAGATAGAGCTCCAAACTGAACTAACTAAAAACCATGAACTGATCCTCATAAGCCTTTCCGTCAATGAGGCCTCTATTTTATTCATTTTCCTTATCACATCCAACTTGTGACATTTCACCTTCCTTTTCTCCCAATTTCCACTATTTTCATAAATAAAATGCCAATTAACGCCGCTTTGCCTTTCCAAATCCTTTTCCAATTTCCTTAGCCATAATAACCAAAATGAACACCAACACTTGGATTTTTTTCCCAACATTAAACTTGGAATAAGTGTCCAAGAACCGTGGTTAATATTTTTCCTTTATTAACTTTTATTACATGGAATTTTGACCAATGTTGTTACAGAACCCTCCCCCTTGGGGGAACATTTTCATTGGTGTTCAATGACACCTACAACAACAAGACTGATAAAAGAAAAACCTATTTCCCATGGATCTTTATAAGTTATATCATTGCAGTATTTACAATGATCAACCTATTGAGATGAAAACCAACATGATAACATAACAACATTACAACCATAATGACATGACACCCATATTTCTTATTGGAGCTTTATAACGCAACTCATGGAAATATTCACATCCATATACATATGTACATATACCAAAACATCATACCAAAGCATACCAAAAAATATTTCAAAACATATATCAAGGACATTCACTCAACCAACAAATAGAGAAGGGTACACAACCCACATGTGATACACCATCTCCGATGTTGCTTCATTGGGCCCAAAGTTCTTCAATTGCACTTCAACCTACTCAATTGATTGGTTCCAGAGCATAAGCACCTTTCTCTCCAATATACACTATGGCTCTAGATGGAATTCTCCTTATGGCTACACCTGCAATACAGAACAGTCAATCAAATGATCAACATATTTAACACACTACTTGTTGGTAGCCCAGAATGCGTCATTTTTACCACCTTCCTACTACAAAATCAGAATCACTAACCTCTATTTTATCTTCATAAACCTCCTTATTCCTATAGTAGTCCAATAATCCTGCCTATTCCTGCATAAGATTTATATTTCATGTTTAAGTTTTACTAAGTGCTTAATTAATCATTTTAATAGGTTTTGTGCCTTTAATATTTCCTGCAACTCATATGTACTTTCCTAAAGTATTTGATAAGCTAAAGTATTAACCATCGTATCAGCTTGATCTAGTGCAGGTAGATTCCTGCACCATTGGAAACTATCTGTTCTGAGTTCTATGCAACAGATCGATCACTTAATGCGGGCATCTTGGTCCACGTCATCTAGTTCAATTGCGGTCATCTAGAGTTGAAATCAAGCAGAGGATAGTTAGGGATATGGTCAAAGATAAGGTCACTAACGAATTATTAGTTTGCATGTTATTATAGCCACTGGCTTATTTTTGTAATTTAGTTTGTTATTTCTTTTTAGCCGAAAGGCTTGATTTGGAACGAATGTGTAATTTTCATTATGGCCATAGGTCAAAAGGGTTGTATAAAGTATAGATCTTAGATAGAACTAGGTTAGCGATAGCAGTGCAACTATAATTTTTGTCAAACTATAATCATGTTGTCGCCCTCTTTCTGGGCTGGACTTGAACTCATAATGTATATTTGCTGACTGGAATTAATACAAGGGATGCACCATGTTATTCTCACTTTGTGTTTTAACCTTTCATTGATGCGTTATTAAGTGCTGAAGATTTACATTTCCTAAAATGAGTAACGAGCTGGTTGGCTAGGGCCTAGCTCGTTTACCCTCTTGCTTTCATTATCTTAAAGGTGTGTGTGTTAGTTTCATTTATTTGCAAAAGCGTGGTTCAAATATTAGTTTCGTTCTTGTATAGGAATTCTTATTTATTTCGCTAATAGTCAAAGTGTGAACGGATCCATTGTGTGAAAGTTAATTGAGTTCATTTACCTTCTTTAATTTATTTCCATCTTGGTTTACTTTCGCTTGGATCATGCAGGTGGATTATTCCTGCACTAGTGCATGCAGGATTATGCACTTTGGTCTGCTAGTTCATTTACAACAAGTAGTTTTATTTTTTTCCTTTATACGAATTTAATATATTTCTGCAAAGTAAGCATTTATCATAAGAGAGAAGCATTTCTAATATTAAAAGTTAAATTCCTAAATATTAAGGATGACTTCGTGAAATGGAAAATAATGATGTTGAAATATATTAATCTATGATTGCAACTCACGATTTAAGGAAAAGGATTAAGAGTAATTTGAAATATTACAATGAACCCTTTTGAGTTAGATCTGATTGCATGCAAAACCCCTTTGACTGAAGAAGGTTTGGTTTGGCTTTTGAAGATTTTTTTCATCTTAAAAGGTTTATTTCCATTTCAAAATTCAATTGGTTGAAGCATTCTTTTGTGTGTGCAAGTTATTTCAGAATTCTGCTTGCATTTTGCAATTCTTTTCATAGTTAACACACCCTTTTATTTTTCCTGAAAGTAATTGGAAAACTTGGTGTAGGAAGCTATGCTCTGGTACAAGAACTAGTGTCTTGCTATAGGAATAGAGCGCAATAAGCCTTGAGGCTTAGAGTCCCTACATGAAGAAATAAGTCTCCAGTATAAGTGTAAAATATACTTCTCACAGATAAGTTCTGTACCTTACCAGTGCAAGCAGATTGCAGGATTATAGGAATGACCACTTAGTGCGAGAAGGAAAATCATTTAGGAGGCAGATCTTTTCAAGGGCCACTTGTTAAACTGCCAGCACCTATATTGAGGATAAACATAGAGTTTTACTTCAACAATTAATATTGTTTACAACAATGTGAAAGTTCCTTTATTTGGTTTCTTCGTAAATACATTATTTTACATTCCAGAACTAGAATTACTTTGGTGTAAATTGCCTTTGTGACTTTTCTGACTGATTCTGCAAGATTTCAGTTAAGAAGTAGGAATAGAAATAGGAAAACTTCATACCACTTCTGGCATTTCCTGTGCTTCGTCTCTAAGTTTACGAAACCCCCAGGTTGACAATTAAGTGTTAAAGGAGCTTGCTTAAGTGCAATTAATGTACCCAACATTTTGGCGCCATTGCCAAGGAGGCGATTTGCATTGGTAAGAATTTTCTGTTTTTTATGCAATAGGGATAAGTTTTCTATTATTTTTTCTACAGTTTTCTTCTATTGTTTGAAGGAATTTATAGGTGTTGAGTTATTTTTGAGTTTGCAACATTTAATTGAAAATTTTCTTTTGTCATTTTTTGAAATGAATGCCTAAAATAGGTAGGGGTCCGAAGCCCATTAAGGGACAAGGAAACACTGATAAATCTGAAATAAAATCTCACATTGGGCCTTATTTTGGAGGTAGAAAGTCCAAACAAACCCAGACTCATCACGCAGGAATTGTCCACTTGGATTTTGGCAACAGTAGTCCAGGGGTGACACAACCCACGAAGGGGAAGAAGGAGATTATTGGAACCCATAATCAAACTTATCATCTTGTTGAGAGCGGTTCGATTGGAGGAACAACAATGGCAAATCACGAGGACCATGCCGAGGGTACTGGTGAAAATCAGGTAAATGAGGAACAATCCACTTTCAGATTCCAAATTGTGGATCCTGATGTAATTGTGCAAATGAAGAATATACCACCATCAACTCTTCCTCATTTCTATGTTAAGGTACATGAAGACCCAAAATCTTTTCTATTTGAGTTTGATATTTTGTGTAGGAGCTATGATTATTCATCCGATGCTCAGAAATTGAAGTTATTTCTGCAACTCTCAAGGATGCAACATTGCGCTAGTTCATGGGAGTAGGGGGAAACACTATAGGTTCTTGGGAATAGATGAAGAGGGTGTTCTTGTTAAAATATCAGGAATATTGTAAAACTAGAGATATTCAAGATGAAATATTTACTATTGTGCAAAATGATGATGAGACTCAAGAGGACTACTTAGAGAGATCCTTGTATATCCTTCAAAGGTCAAAGCACAAATTTGATCTGAGTACCATTAGGACCTTGTTCTTACGTGGACTTACCGACGATGCTAGGAATAATTTAAATATGTTAGGACAAGGAGATATTGCCCATAAACCTTTTGATTAAATCTTTGACTTGTGTAGGAAATTCTCAAGGAATCAATATAGATCTGGTAAAGGAATTCGAAACATAAATAAGAAAACCGAATCTACTGATGCTATGATCGTTGGATTGGAGAATAAAATGGATAACATGAAAATTGAAATAATGACTACCTTTAGCAAACAAATAGACTCTTTGAAATTTCAGCAAAAACTTGTAGAGGAACAAGATTCATTATCTATTTTTTGTCCAAAATGTAGAAAAAAACATGTTTTAAAAGAATGTGCTGTTGGTGTTAAAGGGACTAGTAAATGTGCAATTTGTGCAGAGAACCATGCCACGGAGAAATGTCTTTCCATACTTGGGCTAAAAGATGTATTTGAGGGAGGAAAACCTAAAGATGAATCATTGCATGTTATGGGAGCATAAATAAATTGGCCTCAAGTAAGTGCAGGTATGGCTCCTAAAAATCCACCACATTTTTTTGCTTATAATGCACATCCATATTCCTATCCTAACACTAGTCACTCTTAACATTGGCAGCATGGGAATCGATACTATTTTGGACAATGCTCCCAATCTTGGCAACAAGGGTGGAGAGGGCCAAACCATTCCCAACATTCCTATCCTACACCGATGCAATCATACCCTCCAACACATGCACCTTACCCAATGCCACAACCATCATTACCCCAGCTGAGTCAACCTATGCCACCATTACCTTTACCTCCATCATTTCAACCTCCTCAACTGCCTGCCCAACCTATACCAAAACCCTATAATAAAGCGGTATAAATGATCCATTCTATGTACTTGCTTTTTCCATCCAGATATTAGTCTATACTAGTTGGAGTCAATGATATCCAATTGAGATTGGGGAAGATAGTAACCTTAGAAAAGAAGAAACAACCTATGGTGATTATCAAAGAGAAAGGTGAGGAGGGAGATCCTGACCATTCTCTGAGAGATGTCACCATTAAGCTCATCCTTGTACCATCAGAGCCTTTGCCATTCTCTTCAAACCATCCTCCCTAACTAGAGAGGCTAGTTGTGGAGAAGAATGACCCCATTCCTGAGTCTAGCTTGGCTTCCGAGCTTAGGAATATTTTTATAAAGGTACCTTTTCTCCAAGATATCAAATAAACCCCCATATGTACAAAAATCATTAGGGAAATCTATCTCAAGAGGTGAGTAATAAGAAGATTGGAACCTCAAATCATTCAATTTGTTGGTAAAGCATCATTGTTAATGACAGGGTGTATGCACATGGAGAAATATATTGACCCCAGAAACCCTGTTGTCTCTATTTAGATAGGTGATGTATTTGTCTCTAATGTACTTATATACCTGGGGGCAGCCATTAATGTTATGACCAAGCAAACCATGGATCAACTTTGATTGGTCCATATTCTTCCTACTCCCACTATGCTTGAATTGGTAGACAGATCTAAAATCAAGCCAAAAGGAGTGTTAGATGTTGTGATTGTTTCATTAGATTCTTGGGAATATCCTGCAGACTTAATTGTGCTTAAACCAAAGAATCCTGTGGGAGGACATCCCTTGATCTTGGGATGACCATGGCTTGCCACAGCCGATGCTTACATTGGATGTTGTTCTAGTGATATATATATTTCCCATGGAGATTCTAGCAAGAAGGTCATCTTATATCCACCTGCTAGATCCATTCAGGAGCTCCGAGACACCTTGTGGATAGATTATAGTAGTGATGATGAGACTCTATCTGTCTCCATGTTACATCATTGTGTTGAGTCCTCACAAGAGAGTGAGATACATGACTTCCTCAACAATAAAGACACCATGCCTAATTTTGAATCGTTGAGCCAAATTTTTAGTCTGGATTTTCAGGAAAGCGACAATCCTCAAACTCCCTCATCACCATTTCTAGCAGCGCCAGTGAGTAATCTTGAGCTCGATACCACTATTGTTGAGATTAATCCAGGAAAATATTTGCATATCAGTTCAGACTTGGATTCATCCCAGTAAGAGCCACTTGTGATTTTTTTGCGAAACCATCTTGATGCCTTTTCATGGGGTTATGAATATATGAAAGGCATCCCTCCTGAAACTTGAGTCATCATATTTATATTCAGGATGGAGCCCAACCTATCCGACAGCCCCAAAGGTTCATGAACCCGACTCTAAGAGATGTTGTAAAAGAAGAATTGCAAAAACTCTTGGATGTTGATTTTATCTATCCTATTTTAGACAACTAGTGGCTCTCCCCATTGGTGTTAGTTCTGAAAAAATATGGGAGATGCCGCATTTGCATTGATTATAAAGAACTGAACAAAGCCACTCTTAAGGATTACTTTCCCCTTCCTTTCATCGATCAGGTGCTTCCTACCCTTGCTGGTAAGAAGTAATTCTCTTTTCTAGATGGCTTTAGTGGTTATAACCAGATACAAATTGCATCCGAGGATCAAGATAAAACCACTTTCATGTGTCCATGGGGTACGTTTTCTTATCGAGTGCTTCCCTTTGGGCTATGTAATGCTACGAATACCTTTCAAAGGGTAGTCTTGGCTATTTTTCTTGAACTTGAGTGTGTAGAAATCTATATGGATAACTTATACATGTTTGGTGATTCATTTTGGGATGGCCTCAAAAATCTAGAAAAGGTGCTTCTTTGTTGCCAAGAAGATCATCTTGCTTTGAGTGATAAAAAGTGCAGATTAATGTGCAAAGCAGGTATAGTTTTTTCTCATCTTATTTTTGACAAAGGTATCCAGGTTGACCCTGCAAAAATAGAAATCATTGTGAGTCTTCCTGCACCCAAAACTCAAAGAGAAGTGAGAGGTTTTCTAGGACATGCAGGCTACTATAGGAGATTCATTGAGAACTTATCTAGGATAAATACCCCCCTTTTCTGAATTTTGGCTAAGGATAGTGATTTTTCTTGGTCCACAACTTGCCAATAGTCCTTTGAGTCATTGAAGGAAAAACTAGTTCAGGCACCAGTTTTGAGAGGACCAATCTGGTCCATGCCTTTTCATATTTCCTCTTATTCCTCAGACACTGCCATGGGCGCAAATTTAGGACAGGAAGAAAACAAACAATCCTATGATATTTACTTCATCATCAAAAACTTGTCACCCACCAAACTGAATTACACAGTTATTGAGAAATAGTTTTTAGCTGTAATATTTTCCATTAGTAAATTCAGACAGTACATTATAGGATACAAAGTATTTGTGCATATTGATCATTCCGCAATAAAATATTTGATGAATAAACCATTAACTAGTGGTAGAGTGACTAGGTGGTTACTATTGTTACAGGAATTTAACATTACTATTGTTGATAGACCAGGAAAATCTAACGTAGTAGCAGATTATCTTTCAAGATTAAATAATCCTGGTGAATCAATTCCTGTTGATGATGATTTTCCTGAAGAAAATATTTTCGCTGTGTCGACAGAATCCCCATGGTTCGCTGACATAGCTAACTATTTAGTCACTGGAAAAACACCACCTCACTTATTCATTCATGAAAGGTGGAGTATTATATAGAAAAGTGTTGCACATTCTTGGGTTCAAGGAGACCTCTTTTACACTGGAGCAGATCTTATTATCTGTAGATGTGAAAGAGAGGAAGAAGTATTTGATATATTAAAATATGCTCATGATGAACCTTACGAATTTCACTTCGCTGATAAGCAGACTGTACACAAATTTTTACGAGCTAGCTATTTTTAGCCTCCTTGTTTAAGGATGCCAAACAATATGTCAAGCGATGTGATAGATTTCAGCGAGTGGGACAACCTAATCAAACCAATGAAATTCATTTATTTCATCAAGTTATGATTGAGCCTTTTGCAAAATGGGCTATTGATTTTGTAGTACTAATAAATACGACGCCATTAAATAAAAAGCATATTTTGGTTTGTACAGATTTCGTTACAAAATGGGTAGAAGATAAAGCTGTTTATTTTGCTACTGAAAAATTTGTTGTTGATTTTTTTTATTGAAATATTTACTAGATTTGGTGTGCGTAGATAGATTTATTTTGACAATGGTCCTTAATTTATTTCTAATCTGGTACAGGGTGTGATGGAGCAGTACAAAATTCGTCACAGGAAATCTACACCGTATCACCCGCAAGAAAATGGTTATGTGGAGTCCACAAACAAGGTAATTGAGTCCATCCTCACGAAGATAGTAAATATCCATTGAAATGATTGGGATAACAGATTACCGAAAGCCTTTTGGGCATACCGAACCACTTGGAAAAAAACACTGGACACACACCATATGAGCTGGTGTATGGAAAACAAGTCCACTTACCAATAGAGTTCCAGATCAAGACTTTCAGGACTGCAATCCAATTAGGGATAGACCTCTTGAAATCACAACAAAAACGTCTCCTACAGCTGAATGAGTTAGATGAATTTCGAAGGGATGTTTTTTACCAGAACATATCGGTTCAACAACAACGCAAGAAGTGGCATGATAAGTCTATCCAGAATAAGTAGTTCCAACCAGGTGATTGGGTACTCCTATACAATTCTAGATTTAAATATTTTAAAGGGAAATTCCAGAAACGCTAGATGAGAGCTTATGAGGTGGTCAAATTGTTTGAGAATGGAGCAGTAGAAATCAAAAATATTGATGGACGAAATTACATGTTCTTGGTAAATGGGCATAGATTAAAGGTGTATTTTCAGCCCCTTACTAAAGGAGATTTTATGCAGCAAGTCCAACAACAATCTGAGAAGGAGATGGTAGGTGGTAACACCAACGTGTTGAAAATCTAATTCTTTCTTTTCCAAAATAAAAAATTAATAAAAATGACAAAAATGACAAAAAATAAAGATAAAAAGAAAAAGAAAAAATTTCCTGTAATTGTGAAACTCACTTGACTGACATGATTGCAGAAGGATTAAACTGAAAAACAACATGCTGGCAGGGAGATCAAAATTTCAATAAAAAGGGAATTTTTTTTGACTTTTAGATATGTTGGCTGTCACTAAGAAGAAGCAGGTTCAAATGGTAACTAATCCCTTACCCAAGTTTGGGTGGCTAGCATGGAATTTTTTATCCAAACAACGCTCAATTCCCGTTGCATTTACTTTTTCGGCACCAGTGCAGGAATATTTTAGAGGTAAATTATGCCCTTCTTCTATTTCCCATTTTGTAATTTCTTGCTAAATTTTTCTTCTAAATCTCATAATGAATTTCCCTCCTTTTCTTCTAAGGAAACTATCCCTATCTGATTCCGTACTCCTTCTTTTCCCCTAAATTTTTTTCCCACATCCCATTTTCGTTTATCCCCCCTTGGTGGCATTATTCTTGGAATCCCTCTTATGATATTCCTTCCCATTTTGGAAATTACCCCTTTCCCACTTCTTTTTTACCTCATGGATTGATTGCAAAATCTGATGCAGTCAGATGGGAAGGCATGTTCAACACCAAAGAATGGCGAATAGAATTTCTCTTTTATATTCAGGCAATTTTTTAAATCCAGCCAAAGAAATGTGTTCTATTAGAATTTTTTTATCCCCTCTTTCTTTGATGCTACAGAAATCCCTGGTGTGGGAATGCGCATGATTGGTGCAATCAAGTTCAATGCAAGCACGTTGCAGTGCAAGCAGATTCACTGCAAGTACAATTAGTGCAGGAACACGTCTGACTATGGAAACACAGTGCAAAAATGTTTAACGCAGTGCAGGAGCGCCTAGTGAAAAAATGTGTATTGGGAAGTTTACTTTTTATTTTTTCAGATGGATGAATACCACAGTGATAGACCATAGCATTTCATTATTTGATTATGATGAACACTTTTCTTTATCATTTACTAATTTAGGGAGAAATAATTTAGGTGTAAGATATATTAGGTCATGGAGTCTGAAACTTTTTAATGAGTATTGAATTACATCTTATGTGAATTATGAAGCAAACATGGGATAGTACAAATCTACTTAAAACCCCACACTTACATCCTTTTGAAAATATCTTTCATCACCTGTCCATGATAACCTTACCTCAGAATCTGATCACGCATGATCGTTACACTGCCGCTGTGAAAATATTCACCTCCTCCAATCATTGTTACCTTCCCATACCGAACTAATACGTGTTTGAATCCATCTTGAGGGGATGATTTTAATGATTGAACATGATTGAACAGAAGGGGTCAATAAGGCGGTGGACGAACGGTTCTCCATCATAAAATTCTCGACAACCTTTTTGCACTCCTTAGTGTGAAATCTCCCTAAGGTTGTGAAAAGAGAATTGGGGTGGATTAAAACAGATATGGAACCTGTGAGAAATGAACCATCATATGTGAAGGAGATAGAGTAGACAACTAAGTATCGAAATAGTCTTGCTTTATTGCAAGAATCAGGATTTCTCCAATTTTTACAAAAATTCGACGTGTTCGATATGTCTGTGGCACTGGAATTTGCAAAGACATTTGAGGGAGGCCGAGCTAAGACAGGCTCACTGAAATTTTAGGTCATAGAATAATTTATAGTGCCAACTATAGACTTATCAACCGTAGGGGAACAATGGTTCAAGAAGGGGAGGATAGAAAAGAATAGATGGTTCCGATTTGAAGTCGTCCGAAAACCTAAAGTCGACAGGAAGAAAGGGCTTCTGCGTAGCGCCATGTTTGGGAAATGGCAAGACCTCTTGTACATATTGCATAAGTTTCTTACCTATGAAGGAAATTACTCATTAACATTCGTGTACCATATCCATTTTATGTTGCATTTTGAATGAGGGAAACGCATCAATTTCCCTTATTACCTGCTCTGAAGTTTTAGAAAACAATGAGAGGAGTTCAGAAAGGGGATGCGAGCCAGGTTGTATACAAAATGTACCATCACGGGCTCATTGAAATTATAGTTAAGAAGGAGTTTGAAGCCAAGGAAATAACCTGGGAAGTGTTCTTGAAAGAGTTTTGGGAAAGAAGTGCAGGGAATTCAACTGAGAAAAAGAGTGAAATCAAGAAGAGAAAGGCAGAGACCCCGCGCCCTGCCAAGAAAAAAAGCAAGAATAAACAGGTGCAATTAGAGGAGAAATAAGAACTCGACTAAGAAAAGGATTTTCTCTTAGGGGACAAGTTGCATGTGGTCGAGCTCCCCAATTTTGTTAGACGAGTCACCCTAGGCTTCACCTGGAGACCAAAACCTATTGGTTCTCGCTGATGCGGAAGCCCATATTGTGGTTAATCAATAAAATGAAGAGAAGGAGGATCACATATCCTCTTTGAAATTCCTTCATAAGTTGAAGAAGAAAATAATGACACCGAGTGCAAGCAGAGACCCGATAGAGGGTTAGATAGATGACGAGGCACAACATATAGAAACCCTCAAAAATTTTGATGAGCGACTAGGAACTCGACTAAGAAAAGGATTTTCTCTTAGGGGATAAGTTGCATGTGGTCGAGCTCCCCAATTTTGTTAGACGAGTCGCCCTAGGCTTCACCTAGAGACCAAAACCTATTGGTTCTCGTTGATGCGGAAGCCCATATTGTGGTTAATCAATAAAATGAAGAGAAGGAGGATCACATATCCTCATTGAAATTCCTTCATAAGTTGAAGAAGAAAATAATGACACCGAGTGCAAGCAGAGACCCGATAGAGGGTTAGATAGATGACGAGGCACAACATATAGAAACCCTCAAAAATTTTGATGAGAAGGGTACTGAAGTCCTTGGCACAATGGACGTAGAGGATACTAAAACCCTCGGTGACATGGAAGCTCCTGACACAGAAACCCTTGGTGATATTATGATGCAGACACTGGATGGCCAAGATAACTTTGAACTTGGCAACGATGGTACATGTTTTGAATCAGTTGCAGAAAAAGTGCTTGCACCAGATGAGCTAGAAACAGAGACCTCCACCCTCTATTTGAATAATCGGATAGTAGAGCTTGAACATCAAGTTCAGGACTTCGAGGCATTAAACCAAGTCATTAAGGAGAAGAATTGGCAGAAGCAAGGCAAGCTAGAGTTGGCATAAGAGGTCCAAGAACAAAAACGTCAAGTAAAGGTATGGAAGTTTCAGGCTTCGAAATGATACAAGCGTCTCAAGAAGGTGACCAAACAACTTAAGAAAGCCTGAGGTAAGAAGACGAAGATAATAAAAGCAGGGTTCAGTATCCAAGTGCATGATTGAAAGAAGGCTCCCTATTTTGAAGATTTTTTTGCAGCAGGTAAAGGTTGTGTGAGGACACACAACAACTTAGGGATGGGAGGATGTTGGTAGGCTGAAATGCTTCATTTTTACCCCCCTTCCTACTACAAAACCATAATCATTAACCTCTGTTTTATCTTCATAAACCTCCTTATTCCTACACTAGTCCAAGAATCTTGTCTATTCTTGCATAAGTTTTATATTTCATGTTTAAGGTTTACTAAGTGCTTAATTAATCATTTTAATAGATTTTGTGCCTTTAATATTTCTTGCAACTCATATGTACTTTCCTAAAGTTTTTGATAAGCTAAAGTGTTAATCATCGTATCAGCTTGATCTAGTGTAGGTATGTTCCTGCACCATTGGCAACTATCTGTTCTGAGATCTACGCAACAGCTCGATCACTTAACGCGGGCATCTTGGTCCACGTCATCTAGTTCAGTTGCGTTCATACATATTTGAACTCAAGCGGAGGATAGTTAGGGATATGGTCGAAGATAAGTTCATCGGCCAACGATTATTTTGCATCTTATTATAGCTGCTGGCTTATTTTTGTAATTTTGTTTGTTATTTCGTTTTAGCTGAAAGGCTCGATTTGGAAAGACTGTGTATTTTTGTTATGGAAATAGGCTGAAAGGGTTGTATAAAGTATAGATATTAGATAGAATTAGGTTAGCAATAGCAATGCAACTGTAATTTTGGTCAAATTTTAATCTCGTTTTCGCCCTCGTTCTGGGATGGACTTGAACTCATAATTTATATTTGTTGATTGGAATTAATACAAGGGTTGCGCCATGTTATTCTCACCTTGTGTTTTAATATTTCATTGATTCGTTATTAAGTGCTGAAGATTTACGTTTCCTAAAACGGGAAACGAGCTGGTTGGCTAGGACCCAACCAACCCAACTCATTTACCCTCTCGCTTTTGCTATCTTAAAGGTGTGCATGTTAATTTTTTTTTATTTGAAAAAGCATTGTTTAAATCTTAGTTTTGTTCTTGTATAATAATTATGATTTATTTCACTAACAGTCAAAGTGTGAACGAATCCATTGTGTGAAAGTTAATTGAGTTAATTTACCTTCTGTAATTTCTTTCCATATTGGTTTACTTTCGCTTGGATCATGCGGGTGGAATATTCCTGCACTAGTGCATGCAGGATTCTGCACTTTGGTTTGCTGGTTCATTTACAACAAGTTGTTTTCTTCTTTTTCCTTTATACAAATTTAATATATTTTTGCAAAGTAAGCGTTTATCATAATAGAGAAGCATTTATAATATTAAAAGTTAAACTCCTAAATATTAAGGATGACTTCGTGAAATGGAAAAGAACGTTGTTGCAATATATTAATCTACGCCTGCACCTCATGATTTAAGGAAAAGGATTAAGAGTAATATGAAATATCAGAGTGAACCTTTTTGAGTTAGATCTGATTGCATGCAAAACCCCTTTGACTGAAGAAGGTTTGCTTTGGATTTTGAAGAATTTTTTTATCTTAAAGGTTTATTTCCATTGCGAGATTCAGTTGGTTGAAGAATTATTTTGCGTGTGCAAGTTATTTCAGAATTTTGCTAGCATTTTGAAATTATTTTCATAGTTAACATGCCCTTTTATTTTTCCTGAAAGTAATTGGAAAACTTGATGTAGGAAGCTCTGCTCCAGTACAAGAACTAGTGTCTTGCTACAGGAACAGAGCACTCCAAGCCTTGAGGCTTAGAGCCCCTACATAAAGACATAAGTCTCTAGTATAAATGTAAAATATAATACTCACACATAAGCTTTGTACCTGTACTAGTGCAAGCAGATTGCAGGAGTACATGAAAGGTCGCTTAGTGCGAGAAGGAAAATCATTTAGGAGGCAGATATTTTCAAGGGCCCACTCATTAAACTTCTAGCACCTATACTGAGGATGAACATAGAGTTTTACCTCAACAATTAATATTATTTACAGCAGTGCAAAAGTTCCTTTATTTGGTTTCTTCGCAAATACATTCTTTTACATTCCAGCACTAGAATTACTTTGGTGTAAATTGCCTTTGTGACTTTTCTCACTGATTCTGCAAGATTTCAATTAAGAAGTAGGAATAGAAATAGGAAAAGTTCAAACCACTTCTGGCATTGCCTATGCTTTGCCTCTAATTTTACGAAACCCTCGGGTTGACAATTAAGTGTTGAAGGAGCTTTCTTAAGTGAAATTCCTGCACCCAACACTTCTTAAGAAATGATACATGGAAAATATCATGGACTTTCAATGTTAGAGGCAATACAAGTCGATAGCCTATTGGTCCAATCCTTTTTAAGAATATTGAACTGTCCACAAAAATGAGGTGCCATCTTGTCACATGATCCAATCGACAAGGATATTTTCTTGGGGTTGATGTGCAAGTACACATGTTCCCCAACCTGAAACTTCTTAAACAACCTGTTCCGATCTACATAGATTTTATGGTTGTCTTTTGTTTCCTTTAGATTCTTCTTGATTACCTACATTTCTCATTCCATTTTTGCTAACATGTCTAGTCCAATCAATACCCTATTCACCAGATCACTCTAACTAATGGGAGTATTACAACTTCTCCCATGAAATTCTTGAAATGGACTCATCCTCAGTGACTCATGGTAACCATTGTTGTAAGCGAACTCAACCAATGGAAGGTATTCCTCCAATATCGTCTGTTGATGCATCACATACATCCTCAGCATGTCCTCCAAAATATTTTTTACCCTCTTCATCTGTCCATCTATCTACGGATGGTAAGATGTACTGAAGGCCAACTCTATACCTAAACTTGCAAAGATATCCTTCCAAAAAGCGGAAGTGAACTTTGCATCCCTATCTAGCACAATCTTCTTCAGAACACCATGCAATTTGACCATATCTCTGATGAAAACCTGTGCCACATAACAAGATTTATGCTTAGTCTTCACTAGAATGAAGTGTTCTACCTTAGTAAACATGTCCATCACAACCATGATGGAATCATGTTGTCTAAATGTCCTTGGAAAACTTGTAATGAAATCCATGGAAATCACCTCCCATTTCCACTCTGGAATCGCAATCGGTTGTAGCAATACACCTAGCTGTTTACACTTTGCCTTTACCTAATGACAATCCAAACATCTTGCCACAAGCTATGCCACGTCCTTCTTCAAATTTGACCAATAGTAAAATTTCTTCACTGTTGTCAATGTATTCTTGTATCTTGGGTGACCTGAATATGGTTTAGCATGAAACTCCCTTAAGATAATATTATTGAGCTCACTACTGTCTGGAAGATATATCCTATCCTAAAATATGATCAAGCCATTTGATGATAGATGATAGTCCACATCCTCTGCACCTGTACCTACACCTGTACATGTACCTATACCACTACCTATACCTGTACTCTGTTGTAACCTGTGCCTAATATCTCTATACTTGTCATCTTACTGACATGCCTTTAATATCCAATCACATAAGTGTTGGACATGGACCAAATTGGTCCATTTTGGGTCAAAAGACTCAAAAAATTAAGGAGTGGAGTGCGCGGTTCAACGAAGATAAATTAACCACGCGAAGTTTAGGGGCTTTGGGGTGGGTCAAAGCCTCTGTTTTTGTAAAGAGATCGAGTTTATTTTTTTAGTTTTGAGTCTGCCCATGGTATGTGGACTATGGTTTTTGTATGGTGTAAAGGCTATATAAAAAATTTAATATTGAGTGGATGTAAGTAGTCTTGTACTTATGATGAGCACTAGCTGTTGAATATCTATCTTCCTATGTTTTGGGCCAAGGGAAGGCTCCACAACTTTGTGTGTGGAGGCCATGAAGAGTCTACAGCTTAGTGTGCAGACCACCTGCAGCTATGTGCATAGGTTGTAGAAGTATCTGTAACGAATATTTTTACCATAATAAAAGAAGAATAGTTTGAATATATCTCTGTGTTTATGTGTTTTATTTGCTTCTTATCTATGTTCCAAAGTTATTTCTATCCTTTATGGTTATGTTTTAGTGATAAAGGTGCAGTTCGCATAAGTATTGTTTGATGAATGAAGTATAATTTTTTAGAGTAGCTAAATGCATCCACGTAGTTCCAAATAAACATAAGTATAATTTTAGCAGTATATCCACATCCTATTGTCCCTCTAGATGTAGAAACCTAGTTCTGACATCCCCCAATATTGCCTCGGGTGAGATTGCAATCTACGTTGTGGGTCGTTAGCGAAAGGGACGGTAATAAAGTGTTTTGTTGGTGCATAACTAACTATGAACCTAGGTTGCAGCCCCTTTGAGCAAACATTAAGTTTTTCCCATAAGAACTCATAGATGTTATACAATTCACCTATATCCACCTGCTAAGAGCATCCACAACCCTATTCTCTTTTCCCTTGATGTACCTGATCTCGAAGTCAAACTCACTGAACATGACCAACCATATAGCTTACCTGGCATTCAGGCTCGACTAGTCAAACAAGTATCTCAACCCACCATGATCACTCATCAATACAAACATTCTATGAAGAAGATAGTTCCTCCACATATTTAATGCATGAATGATCAATGCTAATTCAAGATCATGTGTCGAATAGTTCTTCTCATTCTCATTTAGTTTTCGTGACTCATAGCATACTACATGTCCTTCTTGCATAAGGACTCCACCAAGTCCTCTCTTGCAAGAATCTGTAGATACCAAAAACTCTTTGTCTATATCTTCAATCTTTAACACTAGAGCATTTTTCAACAATTGCTTCAGTTATTTAAAACTGACCACAAACTCTTCTGTCCATTCAAATTTCTTACCTTTTTGCCGCAATGACGTGATAGGATATGAAATGTGAAAGAAGTTCCTGATGAACCTCCTATAGTAACTTGCTAGCCCCGTAAATGATCTTTCTCACCCACTTTTCTAGGATCTTCCCACTCCATGATAGGTCTTATAATCTCTGGATCCACTGTTATTCCTTCCTTGGAGACCACATGCCCCAAGTATTGTACCTCTGTCTAAAATAAAATGAATTTACTGAGATTAGTATACAACTGATGCTCTCTCAAAAATCTCAACATTGATAGTAAATTCTCGACATGCTCTTCCTCATTCTTAGAATATATCAAGATGTGATCAATGAATAAAATAAAAAATTTGTCTAGATAAGGGACACAACACAATATTCATCAATCACATAAAGGTAGTTGTAGCATTAGTAAAACCAAATGGAACTAAACAAAATTCATAATGCCTGTACCTAGTCCTAAAATTTGTCTTATAAATATCCTCTTCTTTGATGTGTACTTGATCATATCCTAATCTTAGATCAATCTTCAAAAATACTGCTGCTCCCTTCAACTAATTAGAAAAGTCATTAATCCTTGGCAATGGATACATGTTCTTTATGATCTCCTTGTTCAACTACCTGTAATACATGCATAGCTTGAGAGAACCATCCTTCTTCTTCAAAAAAAATAATAGTGGACCCCATGGTGATACACTTGGCCCAATGTATCCTTTTTCAAGCATTTATTTCAACTGCAACTTCAACTCTGCTAACTATAGAGTGCTCATCATGTATGGTTATTTTCATGCCAGTGTTTCCCCTGGTACCAACTTAATAGAAAACTCCACTTCTCTATGAGGTGGAAAATCTGAGATATTTGATGGAAACACATCCTGAAACTGTTGTAAGATTGGGTACCTGTTCGATATCTCCACATCATCATCCTCCCTACCTTTATAACTAGAAATGTGCATTTCAAATAAAAAACACCCTTTTATGTGATTGTGCTTTTCCTGCATAGTTGTCACCATCCTAACTGATGTTTCTTTCTTCTTATCCTGTAATATACTTTTTAATCCATTGTCATCCAAGCACTCAATAGCTTTTTCATAACAGTGCACTTTGTTCCTAGGAAGATAAACAACCCATACCAAAAATCATACTATAAGATCCCAATGACAATACATTAAAATGTGATGATGTAGGAGTACCATTTAGTTCAAATGCACAAGCTCTTACCTAATGATGAACTCTCTTCTTAATACATGTAGCCAACTGCACTAACCAAAATTCTGCATGCAATTATTTATTCAAACCACACTTATCGACCAAGTCAACGTTAACATAACTATAATTAGATTCAGGATCGATAAAATTAGAAACAACTTGATCACAAATCTTATCATCCATCTAAATGATCGATGAATGATGATCTTCCTGCCTATTAACTAGTGCTGCATAGATATGAGGAATGCTTTTCCCAACATCCATAACAGTCTGCACCTCCTGTGCACTATAGATATGAGGCCTAACACCCTAATACTACAGAAAATATATCTTGAGATGCTTCTTACCACATATCCAACATTCCAACCATATGATACCATCACCTCTATTATACTTCCCTCCAAGATGTGACCCATGTCCCTGTCTAGCTATGTTGAAATTATTGTAAAGTGAAACATTTTCTTTCTCTTATGCAATATCAGGCCTTGTTTATTTAAAATTCCATTTACCTTTACCTTTATCTTTCCCTTTCATTCCTTGATAATATTTTTTCTTACGCTTTGAATGTTCATATATATTATTTAATTTCCCAATAAGTTCCTCAAGTGACCAAGGCTCATCATACTCAATTCGTTCTCTAAATGCTAATGGAAAACCACTGAAAAACCTCTAAAATTTAGTATTTTCTTCCTTAAGATATGGTACATATCTCAACAACTCCAATAACTTAGTTTTATACACTTCGTATTTCATAAATCCCATCTTAAGCCCATATAATTCCTTGGCTTTGTTGTCATAGTAACTCTATGACAAGTACTTCTTCCTGAAAATTTTGTTGAATTCATGTGAAGTCAACTCGTCTTTCCTGATATCTTTGACTTGGTTCACATCTTCCCACCAGATATCTACTTTACCTTTCCGGATGAAGATATCCACTCTGGCCTTCATATTATCTATGTAATTATGCAACTCAAATAATTTCTTCATCCCAAGTAACCAAGCTTATACATCTTACAACTTCTTCAAATCTCCATCGAAGGTAGGTGGCCTAGCTTTCTTAAACTCATCTGGAAAGTATCCCCTGTCACTTCACCTGTAAGGGTGATAATGATGAAAAACATAGTGCATGTCAGAACCAGAACTAGAATAGTACCCATGTCCATCACCTCTCCTATACAGAGTTTCTAAGAATCTATCGTATCTGATCGTGTCATCTCTATCTAACCAGTTCCCACCATGAGACCTACTGCCATATGCCCCATTAGTCCTATTATCACTGAGATAGGGCAAGTTGGGTTGTTTCAACCCCCAACCAAGAGTAACTATTTCAACCAACTTTTAACTGGAATTTAGCTCTTCCAATCTGAGAGGGCTCTCTCAAGGAAAAAAATGGAATATTCAAGATAAAATTAAAATTGCATATGGCTAAGTTTTTTTATACTTCATGTGATTTTTTGCAGGTGGAAGAGTGTAATGAAAACTACCATTTGGCATGGTGTCAACTAAGGAAATTTAGTTACACACAAATTGTATTCATGGAAGCTGAGGAAAATTGGCTTAAACATAAATTAACTCTTACAAAAAAAGCATAGCAAATGAAGGAAGTTATAGCATTTAATCATGAATTCCAAGTAATCATATTTCCATGAAGTTGATAAAAATATACAAATAAGGAAAACACACATAAGCCAAGGAGAATCTCAGGTTGTAAAACAATCTCCTACAAAATGTATATTAACTCATAAAGAAAATTTACATAAGTAGTTCTCTCATAACATTCAACAACCCCTTCAAAGTGAAAAAGTCCCTCCTTTATAGAGTGATGCCTCTTTTACAATAGTCTGCCACCTGGGCTAGACTTGATGCTTTAGCTAACAAACCTAGTTAAAATTCAGTTACAAAAAATAGAGATTTTTTAGGGATATTTTCTGTTTTCAAGAGTTTGTATACAAAAATGAGTCCATCACCATTTAAGAGCTTTAAAAATCTTTGATAATGATCCTAATCAAACATAATAAATTGCTGAGATGTTGGATGGTTGATGTGCTGGTTTCCACGTGGAGCTTTCCCACCAAACTAAATTTTGTCAAGGCATACTATGTCAGCCAAACCAAAACATAAACAAACCAATGTACCTCAATATAATTTAGGGAGGATATCTCACTTGCTAGACTGACTAGATTAGCACAATACATATATATAAACATAATCAAGTCACATATAATCATCATTTTAGTCATTTCCCAATTAACATGCACGATTCCACAACCATAACACCAACTAGACACAATTCATGCATAAAAACATAAGTGAAAAAGTCCCTCCTTTATAACGTGAGGTCTATTTTACAATAGTATGCCACCTAGCCTAGACTCGATGCTTTAGTTAAGAGATCTAGTTAAATTTGAATTACAAAACATGGAGAATTTTTAGGGATATTTTTGTTTTGTGAAGTTTTTATACAAAAAGGATTCCATCACCATATAAATCTTTAACAAACTTTTCTAATGATCTTCATCAAACATAAAAAATTTCCGAGATGCTGGATGGTTGATGTGCTGGCTGCCATGTGGAGGTTGACCACCAAACTAATATTTTGTCTTACGCTTTGACTGTTCATAGCAATTCTTTAATTTCACAATAAATTCCTCAAGTGACCAATGCTCATCATACTCAATCCGATCTCTAAATGTTAATGTAAGTCCACTAAAAAAGCTCTGAAATTTAATATTTTCTTCCTTGAGATACGGTACTTAGTCGGATACTCTTCATCCTTCATCGATCCCATCTTAAGCCCATAGAATTCCTTGGCTTTGTTGTCATAGTAACTCTCTGAAAATTAATTCTTCCTGAAAAGCCTGTTGAATTCATGCGAGCTCAAATCTTCTTTCCTGATGTCTTTGACTTGCTTCACATCTTCCCACCAGATATCTACTTTACCTTTCAGGATGAAGATATCTACTTTGGCCTTCATATTGTCTATGTAATTATGCAACTCAAAGAATTTCTTTATCCCAAGTAACCAAGCTTCTACATCTTTTAGCTTCTTCAAATATCCATCGAAGGTAGGTGGCTTAGATTTCTTAAAATCATCTGGAAAGTATCCCCTGTCAGTTCACCTTTAAGGGTGATAACGATGACGATCATAGTGCATGTCAGAACCAGAACTAGAATAGTGCATGTGTCCATCACCTCTCCTATCCAGAGTATCTAAGAATCTATCTATTTGATCGTGTCATCTCTATCTGACCAGTTCCCACCATGAGACCTACTGCCATATGCCCCATTAGTCCTATTATCACTAGGCTAGGGAAAGTTGGGCTGTGTGAACCCCCGACCAACCATAACTATTTCAACTGAATTTTAACTAGAAGTTAGCCCTTCCAGTCTAAGAGGGATATCTCAAGGAAAACAGGGAATATTCAAGATAAAATTCAAATTTTAGATGGCTAAGTCTATTTATGCTTCATGTGATTTTTTTCAAGTGGAAGAGTGTAATGCCAACTACCATTGGGCATGGAGTCAGCTAAGGCAATTCAATGAGACACAAACTCTGTTCATGGAAGCTGAGGAAAAATTTCTTAAACATAAATGAACTCTTACAACAAAAACACAACAACTGAAGGAAGTTGGATCATTTGATCATAAATTCAAAGTAATGATATTGCCTTGACGCTGATAAAAATATAAAAAATAAGGAAAAAACACATAAGCCAAGGAGAATCTCAGGTTGTAAAACAGTCTGCTGCAAAATGTATATTAGCTCATAAAGAAAATTTACATAAGTATCTCTTTCATAATATTCAACAACTCCTTCAAAGTGAAAAATTCCCAACTTTATAGGTTGAGGCCTCTTTTGCAATAGTCTTCCACCCGGGCTAGACTTGATGCTTTAGCTAAGATACCTAGTTCAAATTGAATTACAAAACATAGAGACTTTTTAGGGATATTTTCTGTTTTGCGGAGTTTGCATAGAAAAAGGAGTCCATCAAAATTTAAGAGATTTAACAAAATTTGATAATGATCCTCATAGAACATAACAAAATGCTAAGATGTTGGATGCCACATGGAGGTTAACCTATTGACCTACTGAGTTGTACCTCCACCAAGTCGAATTTCAAATTTCTTCAACAAATCCGGCTAGGAAAAATTCTGTAAAATATGCCTCAAAGATAAGTGAGTATTTTCCAAACCCGGATAACTGTGAAAAAACTGAGAGAGGCGTTTGTATATGAGCTCGTGCTAAAGGAAAACCTCTTGTAATATTCCTAAAATTTATCTTTTAGCTAAATGGAATATTATAGATTGTTTTATCACTAGGAGGTGAATAAGTGGGTATGGAGGCCCATAAATCTCCTTAGCAACAATAAAAACACTTCAAGTGTGAAAGGAGACCATCTAAGCAGCCAAATTAAGCACCTTGAGTGTGAACAGGGGATGGAGCATGTTGAATAGGTAAACTTTGACCAAATCAAACAACGTTGTTATGGAGGAGTGACATTAATGGTGGTACAACGTAGTTTTGGAGGGAGATTGATTGCATGATGGTGGAAACCCTAATGAGTGGGACCCAAGGTGAGAAGGCTCACATTGTTTATAAGGAACAAGATGGCAGCCGTAGGGGATTATGTTTTGATATTATTTTTTTTATGGTCTGCATGACTATTTTCATTCTTCAGTTGTTTAGCACAGGGTGTTCCCGAGCGGGAATCCCATCTCTTTCCTTGAGAGGCCTCTTGGAGGAGTATTGCACTACATTTCCACACTCGGGCTTAAGGCCAAGCTACAAATTTCTTCATTAGCGCAGTTTCTGCAGAATATTGTGTTGTGTTGTAGGGTGCAGTAGTGGAGAATTATATTGGGTATCTTCAGAGCTAGTTTTGCAGTGGAGGAAGGTTTCCATCCATTGGAAGGCATGTAAAGAAACCCCTTGGGATTTATTGATATATTTGGCATCAGGTGAAGGAGTATTTATCCCCTGCAACATAGTTTTAGTCTAGATCTGTGTTATTTTAGGGAGGAGTTGCAGGGGTGGTTGCAGTGGTTGTTTTGGGAGGTGATTTCTTCAATGGAGGAGCCATTCTTTCATCCGGAGGATCTATTGGAGAAGAGATTTAGGTTTCTACATCAGCTTTAGCTCATCTCTATTGTTGCAGCATACCTTCAGCCCTAGGGTTGCAGCTTACATTGGCACATTGTGGTCATTTTCCGGAAACCCTCTTGGGTTTCCTTGGAAAGTTGATCTAGTGCCCAGATATGTATTTGTAGTATCTATTTTGGCCTATATCAGTATTTTTATATCATTGTATGATCTCTAGCTGTAGTTATGCTTAGTATGACTGCGCTGTAGCAGCCTCTCCGACATTTTGTATAGCAGCAAAATCTCACTTTTAGAGTGTTTATGTATTGGAGGCTTTTGTACTCACATTCTATGGTTTATGCCTCATTGTTTTGTACTTATTTGCTACATATACGATCAATATAATGGCTCCATATTGGTCTCATGGTTTCATGTGTTAAATATTTGTTGTTGCTTTCATTTTATGAGCTATATTGCTGCTTTCCCCATTTGGGAATATTACAGTGGTATCAGAGCATAATCTTGGCTCAGCCTGTGTACTTCAGCCATTATGTAATTTGAGGAGGATTTTAATAGGTAGGAGAAGATCTGCAGAAGAGATGAAGGAAAAAATTCACTATCAGGAGGGAAGGAGTTCTGAAATATCTTATTCAAACTATGCAGTGCATTAGCATAGACATCAAAGATATGAGAATGGAGAGATATAGAGATTATCCAGGAGGGCTTGTACAAGAAAGAAAGCTCCATATTTTCACATTATGGGTGTGAGCATTCAGCTACACCATTAGATCTACAACGTGGTACAATGCCCATATTCACATCAAGATAAATGGAGGAAGAATATGCACCAAAAATGGAGACTTTGAGTGACTATCTTCAGGAGTATGAATCTCAATCTTGGAGTTTCAAGGAGCACTTGACCTTCCAGGGGTTTTTCCAACTCAAGGAGAATAGAAGGCCCAACAATCACTACAAAAGCAGAAGAGGTAGATTCTTTCTACCAAATTTTGATGGGTCATATAAATGCATAGCCAACGATTGGATAGAGCAGCTAGACTCATATTGTAGCTACATCAAGTTTCAAAAAAGGAAGGCCTTAGAATAGCAGTGTTGCATCTTGAATGTAAGGCTTATACTTGGTGGTTTTATGAATCTTGTTCATTTAATCATGCAATTATAACTACTTATGCAGGATTCATTAAGAGATTAGTGAAGAGATTTGATGAAAAACAATTTGAAACATCTTTGATTGAGCCAGCAAAACCTAAACACTCAAAACCTTTGCATGATTTGGAAAGATCCATTACACCAACTTGACTTCAGATTTTTATTGAGGAGGATAGAAACTTGTATGATACCTTGCCAAGGGCAAAGTCCCCATTGCAGGAAGATCTTTCTTCTCAAAAGGAAGACATGGATATTCCTCCTTCGAGGGAAGACCAAGAACTAGGGTCTCTCATTGTTGATGAGGTATTCTCAAATATTAATGAGGAGGAAGAGCAAAGAGGAAGTAACAATGTTGTCACTTCAGGAGGAAAACCATCACCACATGGAGATGGACATGAAGCTATTGCTTCAACTAGAGGAGCCTTTGCATATTTGCAAAAAGTTCCCAAGGAGCAGCATGTGACAGTAGTAATGGGCAGTAAGACCTTGATCAAAGGAGGAGAAGAAAGGGTGGATCAACATCAAAGGATGGGGATCATGCACCCTTGTTTATTTCAAGGGTTTTATATATATAAGAAGGAGACTGGTTTGTGTAGTGAAAGGAGGGACAAATCAGTCCACTGACCTATACAGTCTACTTCAGACTTTGATGTCTCATTACATGGAGGCATTCCACCCGGGAGGCCACCAGATTAGGAGATGAGAGACACCTCACCACTCATTGATCTAGGAGGGGTGAGAACCTTGGGAGGATTTGGCACAGTGCAGAGATTCTTGGGTAGGCTCAAGGAGGAGGGAGACATTATCCCAATATCATCATTACCCACTCTCATCAACTATTCAGCGTTGGGAGAATATGTTTCTGGGATGGAGGATGGCACCATCATGGTGCAAGGATACCACTCCATGGCATTAGAGAACATGAGGATACTTCCACATAGGAAGTAATCTTCCCCATTTGGTAGAGGAGGGTGGACACTCATGCATGCATTGGCCAGACTTAGGAGATTTTGGATGCATGATAGATTCCTATGGAAGACTAGCCTTCAAAATCTTCAACCTTCACTTGAGCATGAGCAGCTATAGGAGGAGCAGCAGGAACATGTTGGTAGCATACCGGTGCTTGACTTTGGCATAGGAGATTTTATTGAAGAAGGCAACCACATGACAGGGCCTACATAGTATAGATCAGCAGCGTTGTTATTAGAGAGTTTAGATCTTTATTGGAGATCCTGACTATTGGTGGAATACTCTAAGGATCTCTTTACATGCAGGATATTTGATGACTAGTTTCCAGAGGGAGGATATACAGTGAGAGATGGGGTCATATTTTATCAGGATAGGATCTTCTTGGCTAGAGCCTCAAAGCTCAAGGATAAACTACTACATGCAGCCTATGAGATCTTGCTTTCCAATCAAACTGGTTTCATTAGAGCATGCCATACTATCTTGGAGGGATTCATGTGGGAAGACTTAAAAGAGGAGATGCACTATCATCTGAGGAAGTGCATAGATTTTTTGGAAGGTGAGGAGAAACATAACACTTGGGAAGAGTTACCATCACCACCTCCTTACTCATTGGGTATGAGAGGGAGATCATCCATGAGATACCTCACTAGTTTTGACCAAGTGTATGGTAAGGATTGTATTTTTGAGCATCATAATATATTTACTATATACTTTCATTTTCTTACCACACGTTCAGGAATTGCTCCAAATTGGGGCACTCTTTCTTATTGGCTTCATGGGCTACTTGGGACCATAAGTAGTGATGATATTGGTCACTCCCTAGAAGATTTTGGGGAGATGATGTATTCTTCATGGTGTGCTTCATTGACACCAAACAAGATACACATATCCAAGCATGCATGAAGAATGTGGTAGCAAACAGGTGGTGGGGGAGACACTTCTTATATCCTATTCTATGGCGGTTAGGAGAAAAACTGCGCTGGTTGCACTTGAGGGACCATTTCCCTTCACGAATACTACACATGGCAGCTAACATAACTTGGATTGTGATCCCATATGTTGATGATGTTCTTATCTTTGTTGGGAACATGATTGGAGGGAAGGCACATTGGTTGGATGTGTCCATTGGGAATTATCTTTACCACACTTTTTATGCTTCATGCTTCAAGGGGAGTATGGGAGATGATATGGCCACTACAGTAGATCACTTGTTTCTTTATGAGGTGAGCCATATGATTGTTTGGAGCACTTGGGATATGCCTCTCATGAGCATTTGGGAGGAAATTTTCTATGAATTACCATGTTGGAAGGTGATTCATTTCATTTGGATGATAGCATGGAGATGGGAGTCTCTCATTAGGAATGAGATCCCCTATGTTTTTCATCACTCATACCTTGAAGAGGCCATTGGATAGAAAGAAGGTTTCCATGTAGACCTTCCATTTTCTCATGATGAGAGCCATTTGGTTTATCCACCAAAGGCCAACTTGCACATGTGGGAGGAACCATTGGGAGACAGAATTGTTGTAGAATATCTGAAGCAGTGGTGGAGACTATTTGATGAGGAGGCCACAAGAGGAGGAGGGGAGAATTTTGATCAACCCTTACAGTTGCTTGAGGACAAGAAACATTTTAGAGGGGAGGACTGTAATATTCTTAAAATTTAGCTTTTAGCTAAATGGAATATTATAGACTGTTTTATCACTAGGTAGGTGAATAAGTGGGTAGGGAGGCCCATAAATCTCCTTAGAAACAATAAAAACACTTCAAGTGCGAAAGGAGACCATATAAGCAGCCAAATTAAGCACCTTGAGTGTGAACAGGGGATGGAGCATGTTGAATAGGTCAACTTTGACCAAATCAAATAGCACTGTTATGGAGGAGTGGCATTAATGGTGGTACATCGCAGTTTTGGAGGGAGATTGATTGCATGATGGTGGAAACCCTAATGAGTGGGACCCAAGGTGAGAAGGCTCACATTTTTTATAAGGAAGAGGAGGGCAGCCATAGGGGATTATGTTTTGATATTTTTTTTTTATGGTCTGCATGATTATTTGCATTCTTTAGCTGTTTAGTTAAGCTTGCAGTGTTATTTAGCACAGGGTGTTCTCGAGCGGGAATCCCATATCTTTCCTTGAGAGGCCACTTGGAGGATTATTGCACTAAATTTCCACACTCGGGTTTAAGGCCAAGCTACAACTTTCTTCATTAGCACAATTTCTGTAGAATATTCTGTTGTGTTGCAGGGTGCAGCAATGGATAATTATATTGGGTGTCTTCAGAGCTAGTTTTGTAGTGGAGGAAGGTTTCCATCCATTGGAAGGCCTGTAAAGAAGCTCCTTGGGATTTATTGATTTATTTGGCATCAGGCCAAGGAGTATTTATTCTCTACAATGCAGTTGTAGTCCAGATTTGTGTTATTTTAGGGAGGATTTGCAGGGGTGGTTGCAGTGGTTGTTTTGGGAGCTGATTTCTTCAGTGGAGGAGCCATTATCTCATCCGGAGGATCTATTGGAGAAGATTTGTAGGTTTGTACATCAGCTTCAGCCATATCTTCTCATATTTTTTGTTGTAGCATACATTCAGCCCTAGGGTTGTAGCTTACCTTGGCACATTGTGTGCATTTGCCGAAAACCCTCTTGGGTTGCCTTGGAAAGCTGATCTAGTGCCCAGATCTGTATGTGTAGTATCTATTTTGGCCTATATCAGTATTTTTATATCATTGTATGATCGCCATCTGTAGTTATGCTTAGTATGAATGTGATGTAGTAGCCTCTCCGTCATTTTTTATAGCAGCAACATCTCACTTTGAGAGTGTTTATGTATTGGAGGCTTGTGTACTCACCTTATATGGTTTATGCCTCATTGTTTTGTACTTATTTGCTGCATATATGATCAATATAATGGCTCCATATTGGTCTCATGGTTTCATGTGTTAAATATTTGTTGTTTCTTTCCCCATTTAGGAATATTACACCTCTTTCATATTTCCAAAATTCCTTTCCATTTGGTCATAAGCTTGAAGTTGACTACTAAAACAATCATTTCTAGAATTTCTATAGAAAAAATTCGGTAGTAAATGTGAAGAAACACATTTCTACTAGCTACTTGATTTATCTACAAGTTTTGAGGTATTCAATTATGTATGTAAGAAAAAATCATGCCATTAGAACTCCTTAAGCTGATTTTTTTACTTGTATTCTCCTCCATGATAAGTTTCAGGAACTTTCGTAGAAAATACTCTATTTTTATAATTGGAGTTGCTGCGAAAGTGTGTTGAGTTGTAAAATTGCTAATCATGACCAAATGAGCCTAGGACACATGGAGTTTTCTATTTTCACTTTATGATGACACCCTATAAAGTTCACAATGACCCCACAAACTAAATTTATGACAAAAATAACCTTTGTAGATATGATTATTTTGGAAAAAAACTTAAAACCATAACTAAATTAACCAAATTGACTCAAAGAAAAACCTAAGTGTTATCATGGATAACAAGTCCCATCCTCTTTTTCATAGCTTTTCAAGAGTGATCCTTGTCTTTGCAATTCTGACAAACTTTGAAGAATTACTGCATTGAATTATGCTTGTTTCCCCTGTGCCTGCAAGATTTTGTCATTATCTTCTTTGCAACTCCTTATTTCTTCCTTCAAACTCCTCAATGTGTTTTCTATGTCAGAATAGTTCCCAACACCACACTGCTCATCTGATTCATAGGGAGAATCTATGTAGTCTAACATCTTGCTAATCATCTTGATCTCTTCCTGCAAGGCATACTATGTTAGCCAAACCAAATCATAAACAAACCAATGTACCTTAGTATAATTCAGGGAGGATATCTCATCTGCAAGACCAACCAGATTAGAACAATACATATATAAAAATAATCAAGTCTCATATAATCATCATTTCAGTCATTGCCCAGTTAACATGCATGATGCCACAACCATAACACCAACTAGACACAATGCATGCATAAAAAAATATGTATGACACACACACATACACATTACATACAAAAATTAGCATGAATATCTAGTGCATAACCGACATAAACTCGTGATAAAGACACCCAACAACAACACCATTAACTTTCACATGGTGACACCACTACAACCATAACAAACACACACACAGCCAATACATAGACCACAAACATAATAACACATATGCATCCGCCATAAATGCATGAACAACACACAACCCATCTAGTCCAGTGGGTGAACCATGCTCTTATACCACTCTGTAACACCCTCTATAATATCCCTAGATGGGAACACTTAGTTATACCTGTTGGAATAACGCACTTTTCAGAAGTATGTGCACTGAAATGAGTTTGCAGCCCTTGGATCCCTTAGGTATGGATATCTAGCTTCTAAATCCAAAAGGGGAGCAAAAACAAATCAAACTAGGTGAGGTAAACAGACCTCCCACACCTAGTATAGCTGAAAAACACCCAAGAATGGGGCTGCAGCAATATGCAACAATATTGCAGGAAAATAACATAGTTTTTTAGAGCATGAGTAGGAGACCAATAAGAGGGATCAACTTTCATATAAAAAAAATAAATCAGATCCATAATGAGGCCCTTACAGTATACAACATAATTTAGAAGAAAAGAATAGAAGAAATTCCTCAAGAAAGAGGGCTACAACACATGTATTGACTGCAAAATAGCTTTACAACGTTATTTATAAGAGTTGCAGCAGTTGTATATTACACTCCAGATCTAGAGCAGATCTGTGTACAAAATATCAGATCTATTTAAGATCTTTGCACTAGAAAGGCTCCTTTACAAGATCCCCTTGGGGTTTTGATCAAAACATGTAACACAGAGAGTAGATCTGAGATCTAAAGTAGCAGATCTATAGTAGTATTCATAAATTTCTAAAGATGATTACAATGGAAGTAGATCAGATCTGTACAGAACATGGATCAGAAATTTAATCCATGGATCACCATAGTGAAGGGCAGAACCCCAAAACCAGAGATATCTCCTCAAAAAGTGTGTCAAAACACCCTGCAACTTCCTTCTTGCAAATAATGCAGTCTTGGAAGGAAAACTGCGCTGTAGGTTGAAGCACTGGGTTGGCCTGATGCCAAGATCTAAAATATCAACTCCAAAGGTTCAAAACTCTCTTGCCAATGGGATAGAAGACTTTCCCTGTGAAAAGAGGCCCTAGAATGGCCTAGATCTGAGTAGATCTAGCCTCCACTTGATACAGCTTGCAAGGACAACTAAACCCTCAACGAGATCTATGTTGTACTTGGAAGATGAGCTTGGTCAGATGCTTGATAGTGGATGAGATCAGCAAGAGTCTTCCAAGAGCTCCTCAATGGAAGAGGTGGGATTCCCGAACAGGAACACCCTAGTGCTAAACAACACTATCCTCAGCTAAACAGCAGAGAATGATATCTGTCTAAACAAACAATATATTCAGAGATATACACAATCAACAACCTTTTTCTGTTGTCCTCCTCTTCCTTTTATAGGATGAAAGTCTTGTCAAACCCTAAACCATCTCAATGATTTTAGCCTCTAGGAGATTCACTGTATCTAGACAACGTTGTTGATTTGGTCTTGGTTGACTTGGTCAAGTGCTCTAGTCTCTTTCACACCTAAGTGTGCTTATGTAAATAGCCTAGATTTGTCCATGTTCACATGTGGCATTGGTTTATTTTTCTGATTAGGAGTTTTATTGATCCTCCTTTACATTTTTATTTGTGAAACAAAATTGTATATTCCCATTAGCTTGGCTAATTGGGAATATTACAATCCTCCCCTCCAAAATGTTGCTTGTCCTCAAGCAACTGATAGGGTGAGTGATGCAACACTTATCCTTCTTCATTGGTGACACCATCAAGGATCAAGCTCTCCACATAAGCTAGGTTTTCACCAATCCAAGCCTCCATGAATTGTTTCTCTAAATTCATCATGAGATGTACAAAATCCATCCCACAAGGAGTCAATAACTCAACAGAAACAAACATGGTTGGTCCAATACTCTCTCTAAAGCATGTAGCATAAGGTACATAGAGAGTTTCCATCCCATGTGGTACATACAAACTTCCCATTCTCCCTCCATACAACCCCACTAAAAGTTCACCTATATCATCCAAGTATGGAAGCATAATTACATATACATAAACAGAAATTTAAGCATGAGGAGGTGGGTCAAAGTCCCACATATGGTGCTAGCACAGTGCATCTCCTTCCTGCATTAGATCAAGGTATGGTAAGTGGTTTCCCCACCACTTACTTGCTGCACAAGTTATCTCATCATGGCTGAAAATGTGAGATATGTTTGGTGCCTTCGGGAAGCACCCATCATGAAAAAGAATCTCCCTTTGCACAACAAGGGAGTGGCCAAATTCAGAAATTGTAGTGGCCCAATGTTTGCCATGAGACTTACATGATAAAAAACTCCTCTTGGGAGTCATGGCTTGCAAAAACATGGTGAAATAATGTGTTAGGTCCCTATATCACTAGTATAGCCCCTTATTATTGTTATTTTAAACCCCTTATTGTTATTATTGTACCCTTGTAACCCCCATTTTGTTATTATTGTGCCCTTAAATTATTATTGTTAGGTCGGCTAGGATTACATTATGGCCCCATGGACTCCTATATATAGAAAGGAGGTTTTGTGAATTGTATCATCCAAGAATTGTGCAATTATGTAATGTATTGGAGGTTGCCCCCTCGAAGTGGCTTATTTCTAAGGCGTTTATATCTCTTTTCTTCTACTTTTGAAGCTGGTTACACAACATTTGGTATCGGAGCTTTGGGATTCTAGGGTTTCGCTGCTCCAAACAGGTCATCGTGGCATTTTCGCTATAACGTTTTTTCTACGAAGCTTCAGACACTGAAATTTTTAGGGTGCGAAGCTGAAATCGTGAGGAAGGTTGTCTAAAAATTTCAGATCTTGGTTCGCAATATTTGAGGAGATATCATCTGTGGAAGTTAGGTATTTTTTCAGGCTCATAAACAGGTCATCGTGGCATTTGCGCTATAAATTTTTTTTTTACGAAGGGTCAGAGTCTGAAATTCATATGGTGCGAAGCTGAAATCCTGAGGAAATTCGTCAAAAAATTTCAGAACTTGGTTCGCAATATTTTTGGAGATATGATCTGTGGAAGGTAGTGCTTTTTCAGGCTCCTGAATTTCATCTCAAAGAGGTGATCGTGGGAAAAGTTCAATAAATCTCTCTCTGAAGATTGGATTGAAGTGCCGTCAAAAGTGGTCACAAGTACACAGCCTGCAGTTTCTTCACTATCAATTTCAGAGACAAAGGACAAAACAGTGACACGTGGCAAGTCGTACAAGTTCGCTCTACTGAACCAGTCCAGAATTAGGTCATTGTGGGAGATTGGACACAACCTTGTCTTGGAGCATCAAAATCAGGTCAGACCTGTGGCATTTGAAAGAAGCTTCAGAGGGCTACTACAGGGCTGAATTTCAGATATCGAAGATTTTCAAGCACAGAGATAATACAATTTTAATATCGAGCTCCTCAAAGCTAGTAAAAGGTGTGTATTTTTTTTCCGAATTGCATAAGTCTTGTTTGAAGAATCAAGTTGAATTGATTGCAAGGGCCTACTGTAGAATAGATATCAATATTGGAGTCTGAAATGGCCCCTAAAAAGAATTCAACACCCATTAAGCCTTTAGAAGGCTCTACTATTACTCATGAAGATGAAGAATGGCAACATGACATGTCAAAATTACAAGAGCAAATGCAACAAATTTCGCTCTCGCAAAGAACAAAAAAAAATGAAATGGAAGTTTTGAAGAAAGGCATGGAAGTGAAGATGGACGGTTTGAAGAAAGGCATGGAAGTGAATATGGACGGTTTGAAGAAAGGCGTGGAAACTAAGATGAATGGTTTGGAAGCTAAGATGGATGGCATGGAAGTCGGCATGGAAGCTAAGATGGATGACATGAAGAATGATCTAAAAGCATACATGGTAGGCTTGATGACAAGCTTAAAACCAGAAATGATTCCTAATGGCGGAAATATAGGAGAAGAACCTCCTGATGAGAACAAAATAAATGTTAATCATGATTCCATAAACTCGAATGTTGGCGGGTAGAACCACCATATTCCAAAAATGGATATGAGGAAGTTTGATGGAAAGGATCCTGTAACATGGATACTACAGATGGAGCAATATTTTGATCTCCATAACGTGCAAAACACACAAAAGGTACGCATTGCAACTTTACATTTAGAACAAATACATTTGTATGGTATCAATGGCTTTGCTCCCGTAAAAAAATTGTCACTTGGTCAATTTTTACGGAGGAAATGATAGCACATTATGTGGATACAAAGAGCAACACCTTCTTTACCCAATTGATAAATCTCAAACAAAAGGGTTTAGTGGGGCAGCACATTGAGGACTTCCAAAAATTGAATATAAGGGTAACTGATCTTCCAGAGGAACACAGGATTGATCTCTTCCTAGGCACTTTAAAGGATAACATCCAACATGAAGTTCGCGTTTTGGAACCTGATTCATTGGAGAAGGCATTCAGGTTGGCAAGAAAAGTTGAATGTAAAATTATGGCGACATGGAAACCTACCACTCAATTCTATAAAGAAGGAAGTGTTGCTACACCTAGATTTCCACAACCTACAAGGTTGACACCACAACAATTGGAAGAAAAAAGAGCAAAAGGGCTTTGCTACATTTGTGATAGCAAATACACTAAAGGTCATAAGTGTGCTGAGAAGAAATTATTTTACATAGATTGTGAAGAAGAAGAAGAAAATGAACAAGAAGAGGATATACACCAGGAACCACCCCTAGGAGAGGAAGAAATGAATCCGACCATATCGTGTAATGCACTGGCAGGAATTACCACTCCTCAAACTCTCAAGATAGAAGGACATATAAAGAAGAAAATGGTAATAGTGTTGATTGATTCAGGTAGCACCCATAATTTTATTCATTATAAGGTAGCCAAGGAATTAAATTGTTTCCTATACCCAGCACCAGAATGTCAAGTGATGGTTGCAAATGGAGGAACTATAAATTGCTCTGGAAAAAGCCATAATATCAAGCTAACCATGGGGGAATATGTATTGACTAGTCCAATGCTTGCCATTCCTATGGGAGGTGCTGATGTTGTACTAGGAGTACAATGGTTACAATCTTTGGGGACGGTAGCTTTTAATTTTCAAGAACTTTTGTTGAAATTTTTTTCAGAAGGAAAGGAAGTTGAATTACGGGGTATTGCGGGGAAGCCAGGAAGGATAATAAGCTCTAATGTCATGACAAAGCTTCTAAAGAAAGAACAGCGAGGCGTAATTGCACAATTATGCTCAATAGAAGTTCCAACATCAAAATCATCTATTTCTGTAGATCTCCAACAAGTCTTGGACAATCATTCCAAGGTGTTTGAAACTCCCAAAGGACTCCCACCTATTCGTGATCATGATCATGCTATTCATTTGATTCCAGTAAGTGTTCCTCCAAACATCAGGCCTTATAGATATCCTTACTTCCAAAAGAGCGAAATTGAACGTATGATTGCAGAAATGTTAGAGGCGGGTATAATTCAACCCAGTCAAAGTTCTTTCTCTGCTCCCGTAGTGTTGGTACACAAGAAGGATGGATCATGGCGAATGTGTCCGGATTATAGGGAGCTCAATAAGCTCACCATTAAAGACAAATTTCCCATTCCTGTGATTGATGAATTATCGGATGAATTACATGGAGAAATTTATTTTACCAAGTTGGATCTTCGTTCAGGATATCATCAAATTAGAATGAAGACTGAAGATATTCCAAAAACAGCATTTCGAACTCATGAGGGTCATTATGAATTTTTGGTCATGCCTTTGGCCTTACCAATGCACCTTCTACATTTCAAGGGTTGATGAATTCCATTTTCAAACCCTTCCTTAGAAAATTTGTGCTAGTATTTTTTGATGATATACTAATCTACAGGAGGTCTTGGAAGGATCATGTTGAACATGTTGACAGGGTGCTCAAACTATTGCAGGAGAAACAATTATATGCAAAAAAGTCCAAATGTTTCTTTGGAGTACAAGAGGTGGAATATCTAGGTCATATTGTATCTCACGAGGGGGTTAAAGTGGACCCTAACAAAATTAAAGCCATTAAGGAATGGAAAGTTCCCACAACCATAAAGCAGTTGCGAGGATTTCTCGGGTTAACAGGGTATTATCGCAAGTTTGTTAAGAATTATGGGAGAATAGCAGCACCTCTAACAACATTATTGAAGAAAGATGCATTTTCATGGACTCCTGAAGCAACTAAGGCCTTTGAACGCCTTAAAGAGGCAATGTGCCTAGCACCGGTCTTAGCTACACCAGACTTCACAAAAACCTTTATTGTGGAATGTGATGCCTCAGGAAATGGAATTGGTGCAGTTTTAATGCAGGAAAGAAGACCCATTGCTTTTGAAAGTCGTCCAATCAAAGGAAAGTATTTACAGAAACCTATTTATGAGAAGGAAATGTTAGCAATACTGCATGCACTAAAGAAATGGCGAACTTACCTAATGGGAAGACACTTCAAGGTAAAAACTGATCATGATAGTCTTAAACACTTTTTTGGAACAAAGACTATCTTCAGAAGAGCAGCAAAAATGGGTCACAAAGATGTTGGGTTATGACTTTGAAATAATCTACAAAAAAGGAAAGCTTAATGTTGTTGCAGATGCACACTCAAGAAAGAATGAAGAGGTGGAAGCATTGCTTTGTGCCATTTCTATTATCCAACCAGATTGGATAACCGAAGCAAGAGATGAATGGAAGAAGGACAAAGATGTATGGACACTCATTCAAAAGTTGCAGCAAGATCCTAGTACATCCGATACATTTAGTTGGAAAAATGATTCCTTATGGTACAAAGATCGCTTATATCTTTGTAAGAATTCCCAACTAAAACAAAAGATTCTTCTCGAATTGCACACTTCTCCTTTAGGAGGACACTCGGGATTTTTAAAAACTTACCACAGGGTGAAGAAAGAATTTTTTTGGGATGGCCTTAAATCTGATATTCAAAAGTTTGTGGCGGAATGTTTGGTTTGCCAGCAGAATAAAATGGAAACAATTAAGACCCTGTGACTTCTACAACCTTTATCCATTCCAAGTCAACGTTGGGAGGAGATTTCAATGGATTTTATCACAGGTTTACCTAAGTCTGAAGGAAAGAGTGTCATCATGGTGGTAGTTGATAGATTTACCAAGTATGCACACTTTTGTGCATTATCTCATCCATTTAAAGCAAGTACAGTTGCTACTACATTTATGGACAGAATTCAAAAGCTACATGGAAGCCCAAGGGTTATTGTGAGCGACAGAGATCCCATTTTTACCGGAAATTTTTGGACGGAGTTATTTTCTTGTTTGGGTACTCAATTAGCTCATAGCTCATCTTATCATCCTCAATCTGATGGTCAAACCGAGATAGTAAATAAATGTTTGGAAGGATATCTTCGTTGTTTTGTATCTGATAAACAAACACAATGGGTCAAGTGGTTACCTCTTGCTGAATGGTGGTATAACACTTCCTTCCATACTGCAGCAAAAAATACCCCATTTATGGCACTTTATGGATATCATCCACCATCCATCACATCATCTTTAAGGGAAAATTCGAAGGTTCAAGCAGTGGAAGATCACATCGAGCATCAGCAAGAAGTTCTCCAACTCTTAAAGGATAACCTGAATTTGGTACAAAATCGAATGAAACAACAGGCAGATCAACATCGCAGCGAGAGAAGTTTTGATGTAGGAGATTGGGTATTTTTACGGCTACAACCATACAAACAAATGTCCCTCAAGCAAGCTAAGAAGGATTATAAATTATCGCCAAAGTGCTATGGTCCTTACAAGGTGTTGCAAAAGATTGGTACTATGGCATACAAATTGGAGCTTCCTGCTTCTTCGCGAGTACATCCAGTGTTCCATGTTTCATGCTTAAAGAAGGTTATAGGTGAAAATATTCCAGTTCAAACAGTATTGCCAGAACTTGATGGGGAAGGGAAGATCATATTGGAACCTGAAGCAGTCATAGAAAAAAGAACTCGACAACTACGGAATCGATCAATTTCAGAGTATCTCATCAAGTGGAAGAACTTACCCACCGAAGATTCTACATGGGAGGATGAGAATTTTATACAGAAGCACCCGGAGCTACTCAAGTGTTGAGGACAACACTTTTTTGAAGGAGAGGGGCATGTTAGGTCCCTATATCACTTGTATAGCCCCTTATTATTGTTAGTTTAAACCCCTTATTGTTATTATTGTACCCTTGTAACCCCCATTTTGTTATTATTGTGACCTTAAATTATTATTGTTAGGTCGGCTAGGATTACATTAGGGCCCCATGGAATCCTATATATAGAAAGGAGGTTTTGTGAATTGTATCATCCAAGAATTGTGCATTTATGTAATGTATTGGAGGTTGCCCCCTCGAAGTGGCTTATTTCTAAGGCGTTTATATCTCTTTTCTTCTACTTTTGAAGCTG